>CANSGD010000457.1:0-301990 GCA_947645195.1 Patellifolia procumbens
TGTGAGTATTTACAAAATATTTATGACTCCTTGAATAAGTATCATATATATTTTAAGCATATGAAGCTCTTGGATTAAACTCAATATAAATCAAAGGGTAAAGCCGTCATAGTCTATTAGGCGATTTGTGGTGTATGAACACCTTTCAAATCATTTTGTTAAGAATAATTACCAAATATTTTTGAGTCCTTGAATAGGTATTAGATCTATTTAAAGCATATCAAGCCCTTGGATCAAACACAATTCAAATTAAAGGGTAAAACCGTTATAGTCTCTTAGGCGATTTGTCCTGTATGAACACATTTCAAATCATTTTTTGTTCTTAATTACCAAATATTTTTGCCTCCTTGAATAGCTATTAGATATATTTCAATCATATGAAGCCCTTGGATCAAACTGATTTCATATCAAAAGGTAAAACCGTCATCATCTATTAGGCGATTTGTGGTGTATAAAAACTTTTGAAATCATTTTGTTGTGAATAATTACCAAATATTTTTGCCTCCTTGAATAGCTATTAGATATATTTAAAGCATATGAAGCCCATGGATCTAACTCAATTCAAATCAAAGGGTAAAACCGTCATAGTCTCTATGGCGATTTGTGGTGTATGAACACCTTTCAAATCATTTTGTTGTGAATTTTTACCAAATTTTTAGTCCTTCAATAGGTATTAGATCTATTTAAACCATATAAAGCTCTTGGATATAACTCAATACAAATCAAAGGGTAAAACCGTCATAGTCTCTTAGGGGATTTTTGGTGTATGAACACCTTTCAAAACAATTTTTTTGGTTAATTACCAAATATTTTTGACTCCTTGAATAGGTATTAGATATATTTCAATCTTATGAAGCCCTTGGATTAAACTTATTTCATATTAAAGGATAAAACTGTCATAGTCTTTTAAGCGATTTGTGGTGTATGAAAACCTTTCAAATCATTTTGTTGTGAGTAATTACCAAATATTTTTGATTATTTGAATAGGTATTAGATATATTTAAAGCATTTGAAGCCCTTGGATCAAACTCAATTCAAATCAAAGGGTAAAACCGTCAGAGTCTCTTAGGCAATTTTGTGGTTTATGAACATCTTTTAAATCATTTGTGGTGCTTAATTACCAAATGTTTTTGACTCCTTGAATCGGTATTAGATATATTTCAATCATATGAAGTCCTTGGATCAACCTAAATTCATATCAATGGGTAAATCCGTCATAGTCTCTTGGGGGATTTGTGGTGTATGAACACCTTTCAAATTATTTTGGTTGTTAATAATTACCAAATATTTTTGAGTCCTTGAATAGGTATTAGATATATTTAAAGCATATGAAACGCTTGGATCAAACTCAATTCAAATTAAAGGGTAAAACCATCATAGTTTCTTAGGCGATTTGTGGTGAATGAAAACCTTTCAAATCACTTTGTTGTGAATAATTACCAAAATAATTTGAGTCCATGAATAGGTATTATATATATTTAAATCATATGAAGCCCTTGGATCTAACTCAATTCAAATCAAAGGGTAAAACCATCATAGTCTCTTAGGCATTTTCTTGGTATATGAACACCTTTCAAATTATTCTTGGTGGTTAGTTACCAAATAATTTTCACTCCTTGAATTGGTATTAGGTATATTTAGAGCAAATGAATCCCTTGGATCAAACTGAATTTAAATGACAGGGTAAAACCGTCATAGACTCTTAGGCGATTGGTGGTGTATGAACACTTTTAAAATCATTTTGTTCTGAATAATTACCAAAATATATTTGAGTCCTTGATTAGGTATTAGATATATTTAAATTATATCAAGCCCTTGGATCAAACTCAATTCAAATCAAAGGGTAAAACCCTCATAGTCTCTTAGGCGATTTGTGGTGTATGAACACTTTTCAAATCATTTGTGGTGCTTAATTACTAAATGTTTTTAACTCCTGGAATCGGTATTCGATAAATTTCAATAATATGAAGTCCTTGAAATCAACCTAAATTCAAATCAAAGGGTAAAACCGTCATAGTCTCTTAGGGGATTTATGGTATATGAACATCTTTCAAATCATTTGTGGTGCTTGATTACCAAATGTTTTTGACTCCTTGAATCGGTATTAGATATATTTCAATCATATGAAGTCCTTGGATCAACCTAAATTCAGATCAATGGGTAAATATGTCATAGTCTCTTAGGGGATTTGTGGTGTATTAACACCTTTCAAATTATTTTGGTTGTTAATTATTACCAAATACTTTTGAGTCCTTGAATAGGTATTAGAAATATTGAAAGCATATCAAGCCCTTGGATTAAACTCAATTCAAATTAAAGGGTCAAACCTTCATAGTCTGTTAGGCGATTTGTGGTGAATGAACACCTTTCAAATCAATTTGTTGGGAATAATTACCAAATATTTTTGAGTCTTGGAATAGGTATTAGATATTTTTAAAGCATATGAAGTCCTTGGATCCACCTACATTCAAATCAAAGGGTAAAACCGTCATAGTCTCTTAGAGGATATGTGGTGTATGAACACCTTTCAAATCATTTTTTGTGCATCATTACCAAAGATTTTTTGCTCCTTGAATAGGTATTAGATATATTTCAATCATATTAAGCCCTTGGATTAAACTTATTTCATATCAAAGGATTACACTGTTATAGTCTCTTAGGCGATTTGTGGTGTATGAAAACCTTTCAAATCATTTTGTTGTGAATAATTACCTAATATTTTTGAGTCCTTGAATAGGTATTAGATATATTTAAAGCATATGAAGCCCTTGGATCAAACTCAATCCAAATCAAAGGGTAAAAGTGTCATAGTCTCTTAGGCTATTTGTGGTGTATGAACACCTTTTAAATCATTTGTGGTGCTTAATTACCATATGTTTTTAATTTCTTGAATCGGTATTAGATATATTTCAGTCATATGATGTCCTTGGATTAACCTATATTCAAATCAAAGGGTAAAACCGTCATAGTCTCTTCGGGGATATGTGGTGTATGAACACCTTTCAAATCATTTTTTGTGCTTAATTACTTAATATTTTTGACTCCATGAATAGGTATTAGATATATTTCAATCATATGAACCCAGTGGATCAAACTTATTTCAAATCAAAGGGTAAAATCGTCATAGTCTCTTAGGCGACTTGTGGTGTATGAAAACCTTTGAAATCATTTTGTTGTGAATAATTACCAAAAAAATTGGGTCCTTGAATAGGTATTAGATATGTTTAAAGCATATCAAGCGCTAGGATCAAACTCAATTCATATTAAAGGGTAAAATCGTCATAGTCTCTTCGACGATTTGTGGTGTATGAACACCTTTCGAAT
The DNA here is from genome assembly GCA_947645195.1 of Patellifolia procumbens. Classification (NCBI taxonomy): domain Eukaryota; kingdom Viridiplantae; phylum Streptophyta; class Magnoliopsida; order Caryophyllales; family Amaranthaceae; genus Patellifolia; species Patellifolia procumbens. Next base: position 3,325 of record CANSGD010000457.1, read on the forward strand.
TATTTTGTTGTGAGTATTTACAAAATATTTATGACTCCTTGAATAAGTATCAGATATATTTTAAGCATATGAAGCTCTTGGATTAAACTCAATATAAATCAAAGGGTAAAGCCGTCATAGTCTATTAGGCGATTTGTGGTGTATGAACACCTTTCAAATCATTTTGTTAAGAATAATTACCAAATATTTTGAGTCCTTGAATAGGTATTAGATCTATTTAAAGCATATCAAGCCCTTGGATCAAACACAATTGAAATTAAAGGGTAAAACCGTTATAGTCTCTTAGGCGATTTGTCCTGTATGAACACATTTCAAATCATTTTTTGTTCTTAATTACCAAATATTTTTGCCTCCTTGAATAGCTATTAGATATATTTCAATCATATGAAGCCCTTGGATCAAACTGATTTCATATCAAAGGTTAAACCGTCATCGTCTATTAGGCGATTTGTGGTGTATAAAAACCTTTGAAATCATTTTGTTGTGAATAATTACCAAATATTTTTGCCTCCTTGAATAGCTATTAGATATATTTAAAGCATATGAAGCCCATGGATCTAACTCAATTCAAATCAAAGGGTAAAACCGTCATAGTCTCTAAGGCGATTTGTGGTGTATGTACACCTTTCAAATCATTTTGTTGTGAATATTTGCCAAAATTGTTTAGTCCTTCAATAGGTATTAGATCTATTTAAAGCATATGAAGCTCTTGGATATAACTCAATACAAATCAAAGGGTAAAACCGTCATAGTCTCTTAGGGGATTTGTGGTGTATGAACACCTTTCAAATCATTTTTTTTGGTTAATTACCAAATATTTTTGAATCCTTGAATAGGTATTAGTTATATTTCAATCTTATGAAGCCCTTGGATTAAACTTATTTCATATTAAAGGATAAAACCGTTATAGACTCTTAGGCGATTTTTGGTGTATGAAAACCTTTCAAATCATTTTGTTGTGAATAATTACCAAATATTTTTGATTCCTTGAATAGGTATTAGATATATTTAATGCATATGAAGCCCTTGGATCAAACTCAATTCAAATCAAAGGGTAAAACCGTCATAGTCTCTTAGGCGATTTGTGTTGTATGAACACCTTTCAAATTTTTGCATTGTGAATATTTACAAAATAATTCTGAGTCCTTGAATATATTTAAAGAATATGAAGCCGTTGGATCAAACTCAATTTAATCAAAGTCTAAAACTGTCGTAGTCTCTTAGGCGATTTGTGGTGTATGAACACCTTTCCAATCATTATGTTGTGAATATTTACAAAAAAAATTTGACTCCTTGAATAGGTATTAGATCTATTTATAGCATATGAAACCCTTGGATATAACTCAATACAAATCAAAGGCTAAAACCGTCATAGTCTCTTAGGCGATTTGTGGTGAATGAACACCTTTTAAATCAATTTGTTGGGAATAATTACCAAATATTTTTAACTCCTTGAATAGGTATTAGATATATTTAAAGCATATGAAGCCCTTGGATCAAACTCAATTCAAATTAAAGGGTAAAACCGTCATAGTCTCTTAGGCGATTTGTGGTGTATGAACACCTTTCAAATTTTTTTATTGTTAATAATTACCCAATTTTTTTAAGTCCTTGAATAGGTATTAGATATGTTTAAAGCATATCAAGCGCTAGGATCAAACTCAATTCATATTAAAGGGTAAAATCGTCATAGTCTCTTCGACGATTTGTGGTGTATGAACACCTTTCAAATTATTTTGTTGTGAGTATTTACAAAATATTTATGACTCCTTTAATAAGTATCAGATATATTTTAAGCATATGAAGCTCTTGGATTAAACTCAATATAAATCAAATGGTAAAGCCGTCATAGTCTATTAGGCGATTTGTGGTGTATGAATACCTTTCAAATCATTTGTTAAGAATAATTACCAAATATTTTTGAGTCCTTGAATAGGTATTAGATCTATTTAAAGCATATCAAGCCCTTGGATCAAACACAATTCAAATTAAAGGGTAAAACCGTTATAGTCTCTTAAGCGATTTGTCCTGTATGAACACATTTCAAATCATTTTTTGTTCTTAATTACCAAATATTTTTGCCTCCTTGAATAGCTATTAGATATATTTCAATCATATGAAGCCCTTGGATCAAACTGATTTCATATCAAAGGGTAAAACCGTCAAATCATTTTGTTGTGAATATTTACCAAATTATTTTAGTCCTTCAATAGGTATTAGATCTATTTAAACCATATGAAGCTCTTGGATATAACTCAATACAAATCAAAGGGTAAAACCGTCATAGTCTCTTAGGGGATTTGTGGTGTATGAACACCTTTCAAAACAATTTTTTTGGTTAATTACCAAATATTTTTGACTCCTTGAATAGGTATTAGATATATTTCAATCTTATAAAGCCCTTGGATTAAACTTATTTCATATTAAAGGATAAAACTGTCATAGTCTTTTAAGCGATTTGCGGTGTATGAAAACCTTTCAAATCATTTTGTTGTGAGTAATTACCAAATATTTTTGATTATTTGAATAGGTATTAGATATATTTAAAGCATTTGAAGCCCTTGGAACAAACTCAATTCAAATCAAAGGGTAAAACCGTCAGAGTCTCTTAGGCAATTTTGTGGTTTATGAACATCTTTTAAATCATTTGTGGTGCTTAATTACCAAATGTTTTTGACTCCTTGAATCGGTATTAGATATATTTCAATCATATGAAGTCCTTGGATCAACCTAAATTCATATCAATGGGTAAATCCGTCATAGTCTCTTGGGGGATTTGTGGTGTATGAACACCTTTCTAATTATTTTGGTTGTTAATAATTACCAAATATTTTTGAGTCCTTGAATAGGTATTAGATATATTTAAAGCATATGAAACCCTTGGATCAAACTCAATTCAAATTAAAGGGTAAAACCGTCATAGTTTCTTAGGCGATTTGTGGTGAATGAAAACCTTTCAAATCACTTTGTTGTGAATAATTACCAAAATAATTTGAGTCCATGAATAGGTATTATATATATTTAAATCATATGAAGCCCTTGGATCTAACTCAATTCAAATCAAAGGGTAAAACCATCATAGTCTCTTAGGCATTTTTTTGGTATATGAACACCTTTCAAATCATTTTTGGTGGTTAGTTACCAAATAATTTTCACTCCTTGAATTGGTATTAGGTATATTTCAATCATACGAAGCCCTTGGAATAAACTTATTTCAAATAAAAGAGTAAAACCGTTAGAGTCTCTTAGGCGATTTGTGGTGTATGAACACCTTTCAAATCAGTTTGTTGTGAATAATTACCAAATATTTTTGAGTCCTTTAATAGGTATTAGATATTTTTAAAGCATATCAAGCGCTTGGATCAAACTCAAATCATATTAAAGGGTAAAATCGTCATAGTCTCTTCGACGATTTGTGTTGTATGAACACCTTTCAAATTATTTTGTTGTGAATATTTACAAAATATTTATGACTCCTTGAATAAGTATCAGACATATTTAAAGCATATGAAGCTCTTGGATAAAACACAATTTAAATCAAATGGTAAAGCCGTCATAGTCTATTAGGCGATTTGTGGTGTATGAACACCTTTCAAATCATTTCGTTAAGAATAATTACCAAATATTTTTGAGTCCTTGAATAGGTATTATATCTATTTAAAGCATATCAAGCCCTTGGATCAAACTCAATTCAAATTAAAGGGTAAAACCGTCATAGTCTCTTAGGCGATTTGTGGTGTATGAACACCTTTCAAATCATTTTTTGTGCTTAATTACCAAATATTTTTGACTCCTTGAATAGCTATTAGATATATTTCGATCATATGAAGCCCTCGGATCAAACTGATTTCATATCAAAGGGTAAAACCGTCATAGTCTATTAGGGGATTTGTGGTGTATAAAACCTTTGAAATCATTTTGTTGTAAATTATAACCAGAAAATTTTGACTCCTTGAATATGTATTAGATATATTTAAAGCATATAAAGCCCTTGGATCAAACTCAATTCAAATTAAAGGGTAAAACCGTCATAGTCTCTTAGGCGATTTGTGGTGTATGAACACCTTTCAAATCATTTCTTGTGCTTAAGTACCAAATATTATTGACTCCTTGAATAGGTATTAGATATATTTCAATCATATGAACCACTTGGATCAAACTTATTTCATATCAAAGGGTAAAACAGTCATAGTCTCTTAGGGGATTTGTGGTGTATGAACACCTTTTAAATCATTTTTTTGGTTAATTACCAAATATTTTTGAATCCTTGAATTGGTATTAGTTATATTTCAATCTTATGAAGCCCTTGGATTAAACTTATTTCATATTAAAGGATAAAACCGTTATAGTCTCTTAGGCGATTTTTCGTGTATGAAAACCTTTCAAATCATTTTGTTGTGAATAATTACCAAATATTTTTGATTCCTTGATTAGGTATTAGATATATTTAATGCATATGAAGCCCTTGGATCAAACTCAATTCAAATCAAAGGGTAAAACCGTCATAGTCTCTTAGGCGATTTGTGGTGTATGAACACCTTTCAAATTTTTGCATTGTGAATATTTACAAAATAATTCTGAGTCCTTGAATATGTATTAGATATATTTAAATAATATGAAGCCCTTGGATCAAACTCAATTTAATCAAAGTCTAAAACTGTCGTAGTCTCTTAGGCGATTTGTGGTGTATGAACACCTTTCCAATCATTATGTTGTGAATATTTACAAAACAATTTTGACTCCTTGAATAGGTATTAGATCTATTTAAAGCATATGAAGCCCTTGGATATAACTCAATACAAATCAAAGGCTAAAACCGTCATAGTCTCTTAGGCGATTTGTGGTGAATGAACACCTTTTAAATCAATTTGTTGGGAATAATTACCAAATATTTTTGACTCTTTGAATAGGTATTAGATATATTTAAAGCATATAAAGCCCTTGGATTAAACTCAATTCAAATTAAAGGGTAAAACCGTCATAGTCTCTTAGGCGATTTGTGGTGTATGAACACCTTTCAAATCAGTTTGTTGTGAATAATTACCAAATATTTTTGAGTCCTTTAATAGGTATTAGATATTTTTAAAGCATATCTAGCGCTTGGATCAAACTCAAATCATATTAAAGGGTAAAATGGTCATAGTCTCTTCGGCGATTTGTGTTGTATGAACACCTTTCAAATTATTTTGTTGTGAATATTTACAAAATATTTATGACTCCTTGAATAAGTATCAGACATATTTAAAGCATATGAAGCTCTTGGTTAAAACTCAATTTAAATCAAATGGTAAAGCCGTCATAGTCTATTAGGCGATTTGTGGTGTATGAACACCTTTCAAATCATTTTTGGTGGTTAATTACCAAATAATTTTCACTCATTGAATTCGTATTAGGTATATTTCAATTATACGAAGCCCTTGGAATAAACTTATTTCAAATAAAAGAGTAAAACCGTTAGAGTCTCTTAGGGGATTTGTGGTGTATGAACCCTTTCAAATCAGTTTGTTGTGAATAATTACCAAATATTTTTGAGTCCTTTAATAGGTATTAGATATTTTTAAAGCATATCAAGCGCTTGGATCAAACTCAAATCATATTAAAGGGTAAAATCGTCATAGTCTCTTCGGCGATTTGTTTTGTATGAACACCTTTCAAATTATTTTGTTGTGAATATTTACAAAATATTTATGACTCCTTGAATAAGTATCAGACATATTTAAAGCATATGAAGCTCTTGGATAAAACTCAATTTAAATAAAATGGTCAAGCCGTCATAGTCTATTAGGTGATTTGTGGTGTATGAACACCTTTCAAATCATTTTGTTAAGAATAATTACCAAATATTTTTGAGTCCTTGAATAGGTATTATATCTATTTAAAGCATATCAAGCCCTTGGATCAAACTCAATTCAAATTAAAGGGTAAAACCGTCATAGTCTCTTAGGCGATTTGTGGTATATGAACACCTTTCAAATCATTTTTTGTGCTTAATTACCAAATATTTTTGACTCCTTGAATAGCTATTAGATATATTTCGATCATATGAAGCCCTTGGATCAAACTGATTTCATATCAAAGGGTAAAACCGTCATAGTCTATTAGGCGATTTGTGGTGTATAAAAACCTTTGAAATCATTTTGTTGTGAATTATAACCAGAAAATTTTGACTCCTTGAATAGGTATTAGATATATTTAAAGAATATGAAGCCCTTGGATCTAAGTCAATTCAAATCAAAGGGTAAAACCGTCATAGTCTCTTAGGCGATTTGTGGTGTATGACCACCTATCAAAAAATTTATTGTGAATATTTACCAAATAATTCTTACTCCTTGAATATGTATTAGATATATTTAAAGCATATAAAGCCCTTGGATCAACCTCAATTCAAATTAAAGGGTAAAACCGTCATAGTCTCTTAGGCGATTTGTGGTGTATAAACACCTTTCAAATCATTTCTTGTGCTTAATTAACAAATATTATTGACTCCTTGAATAGGTATTATATATATTTCAATCATATGAACCACTTGGATCAAACTTATTTCATATCAAAGGGTAAAACCGTCATAGTTTCTTAGGGGATTTGTGGTGTATGAACACCTTTCAAATCATTTTTTTTGGTTAATTACCAAATATTTTTGAATCCTTGAATAGATATTAGTTATATTTCAATCTTATGAAGCCCTGGGATTAAACTTATTTCATATTAAAGGATAAAACCGTTATAGTCTCTTAGGCGATTTTTGGTGTATGAAAACCTTTCACATTATTTTGTTGTGAATAATTACCAAATATTTTGATTCCTTGATTAGGTATTAGATATATTTAATGCATATGAAGCCCTTGGATCAAACTCAATTCAAATCAAAGGGTAAAACCGTCATAGTCTCTTAGGCGATTTGTGGTGTATGAACACCTTTCAAATTTTTTCATTGTGAATATTTACAAAATAATTCTGAGTCCTTGAATATGTATTAGATATATTTAAAGAATATGAAGCCCTTGGATCAAACTCAATTTAATCAAAGTCTAAAACTGTCGTAGTCTCTTAGGCGATTTGTGGTGTATGAACACCTTTCCAATCATTATGTTGTGAATATTTACAAAAAAAATTTGACTCCTTGAATAGGTATTAGATCTATTTATAGCATATGAAGCCCTTGGATATAACTCAATACAAATCAAAGGCTAAAACCGTCATAGTCTCCTAGGCGATTTGTGGTGAATGAACACCTTTTAAATCAATTTGTTGGGAATAATTACCAAATATTTTTGACTCGTTGAATAGGTATTAGATATATTTAAAGCATATGAAGCCCTTGGATCAAACTCAATTCAAATTAAAGGGTAAAACCGTCATAGTCTCTTAGGCGATTTGTGGTGTATGAACACCTTTCAAAAAAATTTTATTGTGAATAATTACCCAATTTTTTTAAGTCCTTGAATAGGTATTAGATATGTTTAAAGCATATCAAGCGCTAGGATCAAACTCAATTCATATTAAAGGGTAAAATCGTCATAGTCTCTTCGACGATTTGTGGTGTATGAACACCTTTCAAATTATTTTGTTGTGAGTATTTACAAAATATTTATGACTCCTTGAATAAGTATCAGATATATTTTAAGCATATTAAGCTCTTGGATTAAACTCAATACAAATCAAAGGGTAAAACCGTCATAGTTTCTTAGGGGATTTGTGGTGTATGAACACCTTTCAAATCAATTTTTTTGGTTAATTACCAAATATTTTTGACTCCTTGAATAGGTATTAGATATATTTCAATCTTATGAAGCCCTTGGATTAAACTTATTTCATATTAAAGGATAAAACTGTCATAGTCTTTTAAGCGATTTGTGGTGTATGAAAACCTTTCAAATCATTTTGTTGTGAGTAATTACCAAATATTTTTGATTATTTGAATAGGTATTAGATATATTTAAAGCATTTGAAGCCCTTGGATCAAACTCAATTCAAATCAAAGGGTAAAACCGTCAGAGTCTCTTAGGCAATTTTGTGGTTTATGAACATCTTTTAAATCATTTGTGGTCCTTAATTACCAAATGTTTTTGACTCCTTGAATCGGTATTAGATATATTTCAATCATATGAAGTCCTTGGATCAACCTAAATTCATATCAATGGGTAAATCCGTCATAGTCTCTTGGGGGATTTGTGGTGTATGAACACCTTTCTAATTATTTTGGTTGTTAATAATTACCAAATATTTTTGAGTCCTTGAATAGGTATTAGATATATTTAAAGCATATGAAACCCTTCGATCAAACTCAATTCAAATTAAAGGGTAAAACCGTTATAGTTTCTTAGGCGATTTGTGGTGAATGAAAACCTTTCAAATCACTTTGTTGTGAATAATTACCATAATAATTTGAGTCCATGAATAGGTATTATATATATTTAAATCATATGAAGCCCTTGGATCTAACTCAATTCAAATCAAAGGGTAAAACCATCATAGTCTCTTAGGCATTTTTTTGGTATATGAACACCTTTCAAATCATTTTTGGTGGTTAGTTTCCAAATAATTTTCACTCCTTGAATTGGTATTAGGTATATTTCAATCATACGAAGCCCTTGGAATAAACTTATTTCAAATAAAAGAGTAAAACCGTTAGAGTATGTTAGGCGATTTGTGGTGTATGAACACCTTTCAAATCAGTTTGTTGTGAATAATTACCAAATATTTTTGAGTCCTTTAATAGGTATTAGATATTTTTAAAGCATATCAAGCGCTTGGATCAAACTCAAATCATATTAAAGGGTAAAATCGTCAAAGTCTCTTCGACGATTTGTGTTGTATGAACACATTTCAAATTATTTTGTTGTGAATATTTACAAAATATTTATGACTCCTTGAATAAGTATCAGACATATTTAAAGCATACGAAGCTCTTGGATAAAACTCAATTTAAATCAAATGGTAAAGCCGTCATAGTCTATTAGGCGATTTGTGGTGTATGAACACCTTTCAAATCATTTCGTTAAGAATAATTACCAAATATTTTTGAGTCCTTGAATATGTATTATATCTATTTAAAGCATATCAAGCCCTTGGATCAAACTCAATTCAAATTAAAGGGTAAAACCGTCATAGTCTCTTAGGCGATTTGTGGTGTATGAACACCTTTCAAATCATTTTTTGTGCTTAATTACCAAATATTTTTGACTCCTTGAATATCTATTAGATATATTTCGATCATATGAAGCCCTTGGATGGAACTGATTTCATATCAAAGGGTAAAACCGTCATAGTCTATTAGGCGATTTGTGGTGTATAAAAACCTTTGAAATCATTTTGTTGTGAATTATAACCAGAAAATTTTGACTCCTTGAATATTTATTAGATATATTTAAAGCATATAAAGCCCTTGGATTAAACTCAATTCAAATTAAAGGGTAAAACCGTCATAGTCTCTTAGGCGATTTGTGGTGTATGAACACCTTTCAAATCATTTCTTGTGCTTAATTACCAAATATTATTGACTCCTTGAATAGGTATTAGATATATTTCAATCATATGAACCACTTGGATCAAACTTATTTCATATCAAAGGGTAAAACCGTCATAGTTTCTTAGGGGATTTATGGTGTATGAACACCTTTCAAATCATTTTTTTTGGTTAATTACCAAATATTTTTGAATCCTTGAATAGATATTAGTTATATTTCAATCTTATGAAGCCCTAGGATTAAACTTATTTCATATTAAAGGATAAAACCGTTATAGTCTCTTAGGCGATTTTTGGTGTATGAAAACCTTTCAAATCATTTTGTTGTGAATAATTACCAAATATTTTGATTCCTTGATTAGGTATTAGATATATTTAATGCATATGAAGCCCTTGGATCAAACTCAATTCAAATCAAAGGGTAAAACCGTCATAGTCTCTTAGGCGATTTGTGGTGTATGAACACCTTTCAAATTTTTGCATTGTGAATATTTACAAAATAATTCTGAGTCCTTGAATATGTATTAGATATATTTAAAGAATATGAAGCCCTTGGATCAAACTCAATTTAATCAAAGTCTAAAACTGTCGTAGTCTCTTAGGCGATTTGTGGTGTATGAACACCTTTCCAATCATTATGTTGTGAATATTTACTTAAAAAATTTGACTCCTTGAATAGGTATTAGATCTATTTATAGCATATGAAGCCCTTGGATATAACTCAATACAAATAAAAGGCTAAAACCGTCATAGTCTCTTAGGCGATTTGTGGTGAATGAACACCTTTTAAATCAATTTGTTGGGAATAATTACCAAATATTTTTGACTCCTTCAATAGCTATTAGATATATTTAAAGCATATGAAGCCCTTGGATCAAACTCAATTCAAATTAAAGGGTAAAACCGTCATAGTTTCTTATGCTATTTGTGGTGAATGAACACCTTTCAAATCATTTTTTTTGGTTAAATACCAAATATTTTTGACTCCTTGAATAGGCATTAGATATATTTCAATCATATGAAGCCCTTGGATTAAACTTATTTCATATCAAAGGATAAAACCGTCATAGTCTCTTAAGCGATTTGTGGTGTATGAAAACCTTTCAAATCATTTTGTTGTGAATAATTACCTAATATTTTTGAGTCCTTGAATAGGTATTAGATATATTTAAAGCATATGAAGCCCTTGGATTAAACTCAATCCAAATCAAAGGGTAAAAGTGTCATAGTCTCTTAGGCGATTTGTGGTGTATGAACACCTTTCAAATCATTTGTGGTGCTTAATTACCAAATGTTTTTAATTTCTTGAATCGGTATTAGATATATTTCAGTCATATGAAGTCCTTGGATCAACCTAAATTCAAATCAAAGGGTAAAACCGTCATAGTCTCTTCGGGGATATGTGGTGTATAAACACCTTTGAAATCATTTTTTTTGCTTACTTACTTAATATTTTTGATTCCTTGAATAGGTATTAGATATATTTCAATCATATGAACACATTGGATCAAACTTATTTCATATCAAAGGGTAAAATCGTCATAGTCTCTTAGGCGACTTGTGGTGTATGAAAACCTTTGAAATCATTTTGTTGTGAATAATTACCAAATAAAATTGGGTCCTTGAATAGGTATTATATATATTTAGAGCATATGAATCCCTTGGATCAAACTGAATTTAAATCAAAGGGTAAAACCGTCATAGACTCTTAGGCGATCGGTGGTGTATGAACACTTTTGAAATCATTTTGTTGTGAATAATTACCAAATATGTTTGACTCCTTGAATAGGTATTAGATATATTTAAATCATATCAAGCCCTTGGATCCAACTTAATTCAAATCAAAGGGTAAAACGTCATAGTCTCTTAGGCGATTTGTGGTGTATGAACACTTTTCAAATCATTTGTGGTTCTTAATTACTAAATGTTTTTAACTCCTGGAATCGGTATTCGATAAATTTCAATAATACGAAGTCCTTGAAATCAACCTAAATTCAAATCAAAGGGTAAAACGGTCATAGTCTCTTTGGGGATTTGTGGTGTATGAACACCTTTCAAATCATTTTTTGTGCTTAAATACCAAATATTATTGACTCCTTGAATAGTTAATAGATATGTTTCAATCATATGAACCCCTTGGATCAAATTTATTTCATATAAAAGGGTAAAACCGTCATAGTCTCTCAGGCGATTTTGTTGTATGAAAACCATTCAAATCACTTTGTTGTGAATAATTACCAAAATAATTTAAGTCCTTGAATAGGTATTAGATATATTTAAATCTTATGAAGCCCTTGGATATAACTCAATTTAAATTAAAGGGTAAAACCGTCATAGTCTCTTAGGCGATTTGTGGTGTATGAACACCTTTCAAATCATTTTTTGTGCTTAATTACCAAATATTTTTGACTCCTTGAATAGCTATTAGATATATTTCGATCATATGAAGCCCTTGGATCAAACTGATTTCATATCAAAGGGTAAAACCGTCATAGTCTATTAGGTGATTTGTGGTGTATAAAAACCTTTGAATTCATTTTGTTGTGAATTATAACCAGAAAATTTTGACTCCTTGAATAGGTATTAGATATATTTAAGGAATATGAAGCCCTTGGATCTAACTTAATTCAAATCAAAGGGTAAAACCGTCATAGTCTCTTAGGCGATTTGTGGTGTATGACCACCTTTCAAAAAATTTATTGTGAATATTTACCAAATAATTCTTACTCCTTGAATATGTATTAGATATATTTAAAGCATATAAAGCCCTTGGATTAAACTCAATTCAAATGAAAGGGTAAAACCGTCATAGTCTCTTAGGCGATTTGTGGTGTATGAACACCTTTCAAATCATTTCTTGTGCTTAATTACCAAATATTATTGACTCCTTGAATAGGTATTAGATATATTTCAATCATATGAACCACTTGGATCAAACTTATTTCATATCAAAGGGTAAAACCGTCATAGTTTCTTAGGGGATTTATGGTGTATGAACACCTTTCAAATCATTTTTTTTGGTTAATTACCAAATATTTTTGAATCCTTGAATAGATATTAGTTATATTTCAATCTTATGAAGCCCTGGGATTAAACTTATTTCATATTAAAGGATAAAACCGTTATAGTCTCTTAGGCGATTTTTGGTGTATGAAAACCTTTCAAATCATTTTGTTGTGAATAATTACCAAATATTTTGATTCCTTGATTAGGTATTAGATATATTTAATGCATATGAAGCCCTTGGATCAAACTCAATTCAAATCAAAGGGTAAAACCGTCATAGTCTCTTAGGCGATTTGTGGTGTATGAACACCTTTCAAATTTTTGCATTGTGAATATTTACAAAATAATTCTGAGTCCTTGAATATGTATTAGATATATTTAAAGAATATGAAGCCCTTGGATCAAACTCAATTTAATCAAGTCTAAAACTGTCGTAGTCTCTTAGGCGATTTGTGGTGTATGAACACCTTTCCAATCATTATGTTGTGAATATTTACTTAAAAATTTGACTCCTTGAATAGGTATTAGATCTATTTATAGCATATGAAGCCCTTGGATATAACTCAATACAAATCAAAGGCTAAAACCGTCATAGTCTCTTAGGCGATTTGTGGTGAATGAACACCTTTTAAATCAATTTGTCGGGAATAATTACCGAATATTTTTGACTCCTTCAATAGGTATTAGATATATTTAAAGCATATGAAGCCCTTGGATCAAACTCAATTCAAATTAAAGGGTAAAACCGTCATAGTTTCTTAGGCGATTTGTGGTGAATGAACACCTTTCAAATCACTTTGTTGGGAATAATTACCAAATATTTTTGAGTCCTTGAAAAGGTATTAGATCTTTTTAAATCATATGCAGTCCTTGGATCTACCTCAATTCAAATCAAAGGGTAAAACCGTCACAGTTTCTTAGGGGATATGAGGTGTATGAACACCATTCAAATCATTTTTTGTGGTTAATTACCAAATATTTTTGACTCCTTGAATAGCTATTAGATATATTTCAATCATATGAAGCCCTTGGATCAAACTTATTTCATATCAAAGGGTAAAACGGTCATAGTCTCTTAGGCGATTTGTGGTATATGAAAACCTTTGAATCATTTTGTTGTGAATAATTACCAAAAAAATTTGAGTCCTTGAATAGGTAATAGATATATTTAAATCATATCAAGCCCTTGGATCAAACTCCATGTAATTCAAAGGGTAAAATCGTCATAGTCTCTTAGGCGATTTGTGGTGTATGAACACCTTTCGAATCATTTCGTTGTGAATAATTACCCATTTTTTTGAGTCCTTGAATAGTTATTAGATATATTTAAAGCATATGAAGCCCTTGGATCAAACGCAATTCAAATTAGAGGGTAACACCGTCATAGTATCTTAGGCGATTTGTGGTGTATGAACACCTTTCACATTTTTTTATTGTGAATATTTACAAAATGATTCTGACTCCTTGAATATGTATTAGATATATTTAAAGCATATGAATCCCTTGGATCAAACTCAATTTAATCAAAGTGTAAAACCGTCATATTCTCTTAAGCGATTTCTGGTGTATGAACACCTTTCAAATAATTTTTTTTGGTTAAATACCAAATAGTTTTGACTCCTTGAATAGGTATTAGATATATTTCAATCATATGAAGCCCTTGGATTAAACTTATTTCATATCAAAGGATAAAACCGTCATAGTCTCTTAGGCGATTTGTGGTGTATGAAAACCTTTCAAATCATTTTGTTGTGAATAATTACCTAATATTTTTGAGTCCTTGAATAGGTATTAGATATATTTAAAGCATATGAAGCCCTTGGATCAAACTCAATCCAAATCAAAGGGTAAAAGTGTCATAGTCTCTTAGGCGATTTGTGGTGTATGAACACCTTTCAAATCATTTGTGGTGCTTAATTACCAAATGTTTTTAATTTCTTGAATCGGTATTAGATATATTTCAGTCATATGAAGTCCTTGGATCAACCTAAATTCAAATCAAAGGGTAAAACTGCCATAGTCTCTTCGGGGATATGTGGTGTATAAACATCTTTCAAATCATTTTTTGTGCTTACTTACTTAATATTTTTGACTCCTTCAATAGGTATTAGATATATTTCAATCATATGAACCCATTGGATCAAACTTATTTCATATCAAAGGGTAAAATCGTCATAGTCTCTTAGGCGACTTGTGGTGTATGAAAACCTTTGAAATCATTTTGTTGTGAATAATTACCAAAAAAAATTGGGTCCTTGAATAGGTATTATATATATTTAGAGCATATGAATCCCTTGGATCAAACTGAATTTAAATCAAAGGGTAAAACCATCATAGACTCTTAGGCGATCGGTGGTGTATGAACACTTTTGAAATCATTTTGTTGTGAATAATTACCAAATATGTTTGAGTCCTTGAATAGGTATTAGATATATTTAAATCATATCAACCCCTTGGATCAAACTTAATTCAAATCAAAGGGTAAAACGTCATAGTCTCTTAGGCGATTTGTGGTGTATGAACACTTTTCAAATCATTTGTGGTTCTTAATTACTAAATGTTTTTAACTCCTGGAATCGGTATTCGATAAATTTCAATAATAAGAAGTCCTTCAAATCAACCTAAATGCAAATCAAAGGGTAAAACTGTCATAGTCTCTTTGGGGATTTGTGGTGTATGAACACCTTTCAAATCATTTTTTGTGCTTAAATACCAAATATTATTGACTCCTTGAATAGGTAATAGATATATTTCAATCATATGAACCCCTTGGATCAAATTTATTTCATATAAAAGGGTAAAACAGTCATAGTCTCTCAGGCGATTTTGTTGTATGAAAACCATTCAAATCACTTTGTTGTGAATAATTACCAAAATAATTTAAGTCCTTGAATAGGTATTAGATATATTTAAATCTTATGAAGCCCTTGGATATAACTCAATTTAAATTAAAGGGTAAAACCGTCATAGTCTCTTAGGCGATTTGTGGTGTATGAACACCTTTTAAATCATTTTTTGTGCTTAATTACCAAATATTTTTGACTCCTTGAATAGCTATTAGATATATTTCGAACATATGAAGCCCTTGGATCAAACTGATTTCATATCAAAGGGTAAAACCGTCATAGTCTATTAGGCGATTTGTGGTGTATAAAAACCTTTGAATTCATTTTGTTGTGAATTATAACCAGAAAATTTTGACTCCTTGAATAGGTATTAGATATATTTAAGGAATATGAAGCCCTTGGATCTAACTCAATTCAAATCAAAGGGTAAAACCGTCATAGTCTCTTAGGCGATTTGTGGTGTATGACCACCTTTCAAAAAATTTATTGTGAATATTTACCAAATAATTCTTACTCCTTGAATATGTACTAGATATATTTAAAGCATATAAAGCCCTTGGATTAAACTCAATTCAAATTAAAGGGTAAAACCGTCATAGTCTCTTAGGCGATTTGTGGTGTATGAACACCTTTCAAATCATTTCTTGTGCTTAATTACCAAATATTATTGACTCCTTGAATAGGTATTAGATATATTTCAATCATATGAACCACTTGGATCAAACTTATTTCATATCAAAGGGTAAAACCGTCATAGTTTCTTAGGGGATTTATGGTGTATGAACACCTTTCAAATCATTTTTTTTGGTTAATTACCAAATATTTTTGAATCCTTGAATAGATATTAGTTATATTTCAATCTTATGAAGCCCTGGGATTAAACTTATTTCATGTTAAAGGATAAAACCGTTATAGTCTCTTAGGCGATTTTTGGTGTATGAAAACCTTTCAAATCATTTTGTTGTGAATAATTACCAAATATTTTGATTCCTTGATTAGGTATTAGATATATTTAATGCATATGAAGCCCTTGGATCAAACTCAATTCAAATCAAAGGGTAAAACCGTCATAGTCTCTTAGGCGATTTGTGGTGTATGAACACCTTTCAAATTTTTGCATTGTGAATATTTACAAAATAATTCTGAGTCCTTGAATATGTATTAGATATATTTAAAGAATATGAAGCCCTTGGATCAAACTCAATTTAATCAAAGTCTAAAACTGTCGTAGTCTCTTAGGTGATTTGTGGTGTATGAACACCTTTCCAATCATTATGTTGTGAATATTTACAAAAAAATTTGACTCCTTGAATAGGTATTAGATCTATTTATAGCATATGAAGCCCTTGGATATAACTCAATACAAATCAAAGGCTAAAACCGTCATAGTCTCTTAGGCGATTTGTGGTGAATGAACACCTTTTAAATCAATTTGTTGGGAATAATTACCAAATATTTTTGACTCCTTCAATAGGTATTAGATATATTTAAAGCATATGAAGCCCTTGGATCAAACTCAATTCAAATTAAAGGGTAAAACCGTCATAGTTTCTTAGGCTATTTGTGGTGAATGAACACGTTTCAAATCACTTTGTTGGGAATAATTACCAAATATTTTTGAGTCCTTGAAAAGGTATTAGATCTTTTTAAATCATATGCAGTCCTTGGATCTACCTCAATTCAAATCAAAGGGTAAAACCGTCACAGTTTCTTAGGGGGATATGAGGTGTATGAACACCTTTCAATTCATTTTTTGTGTTTAATTACCAAATATTTTTGATTCCTTGAATAGCTATTAGATATATTTCAATCATATGAAGCCCTTGGATCAAACTTATTTCATATCAAAGGGTAAAACGGTCGTAGTCTCTTAGGCGATTTGTGGTATCTGAAAACCTTTGAATCATTTTGTTGTTAATAATTACCAAAAAAATTTGAGTCCTTGAATAGGTAATAGATATATTTAAAGCATATCAAGCCCTTGGATCAAACTCCATGTAATTCAAAGGGTAAAATCGTCATAGTCTCTTAGGCGATTTGTGGTGTATGAACACCTTTCTAATCATTTCGTTGTGAATAATTACCAATTTTTTTTTGAGTCCTTGAATAGTTATTAGATATACTTAAAGCATATGAAGCCCTTGGATCAAACTCAATTCAAATTAGAGGGTAAAACCGTCATAGTATCTTAGGCGATTTGTGGTGTATGAACACCTTTCACATTTTTTTATTGTGAATATTTACAAAATGATTCTGACTCCTTGAATATGTATTAGATATATTTAAAGCATATGGAGCCCTTGGATCAAACTCAATTTAATCAAAGTGTAAAACCGTCATTGTCTCTTAAGCGATTTCTGGTGTATGAACACCTTTCAAATCATTTTTTTTGGTTAAATACCAAATATTTTTGACTCCTTGAATAGGCATTAGATATATTTCAATCATATGAAGCCCTTAGATTAAACTTATTTCATATCAAAGGATAAAACCGTCATAGTCTCTTAAGCGATTTGTGGTGTATGAAAACCTTTCAAATCATTTTGTTGTGAATAATTACCTAATATTTTTGAGTCCTTGAATAGGTATTAGATATATTTAAAGCATATGAAGCCCTTGGATTAAACTCAATCCAAATCAAAGGGTAAAAGTGTCATAGTCTCTTAGGCGATTTGTGGTGTATGAACACCTTTCAAATCATTTGTGGTGCTTAATTACCAAATGTTTTTAATTTCTTGAATCGGTATTAGATATATTTCAGTCATATGAAGTCCTTGGATCAACCTAAATTCAAATCAAAGGGTAAAACCGTCATAGTCTCTTCGGGGATATGTGGTGTATAAACACCTTTCAAATCATTTTTTTTGCTTACTTACTTAATATTTTTGATTCCTTGAATTGGTATTAGATATATTTCAATCATATGAACACATTGGATCAAACTTATTTCATATCAAAGGGTAAAATCGTCATAGTCTCTTAGGCGACTTGTGGTGTATGAAAACCTTTGAAATCATTTTGTTGTGAATAATTACCAAATAAAATTGGGTCCTTGAATAGGTATTATATATATTTAGAGCATATGAATCCCTTGGATCAAACTGAATTTAAATCAAAGGGTAAAACCGTCATAGACTCTTAGGCGATCGGTGGTGTATGAACACTTTTGAAATCATTTTGTTGTGAATAATTACCAAATATGTTTGAGTACTTGAATAGGTATTAGATATATTTAAATCATATCAAGCCCTTGGATCCAACTTAATTCAAATCAAAGGGTAAAACCGTCATAGTCTCTTAGGCGATTTGTGGTGTATGAACACTTTTCAAATCATTTGTGATTCTTAATTACTAAATGTTTTTAACTCCTGGAATCGGTATTCGATAAATTTCAATAATACGAAGTCCTTGAAATCAACCTAAATTCAAATCAAACGGTAAAACCGTCATAGTCTCTTTGGGGATTTGTGGTGTATGAACACCTTTCAAATCATTTTTTGTGCTTAAATACCAAATATTATTGACTCCTTGAATAGTTAATAGATATGTTTCAATCATATGAACCCCTTGGATCAAATTTATTTCATATAAAAGGCTAAAACCGTCATAGTCTCTCAGGCGATTTTGTTGTATGAAAACCATTCAAATCACTTTGTTGTGAATAATTACCAAAATAATTTAAGTCCTTGAATAGGTATTAGAAATATTTAAATCTTATGAAGCCCTTGGATATAACTCAATTTAAATTAAAGGGTAAAACCGTCATAGTCTCTTAGGCGATTTGTGGTGTATGAACACCTTTCAAATCATTTTTTGTGCTTAATTACCAAATATTTTTGACTCCTTGAATAGCTATTAGATATATTTCGATCATATGAAGCCCTTGGATCAAACTGATTTCATATCAAAGAGTAAAACCGTCATAGTCTATTAGGCGATTTGTGGTGTATAAAAACCTTTGAATTCATTTTTTTGTGAATTATAACCAGAAAATTTTGACACCTTGAATAGGTATTAGATATATTTAAGGAATATGAAGCCCTTGGATCTAACTCAATTCAAATCAAAGGGTAAAACCGTCATAGTATCTTAGGCGATTTGTGGTGTATGACCACCTTTCAAATCATTTCTTGTGCTTAATTACCAAATATTATTGACTCCTTGAATAGGTATTAGATATATTTCAATCATATGAACCACTTGGATCAAACTTATTTCATATCAAAGGGTAAAACCGTCATAGTTTCTTAGGGGATTTATGGTGTATGAACACCTTTCAAATCATTTTTTTTGGTTAATTACCAAATATTTTTGAATCCTTGAATAGATATTAGTTATATTTCAATCTTATGAAGCCCTGGGATTAAACTTATTTCATATTAAAGGATAAAACCGTTATAGTCTCTTAGGCGATTTTTGGTGTATGAAAACCTTTCAAATCATTTTGTTGTGAATAATTACCAAATATTTTGATTCCTTGATTAGGTATTAGATATATTTAATGCATATGAAGCCCTTGGATCAAACTCAATTCAAATCAAAGGGTAAAACCGTCATAGTCTCTTAGGCGATTTGTGGTGTATGAACACCTTTCAAATTTTTGCATTGTGAATATTTACAAAATAATTCTGAGTCCTTGAATATGTATTAGATATATTTAAAGAATATGAAGCCCTTGGATCAAACTCAATTTAATCAAAGTCTAAAACTGTCGTAGTCTCTTAGGTGATTTGTGGTGTATGAACACCTTTCCAATCATTATGTTGTGAATATTTACAAAAAAAATTTGACTCCTTGAATAGGTATTAGATCTATTTATAGCATATGAAGCCCTTGGATATAACTCAATACAAATCAAAGGCTAAAACCGTCATAGTCTCTTAGGCGATTTGTGGTGAATGAACACCTTTTAAATCAATTTGTTGGGAATAATTACCAAATATTTTTGACTCCTTCAATAGGTATTAGATATATTTAAAGCATATGAAGCCCTTGGATCAAACTCAATTCAAATTAAAGGGTAAAATCGTCATAGTTTCTTAGGCTATTTGTGGTGAATGAACACGTTTCAAATCACTTTGTTGGGAATAATTACCAAATATTTTTGAGTCCTTGAAAAGGTATTAGATCTTTTTAAATCATATGCAGTCCTTGGATCTACCTCAATTCAAATCAAAGGGTAAAACCGTCACAGTTTCTTAGGGGATATGAGGTGTATGAACACCTTTCAATTCATTTTTTGTGTTTAATTACCAAATATTTTTGATTCCTTGAATAGCTATTAGATATATTTCAATCATATGAAGCCCTTGGATCAAACTTATTTCATATCAAAGGGTAAAACGGTCGTAGTCTCTTAGGCGATTTGTGGTATCTGAAAACCTTTGAATCATTTTGTTGTTAATAATTACCAAAAAAATTTGAGTCCTTGAATAGGTAATAGATATATTTAAAGCATATCAAGCCCTTGGATCAAACTCCATGTAATTCAAAGGGTAAAATCGTCATAGTCTCTTAGGCGATTTGTGGTGTATGAACACCTTTCTAATCATTTCGTTGTGAATAATTACCAATTTTTTTTTGAGTCCTTGAATAGTTATTAGATATACTTAAAGCATATGAAGCCCTTGGATCAAACTCAATTCAAATTAGAGGGTAAAACCGTCATAGTATCTTAGGCGATTTGTGGTGTATGAACACCTTTCACATTTTTTTATTGTGAATATTTACAAAATGATTCTGACTCCTTGAATATGTATTAGATATATTTAAAGCATATGGAGCCCTTGGATCAAACTCAATTTAATCAAAGTGTAAAACCGTCATTGTCTCTTAAGCGATTTCTGGTGTATGAACACCTTTCAAATCATTTTTTTTGGTTAAATACCAAATATTTTTGACTCCTTGAATAGGCATTAGATATATTTCAATCATATGAAGCCCTTAGATTAAACTTATTTCATATCAAAGGATAAAACCGTCATAGTCTCTTAAGCGATTTGTGGTGTATGAAAACCTTTCAAATCATTTTGTTGTGAATAATTACCTAATATTTTTGAGTCCTTGAATAGGTATTAGATATATTTAAAGCATATGAAGCCCTTGGATTAAACTCAATCCAAATCAAAGGGTAAAAGTGTCATAGTCTCTTAGGCGATTTGTGGTGTATGAACACCTTTCAAATCATTTGTGGTGCTTAATTACCAAATGTTTTTAATTTCTTGAATCGGTATTAGATATATTTCAGTCATATGAAGTCCTTGGATCAACCTAAATTCAAATCAAAGGGTAAAACCGTCATAGTCTCTTCGGGGATATGTGGTGTATAAACACCTTTCAAATCATTTTTTTTGCTTACTTACTTAATATTTTTGATTCCTTGAATTGGTATTAGATATATTTCAATCATATGAACACATTGGATCAAACTTATTTCATATCAAAGGGTAAAATCGTCATAGTCTCTTAGGCGACTTGTGGTGTATGAAAACCTTTGAAATCATTTTGTTGTGAATAATTACCAAATAAAATTGGGTCCTTGAATAGGTATTATATATATTTAGAGCATATGAATCCCTTGGATCAAACTGAATTTAAATCAAAGGGTAAAACCGTCATAGACTCTTAGGCGATCGGTGGTGTATGAACACTTTTGAAATCATTTTGTTGTGAATAATTACCAAATATGTTTGAGTACTTGAATAGGTATTAGATATATTTAAATCATATCAAGCCCTTGGATCCAACTTAATTCAAATCAAAGGGTAAAACCGTCATAGTCTCTTAGGCGATTTGTGGTGTATGAACACTTTTCAAATCATTTGTGATTCTTAATTACTAAATGTTTTTAACTCCTGGAATCGGTATTCGATAAATTTCAATAATACGAAGTCCTTGAAATCAACCTAAATTCAAATCAAACGGTAAAACCGTCATAGTCTCTTTGGGGATTTGTGGTGTATGAACACCTTTCAAATCATTTTTTGTGCTTAAATACCAAATATTATTGACTCCTTGAATAGTTAATAGATATGTTTCAATCATATGAACCCCTTGGATCAAATTTATTTCATATAAAAGGCTAAAACCGTCATAGTCTCTCAGGCGATTTTGTTGTATGAAAACCATTCAAATCACTTTGTTGTGAATAATTACCAAAATAATTTAAGTCCTTGAATAGGTATTAGAAATATTTAAATCTTATGAAGCCCTTGGATATAACTCAATTTAAATTAAAGGGTAAAACCGTCATAGTCTCTTAGGCGATTTGTGGTGTATGAACACCTTTCAAATCATTTTTTGTGCTTAATTACCAAATATTTTTGACTCCTTGAATAGCTATTAGATATATTTCGATCATATGAAGCCCTTGGATCAAACTGATTTCATATCAAAGAGTAAAACCGTCATAGTCTTTTAGGCGATTTGTGGTGTATAAAAACCTTTGAATTCATTTTTTTGTGAATTATAACCAGAAAATTTTGACACCTTGAATAGGTATTAGATATATTTAAGGAATATGAAGCCCTTGGATCTAACTCAATTCAAATCAAAGGGTAAAACCGTCATAGTATCTTAGGCGATTTGTGGTGTATGACCACCTTTCAAATCATTTCTTGTGCTTAATTACCAAATATTATTGACTCCTTGAATAGGTATTAGATATATTTCAATCATATGAACCACTTGGATCAAACTTATTTCATATCAAAGGGTAAAACCGTCATAGTTTCTTAGGGGATTTATGGTGTATGAACACCTTTCAAATCATTTTTTTTGGTTAATTACCAAATATTTTTGAATCCTTGAATAGATATTAGTTATATTTCAATCTTATGAAGCCCTGGGATTAAACTTATTTCATATTAAAGGATAAAACCGTTATAGTCTCTTAGGCGATTTTTGGTGTATGAAAACCTTTCAAATCATTTTGTTGTGAATAATTACCAAATATTTTGATTCCTTGATTAGGTATTAGATATATTTAATGCATATGAAGCCCTTGGATCAAACTCAATTCAAATCAAAGGGTAAAACCGTCATAGTCTCTTAGGCGATTTGTGGTGTATGAACACCTTTCAAATTTTTGCATTGTGAATATTTACAAAATAATTCTGAGTCCTTGAATATGTATTAGATATATTTAAAGAATATGAAGCCCTTGGATCAAACTCAATTTAATCAAAGTCTAAAACTGTCGTAGTCTCTTAGGCGATTTGTGGTGTATGAACACCTTTCCAATCATTATGTTGTGAATATTTACAAAAAAAATTTGACTCCTTGAATAGGTATTAGATCTATTTATAGCATATGAAGCCCTTGGATATAACTCAATACAAATCAAAGGCTAAAACCGTCATAGTCTCTTAGGCAATTTGTGGTGAATGAACACCTTTTAAATCAATTTGTTGGGAATAATTACCAAATATTTTTGACTCCTTCAATAGGTATTAGATATATTTAAAGCATATGAAGCCCTTGGATCAAACTCAATTCAAATTAAAGGGTAAAACCGTCATAGTTTCTTAGGCTATTTGTGGTGAATGAACACCTTTCAAATCACTTTGTTGGGAATAATTACCAAATATTTTTGAGTCCTTGAAAAGGTATTAGATCTTTTTAAATCATATGCAGTCCTTGGATCTACCTCAATTCAAATCAAAGGGTAAAACCGTCACAGTTTCTTAGGGGATATGAGGTGTATGAACACCTTTCAAATCATTTTTTATGTTTAATTACCAAATATTTTTGATTCCTTGAATAGCTATTAGATATATTTCAATCATATGAAGCCCTTGGATCAAACTTATTTCATATCAAAGGGTAAAACGGTCGTAGTCTCTTAGGCGATTTGTGGTATATGAAAACCTTTAAATCATTTTGTTGTTAATAATTACCAAAAAAATTTGAGTCCTTGAATAGGTAATAGATATATTTAAAGCATATCAAGCCCTTGGATCAAACTCCATGTAATTCAAAGGGTAAAATCGTCATAGTCTCTTAGGCGATTTGTGGTGTATGAACACCTTTCTAATCATTTCGTTGTGAATAATTACCAATTTTTTTTTGAGTCCTTGAATAGTTATTAGATATATTTAAAGCATATGAAGCCCTTGGATCAAACTCAATTCAAATTAGAGGGTAAAACCGTCATAGTATCTTAGGCGATTTGTGGTGTATGAACACCTTTCACATTTTTTTATTGTGAATATTTACAAAATGATTCTTAGTCCTTGAATATGTATTAGATATATTTAAAGCATATGGAGCCCTTGGATCAAACTCAATTTAATCAAAGTGTAAAACCGTCATAGTCTCTTAAGCGATTTCTGGTGTATGAACACCTTTCAAATCATTTTTTTTGGTTAAATACCAAATATTTTTGACTCTTTGAATAGGCATTAGATATATTTCAATCATATGAAGCCCTTGGATTAAACTTAGTTCATATCAAAGGATAAAACCGTCATAGTCTCTTAGGGGATTTCTGTTGTATAAACACCTTTCAAATCATTTTTTGTGCTTAATTACCATATATAGTATTGACTCCTTGAATTGGTATTAGATATATTTCAATCATATGATGCCCTTGGATCAAACTTATTTCATATCAAATGGTAAAACTGTCATAGTCTCTCAGTCGATTTGTGGTGCATGAAAACCTTTCAAATAATTTTATTGTGAATAATTACCAAATATTTTTGAGTCCTTGAATAGGTATTAGATATATTTAAAGCATATGAAGCCCTTGGATCAAACTCAATTCAAATCAAAGGGTAAAACCGTCATAGTCGCTTAGGCAATTTTTGGTGTATGAACACCTTCCAAATCCTTTTTTGTGCTTAATTACCAAATATTTTTGAATCCTTCAATAGGTATTAGATATATTTCAATCAAAAAGAAGCCCTTGGATCAAACTTATTTCAAATCAATGGGTAAAACCGTCATAGTCTCTTTGGCGATTTGTGGCGTATGATCACCTTTCAAATTATTTTGTTGTGAATAACTACCAATTATTAATGACTCCTTTAATCGGTAATATATATATTTAAAGCATATAAAGCCCGTGGATCAAACTCAATTCAAAACAAAGGGTAAAACCGTCATAGTCTCTTAGACGATTTGTGGTGAATGAACACCTTTCAAAACATTTTGCTGTAAATAATTACCAAATATTTTTGAGTCTTTGAATAGGTATTAGATCTATTTAATGCATATGAAGTCCTTCGATTAAACTCAATTCAAATCAAAGGGTAAAACCGTCATAGTCTTGTAGGGGATTTGTGGTGTATAAACACCTTTCAAATCATTGTTTGTGTTTAATTAACCAAATATTTTTGACTCCTTTAATGGGTGTTAGATATATTTTAATCATATGGAGCATTTGGATCAAACTTATTTCAAATCAAAGGGTAAAACCGTCATAGTCTCTTATGAGATTTGTCGTGTATGAAAACCTTTCAAATCATTTTGTTGTGAATAATTACCAAATATTTTTGAGTCCTTGAATATGTATTAGATATATTTAAATCATATCAAGCCCTTGGATCAAACTCAATTCAAATCAAAGGGGAAAACCGTCATAGTCGCTTAGGCAATTTGTGGTGTATGAACACCTTTCTAATCATTTTTTGTGCTTAATTACCAAATGTTTTTAATTTCTTGAATCGGTGTTAGATATATTTCAGTCATATGAAGTCCTTGGATCAACCTAAATTCAAATCAAAGGGTAAAACCGTCATAGTCTCTTCGGGGATATGTGGTGTATGAACACCTTTCAAATTATTTTTGTGCTTAATTACTAAATATTTTTGACTCCTTGAATAGGTATTAGATATATTTCAATCATATGAACCCATTGGATGAAACTTATTTCATATCAAAGGGTAAAATCGTCATAGTCTCTTAGGCGACTTGTGGTGTATGAAAACCTTTGAATTCATTTTGTTGTGAATAATTCGAAAAAAAATTGGGTCCTTGAATAGGTATTAGATATATTTAGAGCATATGAATCCCTTGGATCAAACTGAATTTAAATGACAGGGTAAAACCGTCATAGACTCTTAGGCGATTGGTGGTGTATGAACACTTTTAAAATCATTTTGTTGTGAATAATTACCAAAATATTTTTGAGTCCTTGAATAGGTATTAGATATATTTAAATCATATCAAGCCCTTGGATCAAACTCAATTCAAATCAAAGGGTAAAACCGTCATACTCTCTTAGGCGATTTGTGGTGTATGAACACTTTTCAAATCATTTGTGGTGCTTAATTACTAAATGTTTTTAACTCCTGGAATCGGTATTCGATAAATTTCAATAATATGAAGTCCTTGAAATCAACCTAAATTCAAATCAAAGGGTAAAACCGTCATTGTCTCTTAGGGGATTTGTGGTTTATGAACATCTTTCAAATCATTTGTGGTGCTTGATTACCAAATGTTTTTGACTCCTTGAATCGGTATTAGATATATTTCAATCATATGAAGTCCTTGGATCAACCTAAATTCAGATCAATGGGTAAATATGTCATAGTCTCTTAGGGGATTTGTGGTGTATGAACACCTTTCAAATTATTTTGGTTGTTAATTATTACCAAATACTTTTGAGTCCTTGAATAGGTATTAGAAATATTGAAAGCATATCAAGCCCTTGGATCAAACTCAATTCAAATTAAAGGGTCAAACCTTCATAGTCTGTTAGGCGATTTGTGGTGAATGAAAACCTTTCAAATCAATTTGTTGGGAATAATTACCAAATATTTTTGAGTCCTTGAATAGGTATTAGATATTTTTAAAGCACATGAAGTCCTTGGATCCACCTACATTCAAATCAAAGGGGAAAACCGTCATAGTCTCTTAGAGGATATGTGGTGTATGAACACCTTTCAAATCATTTTTTGTGCATCATTACCAAAGATTTTTGACTCCTTGAATAGGTATTAGATATATTTCAATCATATGAAGCCCTTGGATTAAACTTATTTCATATCAAAGGATTACACCGTTATAGTCTCTTAGGCGATTTGTGGTGTATGAAAGCCTTTGAAATTATTTTGTTGTGAATAATTACCTAATATTTTTGAGTCCTTGAATAGGTATTAGATATATTTAAAGCTTATGAAGCCCTTGGATCAAACTCAATCCAAATCAAAGGGTAAAAGTGTCATAGTCTCTTAGGCTATTTTTGGTGTATGAACACCTTTTAAATCATTTGTGGTGCTTAATTACCAAATGTTTTTAATTTCTTGAATCGGTATTAGATATATTTCAGTCATATGATGTCCTTGGATCAACCTAAATTCAAATCAAAGGGTAAAACCGTCATAGTCTCTTCGGGGATATGTGGTGTATGAACACCTTTCAAATCATTTTTTGTGCTTAATTACTTAATATTTTTGACTCCATAAATAGGTATTAGATATATTTCAATCATATGAACCCAGTGGATCAAACTTATTTCATATCAAAGGGTAAAATCGTCATAGTCTCTTAGGCGACTTGTGGTGTATGAAAACCTTTGAAATCATTTTGTTGTGAATAATTACCAAAAAAAATTGGGTCCTTGAATAGGTATTAGATATATTTAGAGCATATGAATCCCTTGGATCAAACTGAATTTAAATCAAATGGTAAAACCGTCATAGACTCTTAGGCGATTTGTGGTGTATGAACACTTTTCAAATCATTTTGTTGTGAATAATTACCAAATATTTTTGAGTCCTTGAATAGGTATTAGATATATTTAAATCATATCAAGCCCTTGGATCAAACTCAATTCAAATCAAAGGGTAAAACCGTCATAGTCTCTTAGGCGATTTGTGGTGTATGAACACTTTTCAAATCATTTGTGGTGTTTTATTACTAAATGTTTTTAACTCCTGGAATCGGCATTCGATAAATTTCAATAATATGAAGTCCTTGAAATCAACCTAAATTCAAATAAAGAGTAAAACCGTCATAGTCTCTTAGGGGATTTGTGGTGTATGAACATCTTTCAAATCATTTTTTGTGCTTAATTACCAAATATTATTGACTCCTTGAATATGTAATAGATATATTTCAATCATATGAACCCCTTGGATCAAACTTCTTTCATATCAAAGGGTAAAATCGTCATAGTCTCTTAGGCGATTTTG
This sequence comes from Patellifolia procumbens, assembly GCA_947645195.1. Taxonomy (NCBI): domain Eukaryota; kingdom Viridiplantae; phylum Streptophyta; class Magnoliopsida; order Caryophyllales; family Amaranthaceae; genus Patellifolia; species Patellifolia procumbens. The sequence goes on from CANSGD010000457.1 coordinate 31,782, forward strand.
GTGTATGAAAACCATTCAAATCACTTTGTTGGGAATAATAACAAAAATAATTTAAGTCCTTGAATAGGTATTAGATATATTTAAATCTTATGAAGCCCTTGGATCTAACTCAATTCAAATTAAAGGGTAAAACCGTCATAGTCTCTTAGGCATTTTTTGGTGTATGAACACCTTTCAGATCATTTTTGGTGCTTAATTACCAAATAATTTTCACTCCTTGAATTGGTATTAGGTATATTTCAATCATATGACGCCCTTGGATTAAACTTATTCCAAATCAAAGGGTAAAACCGTCATAGTCTCTTAGGCTATTTGTGGGGTATGAACACCTTTCAAATCAGTTTGTTGTGAATAATTACCAAATATTTTTGAGTCCTTGAATAGGTATTAGATATGTTTAAAGCATATTATGCGCTTGGATCAAGCTTAATTTAAATTAAAGGGTAAAACCGTCATAGTCTCTTACTTGATTTGTAGTTTATGAACACCTTTCAAATTATTTTGTTGTGAATATTTACAAAATATTTATGACTTCTTGAATAAGTATCAGATATATTTAAAGCATATGAAGCCCTTGGTTCAAACTCAATTTAAATCAAAGGGTAAAGTCGTCATAGTCTGTTAGGCGATTTGTGGTTTATGAACACCTTTCAAATCATTTTGTTAAGAATAATTACCAAAAAAATTTGAGTCCTTGAAAAGGTATTAGATCTACTTAAAGCATCTGAACCCTTAGATCAAACTCAATTCAAATCAAAGGGTAAAACCGTCATAGTCTATGAGGGGATTTCTGTTGTATAAACAACTTTCAAATCATTTTTTGTGCTTAATTACCATCTATAGTTTTGACTCCTTGAATTGGTATTAGATATATTTCAATCATATGAAGCCTTTGGATCAAACTTATTTCATATCAAAGGGTAAAACCGTCATAGTCTCTCAGTCGATTTGTGGTGCATGAAAACCTTTCAAATCATTTTATTGTGAATAATTACCAAATATTTTTGAGTCCTTGAATAGGTATTAGATATATTTAAAGCATATGAAGCCCTTGGATCAAACTCAATTCAAATCAAAGGGTAAAACCGTCATAGTCGCTTAGGCAATTTTTAGTGTATGAACACCTTCCAAATCATTTTTTGTGCTTAATTACCACATTTTTTGACTCCTTCAATAGGTATTAGATATATTTCAATCAAAAAGAAGCCCTTGGATCAAACTTATTTCAAATCAATGGGTAAAACCGTCATAGTCTCTTTGGCGATTTGTGGCGTATGAACACCTTTCAAATTATTTTGTTGTGAATAACTACCAATTACTAATGACTCCTTTAATAGGTATTATATATATTTAAAGCATATAAAGCCCTTGGATCAAAATCAATTCAAAACAAAGGGAAAAACCGTCATAGTCTCTTAGACGATTTGTGGTGAATGAACACCTTTCAAAACATTTTGTTGTGAATAATTACCAAATATTTTTTAGTCTTTGAATAGGTATTAGATCTATTTAATGCATATGAAGTCCTTCGATTAAACTCAATTCAAATCAAAGGGTAAAACCGTCATAGTCTTGTAGGGGATTTGTGGTGTATAAACACCTTTCAAATCATTGTTTGTGTTTAATTACCAAAATATTTTTGACTCCTTTAATGGGTGTTAGATATATTTTAATCATATGGATCATTTGGATCAAACTTATTTCAAATCAAAGGGTAAAACCGTCATAGTCTCTTAGGAGATTTGTCGTGTATGAAAACCTTTCAAATCATTTTATTGTGAATAATTACCAAATATTTTTGAGTCCTTGAATAGGTATTAGATCTATTTAGATCATATGAAGCCCTTAGATCTAACTCAAATTCAAATCAAAGGGTAAAACCGTCATAGTCTATGAGGGGATTTCTGTTGTATGAAAACTTTCAAATCATTTTTTGTGCTTAATTACCATATAAAGTTTGACTCCTTGAATAGGTATTAGATATATTTCAATCATATGAAGCCTTTGGATCAAACTTATTTCATATCAAAGGGTAAAACCGTCATAGTCTCTTAGGAGATTTGTCGTGTATGAAAACCTTTCAAATCATTTTGTTGTGAATAATTACCAAATATTTTTGAGTCCTTGAATAGGTATTAGATATATTTAAATCTTATGAAGCCCTTGGATCTAACTCAATTCAAATTAAAGGGTAAAACCGTCATAGTCTCTTAGGCATTTTTTGGTGTATGAACACCTTTCAGATCATTTTTGGTGCTTAATTACCAAATAATTTTCACTCCTTGAATTGGTATTAGGTATATTTCAATCATATGACGCCCTTGGATTAAACTTATTCCAAATCAAAGGGTAAAACCGTCATAGTCTCTTAGGCGATTTGTGGGGTATGAACACCTTTCAAATCAGTTTGTTGTGAATAATTACCAAATATTTTTGAGTCCTTGAATAGGTATTAGATATGTTTAAAGCATATTATGCGCTTGGATCAAGCTTAATTTAAATTAAAGGGTAAAACCGTCATAGTCTCTTACTTGATTTGTAGTTTATGAACACCTTTCAAATTATTTTGTTGTGAATATTTACAAAATATTTATGACTTCTTGAATAAGTATCAGATATATTTAAAGCATATGAAGCCCTTGGTTCAAACTCAATTTAAATCAAAGGGTAAAGTCGTCATAGTCTGTTAGGCGATTTGTGGTTTATGAACACCTTTCAAATCATTTTGTTAAGAATAATTACCAAAAAATTTTGAGTCCTTGAAAAGGTATTAGATCTACTTAAAGCATCTGAACCCTTAGATCAAACTCAATTCAAATCAAAGGGTAAAACCGTCATAGTCTATGAGGGGATTTCTGTTGTATAAACAACTTTCAAATCATTTTTTGTGCTTAATTACCATCTATAGTTTTGACTCCTTGAATTGGTATTAGATATATTTCAATCATATGAAGCCTTTGGATCAAACTTATTTCATATCAAAGGGTAAAACCGTCATAGTCTCTCAGTCGATTTGTGGTGCATGAAAACCTTTCAAATCATTTTATTGTGAATAATTACCAAATATTTTTGAGTCCTTGAATAGGTATTAGATATATTTAAAGCATATGAAGCCCTTGGATCAAACTCAATTCAAATCAAAGGGTAAAACCGTCATAGTCGCTTAGGCAATTTTTGGTGTATGAACACCTTCCAAATCATTTTTTGTGCTTAATTACCAAATTTTTTGACTCCTTCAATAGGTATTAGATATATTTCAATCAAAAAGAAGCCCTTGGATCAAACTTATTTCAAATCAATGGGTAAAACCGTCATAGTCTCTTTGGCGATTTGTGGCGTATGAACACCTTTCAAATTATTTTGTTGTGAATAACTACCAATTACTAATGACTCCTTTAATAGGTATTATATATATTTAAAACATATAAAGCCCTTGGATCAAAATCAATTCAAAACAAAGGGAAAAACCGTCATAGTCTCTTAGACGATTTGTGGTGAATGAACACCTTTCAAAACATTTTGTTGTGAATAATTACCAAATATTTTTTAGTCTTTGAATAGGTATTAGATCTATTTAATGCATATGAAGTCCTTCGATTAAACTCAATTCAAATCAAAGGGTAAAACCGTCATAGTCTTGTAGGGGATTTGTGGTGTATAAACACCTTTCAAATCATTGTTTGTGTTTAATTACCAAAATATTTTTGACTCCTTTAATGGGTGTTAGATATATTTTAATCATATGGATCATTTGGATCAAACTTATTTCAAATCAAAGGGTAAAACCGTCATAGTCTCTTAGGAGATTTGTCGTGTATGAAAACCTTTCAAATCATTTTATTGTGAATAATTACCAAATATTTTTAAGTCCTTGAATAGGTATTAGATCTATTTAGATCATATGAAGCCCTTAGATCTAACTCAAATTCAAATCAAAGGGTAAAACCGTCATAGTCTATGAGGGGATTTCTGTTGTATGAAAACTTTCAAATCATTTTTTGTGCTTAATTACCATATAAAGTTTGACTCCTTGAATAGATATTAGATATATTTCAATCATATGAAGCCTTTGGATCAAACTTATTTCATATCAAAGGGTAAAACCGTCATAGTCTCTTAGGAGATTTGTCGTGTATGAAAACCTTTCAAATCATTTTGTTGTGAATAATTACCAAATATTTTTGAGTCCTTGAATATGTATTAGATATATTTAAATCATATCAAGCCCTTGGATCAAACTCAATTCAAATCAAAGGGTAAAACCGTCATAGTCGCTTAGGCAATTTGTGGTGTATGAACACCTTTCTAATCATTTTTTGTGCTTAATTACCAAATGTTTTTAATTTCTTGAATCGGTGTTAGATATATTTCAGTCATATGAAGTCCTTGGATCAACCTAAATTCAAATCAAAGGGTCAAACCGTCATAGTCTCTTCGGGGATATGTGGTGTATGAACACCTTTCAAATCATTTTTTGTGCTTAATTACTAAATATTTTTGACTCCTTGAATAGGTATTAGATATATTTCAATCATATGAACCCATTGGATGAAACTTATTTCATATCAAAGGGTAAAATCGTCATAGTCTCTTAGGCGACTTGTGGTGTATGAAAACCTTTGAAATCATTTCGTTGTGAATAATTACCAAAAAAATTGGGTCCTTGAATAGGTATTAGATATATTTAGAGCATATGAATCCCTTGGATCAAACTGAATTTAGATCAAAGGGTAAAACCGTCATAGACTCTTAGGCGATTTGTGGTTTAAATAGATCTAATACCAATTCAAGGACTCAAAAATATTTGGTAATTATTCACAACAAAATGATTTGAATGGTGTTCATTCACCACAAATCGTCTAAGAGACTATGACGGTTTTACCCTTTGTTTTTAATTGAGTTTGATCCAAGGGCTTCATATGCTTTAAAAAGATCTAATACCTATTCAAGGAATCAAAAATAGTTGGTAATTATTCACAACAAAAAGATTTCAAAGGTTTTCATACACCACAAATCGCCTAAGAGACTATGACGGTTTTATTCTTTGATATCAAATAAGTTTAATCCAAGGGCTTCATATGATTGAAATATATCTAATACCTATTCAAGGAGTCAAAAATATTTTTTAATTAACCAAAAAGATGATTTGATAGGTCTTCATACGCCACAAATCCCCTAAGAGACTATCACTGTTTTACCCTTTGATTTGTATTGAGTTATATCCACGGGCTTCAAATGCTTTAAATAGATCTAATACCTATTCAAGGTCTCAAAAATATTTGGTAATTATTCACAACCAAATGATTTGGGTGTTCATTCACCACAAATCGCCTAAGAAAGTATGACGGTTTTACGCTTTGTTTTGAATGTATTTTGATCCAAGGGCTTCATAAGCTATCAATATATCTAATACCTATTCAAGGATTCAAAAATATTTGGTAATTATTCACAAAAAAATTATTTGAAAGGTTTTCATACACCACAAATCGCCTAAGACACTATGACGGTTTTACCCTTTGATTTGAAATAAGTTTGATCCAAGGGCTTCATATGATTGAAAGATATCTGATACCTATTTAACGAGTAAAAAATATTTTGAAATATTCACAACAAATAATTTGAAAGGTGTATATGCACAACAAATCGCCTAAGAGACTATGACGATTTTACACTTTAATTTGAATTGAGTTTAATCCAAGGGCTTCATATGCTTTAAATGTATCTAATTCCTATTCAAGGACTCAAAAATATTTGGTAATTATTCACAACAAAATGATTTGAAAGATGTTCATACACCACAAATCGCCTAAGAGACTATGACGGTTTTACCCTTTGATTTGAAATAAGTTTGATCCAAGGGCTTCTTATGATTGAAATATACCAAATACCAATTCTGGGAGTGAAAAATATTTAGTAATTAAGCACAAAAATAGATTTGAAAGGTATTCATACACAAAAAATCGCCTAAGAGACTATAACGGTTTTACCCTTTTATTTGAATTGAATTTACTCCAAGGGCTTCATATGCTTAAAATAGATCTAATACCTATTCAAACACTCAAAAATATTTGGTAATTATTCACAACAAAATGATTTGAAAGGTGTTCATTCACCACAAATCGTCTAAGAGACTATGACGGTTTTACCCTTTGTTTTGAATTGAGTTTGATCCAAGGGATTCATATGCTTTAAATATATCTAATACCTATTCAAGGACTCAAAATTTTTGGTAATTATTCACAACAAAATGATTTCAAAGGTTTTCATACACCACAAATCGCCTAAGAGGCTATGACGGGTTTTACCATTTGATATGAAATAAGTTTGATCCAAGGGCTTCATATGATTGAAATATATCTAATAGATATTCAAGGAATCAAAAATATTTGGTAATTAAGCACCAAAAATGATTTGAAAGGTGTTCATACACCACATATCCCCTAAGATACTATGACGGTTTTACCCTTTGATTTAAATTGAGGTGGATCCAAGGACTTCATAGGCTTTAAAAAGATCTAATACCTTTTCAAGGACTCAAAAATAGTTGGTAATTATTCACAACAAAATGATTTGAAAGGTTTTCATACACCACAAATTGCCTAAGAGAGAATGACAGTTTTATCCTTTGATATGAATTAAGTTTAATCCAAGGGCTTCATATGATTGAAATATATCTAATACCTATTCAAGGAGTCAAAAATAGTTGGTAATTAACCAAAAAAATAGATTTGAAAGGTGTTCATACACCACATATCCCCTAAGAGACTATGACGGTTTTACCCTTTGATTTAAATTGAGGTGGATCCAAGGACTTCATATGCTTTATAAAGATATAATTCCTGTTCAAGGACTCAAAACTATTTGGTAATTATTCCCAACAAATTGATTTGAAAGGTGTTCATTCACACCAAATCGCCTAAGAGACTATGACGGTTTTACCCTTTAATTTGAATTGAGTTTGATCCAAGGGCTTCATGTGGTTTAAATATATCTAATACCTATTCAAGGACTTAAAAATATTTGGTAATGATAACAACCAAAATAATTTGAAAGGTGTTCATACACCACAAATCGCCGAAGAGACTATGAGGGTTTTACCCTTTGATTTGAAATAAGTTTGATCCAAGGGCTTCATATGATTGAAATATATCTAATACCTATTCAAGGAGTCAAAAATAATTTGGTAATTAAGCACAAACAATGATTTGAAAGGTGTTTATACACCACAAATCCCCTTAGAGACTCTGACGGGTTTACCCTTTTAATTGAATTGAGTTTGATCCAAGGACTTCATATGCTTTAAATAGATCTAATACCTATTCAAAGCCACAAAAATATTTGGTAATTATTCACAACAAAATGATTTGAAAGGTGTTCATTCATCACAAATCGCCTAAGAAAGTATGAAGGTTTTACGCTTTGTTTTGCATGTAGTTTGATCTAAGGGCTTCATATGCTTTGAATATATCTAATACATATTCAAGGAGTCAGAATTTTTTTTAAAATATTCACAATAAAAATAATTTGAAAGGTTTTCATACACCACAAATCGCCTAACAGACTATGACAGTTTTACCCTTCGATTTGAATTGAGTTTGATCCAACGACTTCATATGCTTTAAATAGATATATACCTATTCAAGGACTCAAAAATATTTGGTAATTATTCACAACAAAATGATTTGAAAGGTGTTCATTCACAAAAAATCGCCTAAGAGAGTGTCGGTTTTACCCTTTGTTTAAAATTAAGTTTGATCCAAGGGCTTCATATACTTTAAATAGATCTAATACCTATTCAAGGACTCAAAAATATTTGGTAATTATTCACAATAAAATGATTTGGGTGTTCATTCACCACAAATCGCCTAAGAAAGTATGACGGTTTTACGCTTTGTTTTGAATGTAGTTTGATCCAAGGGCTTCATATGTTTTCAATATATCTAATACCTATTCAAGGATTCAAAAATATTTGGTAATTATTCACAAAAAAATAATTTGAAAGGTTTTCATACACCACAAATCGGCTAAGAGACTATGACGGTTTTATCCTTTGATTTGAAATAAGTTTGATCCAAGGGCTTCATATGATTGAAATATATCTAATACCTATTTAACGAGTCAAAAATATTTTGTAATATTCACAACAAAGTAATTTGAAAGGTGTTTATACACCACAAATCGCCTAAGAGACTATGACGATTTTACCCTTTAATTCGAATTGAGTTTAATCCAAGGGCTTCATATGCTTTAAATATATCTAATTCCTAATCTAGGACTCAAAAATATTTGGTAATTATTCACAACAAAATGATTTGAAAGATGTTCATACACCACAAATCGCCTAAGAGACTATGACGGTTTTACCCTTTGATTTGAAATAAGTTTGATCCAAGGGCTTCATATGATTGAAATATACCAAATACCAATTCAGGGAGTGAAAAATATTTAGTAATTAAGCACAAAAATTGATTTGAAAGGTGTTCATACACTAAAAATCGCCTAAGAGACTATAACGGTTTTACCCTTTTATTTGAATTGAGTTTAATCCAAGGGCTTCATATGCTTAAAATAGATCTAATACCTTTTTAAAGACTCAAAAATATTTGGTAATTATTCACAACAAAATGATTTGAAAGGTGTTTATTCACCACAAATCGTCTAAGAGACTATGACGGTTTTACCCTTTGTTTTGAATTGAGTTTGATCAAAGGGCTTCATATGCTTTAAATATATCTAATACCTATTCAAGGACTCAAATTTTTTTGGTAATTATTCACAACAAAATGATTTCAAAGGTTTTCATACACCACTAATCGCTTAAGAGACTATGACGGGTTTTACCCTTTGATATGAAATAAGTTTGATCCAAGGGCTTCATATGATTGAAATATATCTAATAGATATTCAAGGACTCAAAAATATTTGGTAATTAAGCACAAAAAATGTTTTGAAAGGTGTTCATACACCACATATCCCCTAAGATACTATGACGGTTTTACCCTTTGATTTGAATTGAGGTGGATCCAAGGACTTCATAGGCTTTAAAAAGATCTAATACCTTTTCAAGGACTCAAAAATAGTTGGTAATTATTCACAACAAAATGATTTGAAAGGTTTTCATACACCACAAATTGCCTAAGAGAGAATGACGGTTTTATCCTTTGATATGAATTAAGTTTAATCCAAGGGCTTCATATGATTGAAATATATCTAATACCTATTCAAGGAGTCAAAAATATTTGGTAATTAACCAAAAAAATAGATTTGAAAGGTGTTCATACACCACATATCCCCTAAGAGACTATGACGGTTTTACCCTTTGATTTAAATTGAGGTGGATCCAAGGACTTCATATGCTTTAAAAAGATATAATTCCTGTTCAAGGACTCAAAACTATTTGGTAATTTTTCCCAACAAATTGATTTGAAAGGTGTTCATTCACACCAAATCGCCTAAGAGACTATGACGGTTTTACCCTTTAATTTGAACTGAGTTTGATCCAAGGGCTTCATGTGGTTTAAATATATCTAATACCTATTCAAGGACTTAAAAATATTTGGTAATGATAACAACCAAAATAATTTGAAAGGTGTTCATACACCACAAATCGCCGAAGAGACTATGAGGGTTTTACCCTTTGATTTGAAATAAGTTTGATCCAAGGCTTCATATGATTGAAATATATCTAATACCTATTCAAGGAGTCAAAAATAATTTGGTAATTAAGCATAAACAATGATTTGAAAGGTGTTTATACACCACAAATCCCCTTAGAGACTCTGACGGGTTTACCCTTTGATTTGAATTGAGTTTGATCCAAGGACTTCATATACTTTAAATAGATCTAATACCTATTCAAAGGCACAAAAATATTTGGTAATTATTCACAACAAAATGATTTGAAAGGTGTTCATTCATCACAAATCGCCTAAGAAAGTATGAAGGTTTTACGCTTTGTTTTGCATGTAGTTTGATCTAAGGGCTTCATATGCTTTTAATATATCTAATACATATTCAAGGAGTCAAAATTATTTTTTAAATATTCACAATAAAAAAAATTTGAAAGGTGTTCATACACCACAAATCGCCTAACAGACTATGACGGTTTTACCCTTTGATTTGAATTGAAAGGACTTCATATGCTTTAAATAGATATATACCTATTCAAGGACTCAAAAATATTTGGTAATTATTCACAACAAAATGATTTGAAAGGTGTTCATTCATAAAAAATCGCCTAAGAGAGTGTCGGTTTTACCCTTTGTTTTAAATTGAGTTTGATCCAAGGGCTTCATATACTTTAAATAGATCTAATACCTATTCAAGGACTCAAAAATATTTGGTAATTATTCACAATAAAATGATTTGGGTGTTCACTCATATGACGGTTTACGCTTTGTTTTGAATGTAGTTTGATCCAAGGGCTTCATATGCTTTCAATATATCTAATACCTATTCAAGGATTCAAAAATTTTTGGTAATTATTCACAAAAAAAATAATTTGAAAGGTTTTCATACACCACAAATCGCCTAAGAGACTATGACGGTTTTACCCTTTGATTTCAAATAAGTTTGATCCAAGGGCTTCATATGATTGAAATATATCTAATACCTATTTAACGAGTCAAAAATATTTTGTAATATTCACAACAAAATAATTTGAAAGGTGTTTATACACCACAAATCGCCTAAGAGACTATGACGATTTTACCCTTTAATTCGAATTGAGTTTAATCCAAGGGATTCATATGCTTTAAATATATCTAATTCCTAATCTAGGACTCAAAAATATTTGGTAATTATTCACAGCAAAATGATTTGAAAGATGTTCATACACCACAAATCGCCTAAGAGACTATGACGGTTTTACCCTTTGATTTGAAATAAGTTTGATCCAAGGGCTTCATATGATTGAAATATACCAAATACCAATTCAGGGAGTGAAAAATATTTATTTGTTAAGCACAAAAATTGATTTGAAAGGTGTTCATACACTAAAAATCGCCTAAGAGACTATTACGGTTTTACCGTTTTATTTGAATTGAGTTTAATCCAAGGGCTTCATATGCTTAAAATAGATATAATACCTATTCAAAGACTCAAAAATATTTGGTAATTATTTACAACAAAATGATTTGAAAGGTGTTCATTCACCACAAATCGTCTAAGAGACTATGACGGTTTTACCCTTTGTTTTGAATTGAGTTTGATCAAAGGGCTTCATATGCTTTAAATATATCTAATACCTATTCAAGGACTCAAATTTTTTTGGTAATTATTCACAACAAAATGATTTCATAGGTTTTCATACACCACTAATCGCCTAAGAGACTATGACATTTTTACCCTTTGATTTGAATTGAGTTAGATCCAAGGGTTTCATATGCTTTAAATATATGTAATACATATTCAAGGACTCAAAACTTTTTGGTAATTATTCACAACAAAATGATTTCAAAGTTTTTCATGCACCACAAATCGCCAAAGAGAGTATGACGGTTTTAACCTTTGATATGAAATAAGTTTGATCCAAGTGCTTCATATGATTGAAATATATCTAATAGATATTCAAGGAGTCAAAAATATTTGTTAATTAAGCACAAAAAATTATTTGAAAGGTGTTCATACACCACATATCCCCTAAGAGACTATGACGGTTTTACCGTTTCATTTGAATTGAGGTGGATCCAAGGACTTCATATGCTTTATAAAGATCTAACACCTATTAAAGGACTTCAACCTGCTCATGGCTAGATCGATCGGTTTCGGGTCAAATAGGAAGAACTAGAAGATTCCACCTCTGGAAAGCGACCCGGCTCAAGCAAGAGCCACAGTGACTGCAACAAGAGGAAAGCCACCTTAATCAGTCAAGCAAGTAATTTGAATAGGGATTATGAACAGGCCCTTTCTGCCCTTTCTTCTTCTACGGTTTCGGCTTCTTCGGTTGAAAAAGAGTATTGGATTGGATCACATCCGAGGATTTACGATTGGGAGCACTGGTAGTTGTCCACGAAGTACTAAGGAAAAAATAGTTGGTAATTATTCACAACAAAATGATTTGAAAGGTTTTCATACACGACAAATCGCCTAAGAGACTATGACGGTTTTAACCTTTAATTTGAATTGCGTTTGATCCAAGGGCTTCATATGCTTTAAATATATCTAATACCTATTCAAGGACTCAAAAATATTTGTTAATTATTCCCAACAAATTGATTTGAAAGGTGTTCATTCACCACAAATCGCCGAAGAGACTATGAGGGTTTTACCCTTTGATTTGAAATAAGTTTGATCCAAGGGCTTCATATGATTGAAATATATCTAATACCTATTCAAGTAGTCAAAAATAATTTGATAATTAAGCACAAACAATGATTTGAAAGGTGTTTATACACCACAAATCCCCTTAGAGATTATGACGGTTTTACTCTTTTATTTGAATTGAGTTAGATCCAAGGACTTCATATGCTTTAAATATATATAATACCTATTCAAGGTATCAAATATTTTTTGGTAATTATTCACATCAAAATTGTTGTAACATATTTAAGGAGGACACGTGGCCCAGTCAGGGATCGCCACATGGCCCAATGAATCGGTGACACGTGGCTCACCCCCTCATCCACACGTGGCAGCATGTTATGGGGAGCTAATGATATCATAAAATTCTGCAAACAAGAGGCCCAACTATTCCCTAAAAGAGGGAATAATCAGCCCAAATTCCCTAAAGAGGAAGAAGGTGATTGGATAAAAGGCTCAGGACAATCAGACCATGACAAGTGTCGCTCTCCCATTGCCTAACCAATCACATCCCTTCAGCCTAGGGTGCTCTTTTCTATACATAGATACTATAAATAGTCCCTCATAATCAGGTAAAAAAGGTCAATAACTCTCTCTTAAACTTACTCTGTCCAAATTCATACCCAGCTATTATCTATTGAACACTGACTTAAGCATCGGAGAGGGAATCAAACCCAAACCTCCGGTTTGGTTTTCCCCTTTTTGCAGGTTCGGGAACGAAGCAACATCTCAGCACAAGCCTCCCAATATCAACCCTACACCTGTCCATCATCAGGACAAATACCGTATTCTTCAAGTTTACATAAAACATTTGGCGCCGTCTGTGGGGAGGCGCGGAGATGACTGATTGCAATTCGTCCAACCGAGGACAAAGGATGAGTCCTTATGTTCAAGTTAATGATACCGTTGATGATGAATGTCCGCCTAGGGGACGTGACGGAAAGCGACAGAATGATCCCATTGGGGCGGTCTTGGAGCCCAACCCTGCTCTCCCGGTCACGGCTGCTCATTTGGAAAATGCCCTAAATGAGTTTCAAGCCAGGATGGCCCAAGTTGTCCAAGACCAGATCAAGAACAACATGCTATTCTTCCGAGTAGGATCCCAGCCGGATTCTAGGCCTGCTCCTAGGAGAGGAGCTTCTCAGGAGAATGTGGCTGGACCAAGCGGGGCTAGACGACAAGGAGAAGCTAGAAGAACGTCTAGAGGAAGGCATCCTGTTCGTAGTGAGCAACCACGTCATTTAGACTGGAATCTGGTGGTCACCAACCCAGTCAACAGACCAGTGGATGGTCGAAGGATGGAGAAAGAGGCTCGGGAATACCTGCATGCTAAGAGGGTAGCGGCTCAACAGAGGTCGGCTACCGGATCAACGCCGTACTTGCAAGACCCCAGTCTGAGGATTCGGAGTCACACTCTGGAGCATGGAAGGACTCCGTCTATTTACGAGCCTCGTCAGGATCGAACGGTGGTTCAGCCTAATGTTTACAGAAGGACGTCTCAGCAGAATGTGCATAGGTGAGGGTCCCAAGAGGTCAGTTCATCGAAACCAGTCTTAAGGGAATGTCGGATAAATACAGCCCCAGTTGATGAACGTTTTAGGGAGCTGCGCATAGATTGGCCGACGCCTTTCTCAGCCAGAATAATGCAAACTCCTCCATGTGCTAAGGTTAAATTACCAACCATTGATCCGTTCGATGGCACTACTGATCCAGATGATCATCTTTCTGCTTACAAACATCAAATGTACGTCCAGGCAGTAGACGACGCTACATGGTGTAAGAACTTCCCAGCAACTCTGAAAGGAGTCGCTCAGAAGTGGTTTAACAACCTACCGGCTAATTCTATCAACAACTTCACCGAGTTAAGTTATTCATTCACTAGCCACTTTGTCGCCAATAGGCAGGAACAGAAGACTAGTATTCATTTGGGGAAGATCATCCAAGCCCCAAAGGAATCCCTGAGAAGTTTTGTAAAGAGGTTCAATCTTGAAGCCCTTCAAATCCATGACTTAAATGCTGGTGTAGCCTTCGATGCATTTATTCGAGGACTGCGTCCAGGAAGTTTCAAGTTTGATTTAGTCAAGAAGAAAGTGAGTACCTTGGCTGAAGCTTTAAGGGAAGTCGAGGCTTTTATACATGCGACGGAGGTGTGTGCTGAAGCCAAGCACTCAGAGTCCAAGAAGCCCGAGGAACCTGTTCAAAAAACTAAGAACAATCCTAAGAAGGCTGAGACCTGGGTAGTGTCTTCAAGCACGGCCCCGTCGAGAAGAGAGAAGAGAAAAGAAAGGGCTGTCTCGGCTGAACCCATTGAGTTCAATAAGGATCAGTATGAACTCAAGGCTCCGGCCGAAATGAAAACACCTTACAAGAACAGAGATAAGAGTAAGTACTGCCACTTCCACAAGGATTGTGGACATGAGACAAATGAATGCAAACACTTGTAGAGAGCTTTGGAAAACCTGGCAAAGCAAGGAAAGATGAATCAATACGTCTCCCGTGAAGGCCGTTTTCAGAAGAAGGATTATCGGCAGAAAAAGAAAGAAAGCTCCAGTACAGACGAAGACGTGGTTTTGGTGATATCCGGCGGGTTTGCAGCCGGAGGACCAACCTTGAGAGGTCACAAAAATTATGTGAGAGAGCTTGGCCAAGTGTTGCTGACGGGGAAATCCAAAGTAGACCCGTTCCCCATGGTGACGGTGAGCGAAGGAGACCGTGGGCAGATAAGGACTCCCCATGATGACCCCTTGGTCGTAGAAATGAAGATTGCCAATCTAAGAGTGCGAAGGATCCTTATCGACACTGGCAGCTCGACTGACATTATTAGCGCTGATTGTCTGTCAAGATTGAAGTTTGATGAGAAAGATCTTCTTCCAGTCCACCATCCTATTATAGGATTTGGAGGTGGAATCATACATCCGGTCGGCACAGTGTCGTTGCCCGTCCGAGTCGGAGAGAAGGAAAAGAGCAGAACTATGTTCATAAAGTTTTTGGTTGTCAAGGATTTGACAGCTTACAACGTCATTTTGGGACGTCCTACCCTTAATAATATTAAGGCTTTCATCGTCACCCATTTCATGCTGATGAAGTTCGAGTGTGACAACGGCCAAGTAAGCACAATTTATGGAGATCAGAGGGCCGCTAGGGAATGTTATCTTACAACCCTAAAACCTTCGTCCTGGAAATTGAATGAAGTCGAGCCTATGGATTTAGATGAACCCAAAGAGATGGGGGCAGAGATGGTACCACCGGCCAGAGTGCGAGAAGAGAAGTTTCAAACCAACGCTGCTTCCGCAAGGAAGCCAGCTAGAGAAAGAGGTGAACTACATGATACCCCTGAAGGGAAAAAGGCAAGAGATTTGCCCAACAAGAAGAGAAAATTCACTCAAGTAAAAGAAGAGCCAAGGCCTTCAGCCGAGCTGATGACGATCGCAAGTTTGACATTGGATCGCCCAAAGCCTGCTGAGGCCCCTTTAAGCATTTGCTTAGATGAGTCTCGCCCAGAAAGGACTTTGCAGATTGGGGCAGGTTTGAAGCCCGAGTTACAAGAAGCTATCATAGCACTGTTAAAACAATTTCAAGATATTTTTGCCTATGGGGCAAAAGAGATGCCGGGTATTGATCCCAAAGTGGCCGTTCATCGGCTAAATGTTGATCCAGCCAGAAAACCGGTCAGGCAGAAGAAGAGGCATTTGGGACCTGTCAGGAATCAGGCTGTAGACGAAGAGGTCAAGAAACTACTAGAAGCCGGCTTCATCAGGGAGACTCACTACCCAGATTGGGTGTCACACGTGGTTATGGTCCCCAAGCTAAATGGGACTTGGAGGATGTGTGTCGATTATACGGACCTGAACCAGGCTTGCCCCAAAGACAGTTTTCCTCTTCCTAAGCTGGATCGGCTGGTAGATTCGACAGCTGGTCATGCCTTACTGAGCTTCATGGACGCCTACTCTGGGTTCCATCAGATTCCCATGATGCCGGAGGACCAGGACAAGACTTCGTTCATAACAGAAAAAGGATTGTATGGATGGTTGATGATGCCATTTGGTCTGAGGAACGTCCCGGCTACTTTCCAGAGGCTTATCAATGAGATCTTTTCGCCTCAGTTGGGACGAAATTTAGAGGCATACATTGACGACATGATCGTCAAAAGCCAAGAACAAACAGATCATGTCGGAGACCTGCGCGAAACTTTTGAGACATTGCGCAAGTATAAACTAAGGCTCAATCCAAAGAAGTGCGTCTTTAGAGTTTCCGCTGGCAAGTTCCTTGGATTCCTGGTAGATCAACGAGGGATAGAAGCAAATCCAGAAAAAATCCAAGACATACTCGATATGAAGCCTCCGACCAAGGTGAAGGAAGTTCAACGGCTGACTGGTTGCTTAGCGGCAGTAGGACGATTTTTGTCCAAATCAGGTGATAAATGCCATCATTTTTTTGCAACAATAAAGAAGTCCGCAAAGTTTCAGTGGACCCCTGAAGCAGATGAAGCCTTAGTTGAGATCAAGAAGCTTTTACAACAGCTCCCCCGTCTGATAAGTCCGGTGCTTGGGGAGAAGTTGTATGTTTACCTGGCTGTTTCTCCTGAAGCAGTCAGTGCAGTACTGCTAGCCGAGAGAGATGCTATACAAACACCCATTTACTTTGTGAGTCAAGTACTCAAGGATGCTGAAATAGATACACAGTTGTAGAGAAATTTGGCCTGGCTTTAGTAGTTAGCCGAAAGCTAAGGCCCTATTTCCTGGCTCACAGTATAGTTGTGTACACTGATCAGCCGCTTAAGCAAGTTTTACAGAAGCTAGAGGCGGCAGGAAGGATGTTGAAGTGGGCGAATGAACTGAAAATGTTCGACATCACGTTCGAACCAAGAAAGGCGATTAAGGGACAAGCTTTGGCAGATTTCATTGCTGAACTAACCCGTCCATTGTTGGATCCGGTGGAAGACCCCTCTGAGGGCAGTCAGTATTGGAAATTAATGGTAGATGGCTCGTCCACCACACAAGGAAGTGGGGGAGGCCTGGTTTGTCGGTCTCCTGAGGGAGACAAGTATGAATATGTTGTACGTTTTAAATTTCCGGCGTCCAATAATGAGGCTGAATATGAGGCCTTACTGGCCGGGATCCGTATTTGCCGAGCAGCAGGAGCAAGAAAATTAGAGGCAAAGTCAGATTCTCTTCTGGTAGTCAGCCAGGTTAATGGAGAGTATGAATGCAAAGAGGCCTCCATGATTAAGTATGTCCAGGTGGTAAAAGAAGAAATCAAGCAATTAGATGAATTCACCTTGGTACAAATACCTAGGTCTGAGAATCATCAGGCTGATGCTTTGTCTAAACTTGCAAGTTCTACTTTGGGCGACACCCCAAGAACTGTTTTCTGGGAGGTTCAAGAAAAGAAAAGTATTGATCAGGAAGAGGTGATGTTTTTAAGCCGAGGAAACAACTGGATGGAGCCTATTCTTCATTACAAAAAGACTGGCCAATTACCAGAAGACCCGGCAGAAGCAAAATATGTTAAGGCTCGTGACAAATGGTTCGAAGTTTGGGACGAGACATTGTACAAGAAATCGTATGATCGTCCTTTGTTGAAATGTATTACCAGGGAAGATGGTCTTGAGGTATTGAAGGATTGGCACGAGGGGATTTGTGCATCACACATTGGCGGCCAAGCCTTGGCTGAAAAGGCACGAAGAACTGGCTATTTCTGGCCAACGTTGAATGCTGATGCCGTGGCTTATGCAAAAAAATGTGATAGCTGTCAGAAGCATGGTCATCTCTTTAAAAGGCCATCAAATTTTCTAACACCAATTCTAACTCATTTGCCATTCGCCAAGTAGGGGATGGACATCCTAGGCCCTTTTCCCATGGTGGCCGGACAGAGAAAATTTGTTATTGTGGCTGTGGACTATTTTTCCAAGTGGGTAGAGGCTGAGGCCGTTAGGAGTATAAAGACGAAGGATGTAAAAAGGTTCATCTGGAAGAACGTCATAACACGATTTGGGATGCCCCAGTCGATTGTGTTCGACAACGGCCCACGGTTTGAGACTCCTAAACTGAAAGATTGGCTATCAAAAAGGGAGATTAAGTCCCACTTTGCTTCTGTTGCACATCCACAAGCAAACGACCAGGTAGAAGCTTTCAATAAGATTATTTCGGAAGGTATAAAGAAGTTAGAGAACGCCAAAGGCTTTTGGGTGGAAGAACTCCAACTGGTCCTTTGGTCCATCCGAACCACGGCCAAGAATTCAACAGGGGAGACGCCTTTCATGCTGGTCTATGGAACAGAAGTTGTCCTACCCATTGAGATTGAAGAACCCACCCTACGCGTCATGTTATACTCAGAAGAGACTAATTGGGCGGCGATGCGCTTGGCATTGGACAAATTGCCTGAAGTCCGAGGTAATGCTCTTCTGAGGATGGAATTGTACAAGCTACGCATGGCTAGGGAATTCAACAAACGGGTAACCAGACGACCTCTAAAAATAGGGGATCTGGTTCTTCGTAAGATGGAGGCAGTTGGACGTGCAAAGGAACTCGGTAAGCTAACCCCGAACTGGGAAGGTCCGTATTTGGTGGTTGAAGAGGTTCGCAGCGGCACTTTTAAGCTTCAAGACTTAGATGGTCGACCCATACCAAGAACTTGGAATTCCGATAATCTGAAAAAATACTATGTCTAAGGAAGTTTGTAGGTTTTTACATTTTACAAACGAAGTGCTACGGCACAGAAAAATCATTTAGCAATGTATTCTATGTATCTTAGCTTAGGCTAAGCAAACTTCACATTAATACATTCTAAATTCTGGTCTATAGTCTGAACTGCTCCTTTATGTATGGCTTATTTGATTAGTTAGTAACGTCCAGTCACATCGTCATTAAGGGGCATTTTATTATCCACAGCCATCTTGGGGCATTTTTCCATATATGGACGAAAGATGGTTACTAGATAATAAACCATAAAGGTCCATTATGCAAAACAGATATTACTTCCTAAAGGAAGACGTCTGCAAAAATCATCATAATCTGTTCAAGATATAACTGATGAACAAAGACTTCTTGATTAAAAGTTCTTTAACCAGAAGCAATCGTTTAAAACCAAGTTCATAGAAACTTGAAAGATAGACGAACACCGCTTCCTAAAGGAAGCCGGCTAGAGAGACGTCTTCCCTTAGTAAAGGAAAGCTCCGTCATAATACCTAATATTACACAGGTATTATTTCTTAAAAGAAACCGGCCCAAAATGAGACGTCTTAGTAAAGAAGGTCTCATTACTTACACAAAGGATGAACTAGACTTCCTTCCTACGATGTCTTCGTCTAGGAATAGACAAAGAGGCATCCTATGAAGGGGGGCATACAGTACCTCGTCCAGTAAGGAAAGAACAATCCTCGGACGTCTTTATACTGACAAGGATGCAAAACAAGGTTAGTTCAAAAAGGAATACGTCATTGATTAATCCTTGGACGTCCACCCTCGAACATAACTTGGATTTTAACCAATAGTTGGTTCATGAAGGAAAACTTCCAAGACGTCTGGACCCCTGGACGTCTTCCCTTGAACATAATTTCGTATTTAACCGATTGATTCGTAAAGGAAAACGTCCAAGATGTCTGTCTCCTTAGACGTCTTTCCTTGAACGTAATCTGGTTTTTACCCAATCATTGGTTCGTGAAGGAAAACGTCCAAGACGTCTGGATCCTTGGACGTATTCCTTTGAACATGACTTGGTGTTTAACCAATATTTGGTTACTGAATACCATTCTTGGATGTCTTCCTCATCATGTTGACAACATTCCTGATTCATTAACTTGGTCATTCTTTAACTAAGTAGTAAGAAATTAGAGAAGGGACCAGAAAAGAGAGTTATAGACCATTGTATATTAACTACTTCTGGACGAGTTTGGACTGCAAAAGTACAAAGCAGGTTTACAGGTTTATCAACCAAGTTTAGAACAAAAAGAAACTATTTCTGAACGAGTTTGGACTGCAAAAGTACAAAGCAGGTTTACAGGTTTATCAATCAAGCATAGAACTAACAAGCTGCTTCAGGACGAGCTTGGACTGCTAAAGCTCAAAAAGTTTACAAGATCTTCATCCCGGTCTAAAACCAAGTATAGCTGATCTACAAGAATACTAAGACAATTACAAAGCAACAATTGACAGCAAGAGGAGCATCCTGATCTGGTTGTAGGCCAAGACTCTAATGACAGTTGCATACTTCTTCAACTTGTCAAGCTGAGCCTGAAAATCTTTCCTGCCCTCTTCACTGTCATACTTCTTAGAGTACTTGGTGAAAGCCTTCTTCTTAGGCTTGCACCAGTTACTCGTCAGGAGTACCTTCCATATCTTTCTCTGTGTCCGCAGGCATTTCCAAGTTTGCATCAGCGGTGGCATTAGGTTCTATGTATTCCTCCCCGTCAGAATCAATAAATACTGGGGGTTTCTCATTGAGCAGCCGAGCCTTGGAGCATTCCTCCTGGAACAGAAGTCTTCTCTCAAATCGGGGCACCTCTTCGGAGTCAGCTAGCATATCGAAGGCTTTGAGGGCCCATTCCTTAGCCTGGTTTTCAGCGTCAGAAAAGCTTTTGACGGCCTCCTCAAAGTCACGTTCCCTCAAGAGCTTTTGACGAGCCACCTCAGCTGTAAGCCCCACAATGGCCTGATGGAACAGTGTTGCGGTAATGAGAGCAGACCTCTTTTCCTCCTCGATGGGCTGAGTTGCTGAGTCAAGCCGACTTCTCAGCCGATCCACCTCAGCTTGCAAGCTACCCAGGCTCATCATTAGGCGCTTATTCATATTATCCATATCAGCCGCCTGCTTTTCCATGGCTCTTACAGTTTGAGCATGCTCCAAGTTCAGGGTTTCCAGCTCCAAAATGGACTTGTCCCCGACATCAGTTACCTGACAGACGAGCCTCCTATTCTCTTTACGGAGGTCCCTGATATAATCCTCGGCCATCAGAGAACGGGCAAAAGCCTAAAAAAGTGAAAAGTTAGATGGTGGGATAATAAACAAGATATGTTAAGTATATAAAAAAGATAGTAGGTGGCACTCACCTCAGCAGTCAGCTGGGTTATCTAACCCACATGGCCGGCAGCAGCTCCTCTCAAGCCCTTGACATAAGGTTCAGGGAAAGCGTCAAAAACTTCACGCTTTACCTGTTCCCTTTCCATTTTTGAGTACTTGGCAAAGGAGGGGAAAGGCTCATCAGGATAATCCTCGTCCTCAGGACCCTCAGCCATTGGCCCTTTTCCCTTATCTGTAACGAGTGGAGGATTAGACATACGGATAGGAAGAATAAGTGTTTGTGGGTTGGACTGGCTCTGTGATCGTCCCCCAATTCTCAGTGTTCTGACCACGTTTGGAGAATAAGACTCACCAGAAGACAAAGACCTACCACGGTAGGCCGGGGGCATTTGACTTTCCAGCCGATCTGCAGCTCCACTGTAAGCCGAGACTTGGGGGGTTGCCGCGTCCGGGTCCCCCACTTCAACAACGTCAAGCCTATCAGCCGCGTCCGGCTGAATGGATAAATCATCCAAGGGGAGAATTTCCCCCTCGTTTGAAACAAAAGGGGTGGAGGAGACTTCCACTCCCTTAACCTTACCTCCGTCAGAAGGACGAGGTGCTCTGGTAATCAGCTGGCTAACAGGAACAGCTTTCAAAGCCTGCGACATACTAGAAGTTGTACTTTTCTTCTTGAAAGTACTCTTGCTCTTCTTTGCCGGAGATTTCTCTTCGGCAGGAGTGGATGCAGCTCTTTTCTTGGCTGCAGGCACCGTACTGGCAGGCTTAGACGAAGCTTTGTCTGCAGCCTTGGCAGTGGGGGCTTTTGACTAAAAAAAATTATTAGTACACATTGCTTGCAGAAGGAAACCGTCCGAAATATAATTGAATGACATGTATTCAGATTCCTTAAGACCCAGTGATTCATCAAGGAAGACGTCCTAGGCTAGAAAGCTTGGACGTTCTCCTAATTATTGAACAACGGGCACAAAGATCCAAACTGATCCATAAAGGACCACGTCCAAGAATTTACTACTTGGACGCCTTCCTTCTCATAAGAGTTGAGCAATTTCTTCAAAGGAAAACGTCCAAGTATTTACTACCTGGACGCCTTCCTTCTCATAAGAGTTGACGAACAATTTCTTCAAAGAAGGAAAACATCCAAAGATTTACTATCTGGACGCCTTCCTTCTCATAAGAGTTAATTGATGTACAATTTCTTCAAAGAAGGAAAACGTCCTAGGATTTACTACTTGGACGCCTTCCTTCTCATAAGAATTAATTAATGAACAACTTCAAAGAAGGAAAACGTCCAAGGATTTACTACCTGGACGCCTTCCTTCTCAAAAGAGTTGACGAACAGTTTCTTCAAAGAAGGAAAACGTCCAAAGATTTACTACCTGGACGCCTTCCTTCTCATAAGAGTTGATTAGTGTACAATTTCTTCAAAGGAAAACGTCCAAGGATTTACTACCTGGACGCCTTCCTTCTCATAGTTGATAAACAATTTCTTCAAAGGAAAACGTCTATAGATTGAATAACTGGACGCCTTCCTTTTCAGAACAATTTGTCTTTAGACAATTTGTTCAATAAAGAAAAACGTCCAATGATTGAATACCCGGACGCCCTCCTTTTACAAGTAATATTGGGTTGAAAGTTTGAAAAGAATTAGAAGTGGCTGTCTTACCAGGGTGGTGCCCCGTTTCTCGGCAGGCTTCTTGGCCGCCTCCATGCGCAGCTTATGGGCAAAGCGAGCTGGATCCATTTCGCCTCTCTGAGAGCGAGTCAACAATAATCTGGCTTCCTCTGGAAAACAAACAATAAAAATAAAGTGAGACAAGGACATAATGATGGAGCAGAGGAGAATTATAAAAATTGGATTACCTTTATCCTCGCCTAACCAAAGTCCAGCGGCCACTAAAAATTTGTTACTATAAAATCTCTCCTTGAAGGGTATCCAGCCGGCAGGGCCTTTGATGGTTGGACGATCCTCCTTTTTATACTCCACCACTTTGAAGTGGTCAACCACCATGTCGTCAAATTTATTCTCCAGGCCCAGGAGGGGAGCTCCACGTCCAGTATGGGTAACCGCACGACTACGGTACCTATAACGTTTGGCTGTTTCCTCGTCGGGGGCCCGGAGATAGAGGAAGTGAGACTTCCAGCCATGCATCTTTGACAACTTACCCCAAGCCGACATAAAGCCAGTCCGATTACATATACTAAACCAAGAGCCATCCACCGTCTTAGGCATCTTGGATAAATAGTGCATGTGAGTGAAGGCGGCTAAAGAAAGGGGATAACCTTTAAGCTCACAAGTAGCTATAAAGGTCAGGACGTTGTGCCATGCATTGGGAGCCAGTTGACTTTGGCCGAGGTTATAATGACGCAGTATCTCCTCTATGAAAGGGTGAAGGGGAAACCTAAGACCACAATCTAAGGCCAGTTAATAAACAGGAAATTGGCCGTATTTGGCGTCAAGAACGGTTTGCCCCTTAGAAGGAATGACAAACTCATAGTCTGTTATGGGAATAGCTGCCCATAAATGATAGGGATCAGTTCCAAGCTTCTTTAGCCAAGCCCTATCTATCTTTATGGTCCCAGGGTCTGCTAAGTCTCCTAGGGTTCTGCGAATTTCAGATGGAGTGGGTGAAGCACTTCCCTCGTCCTCACTATCTCCCTCGTCCTCCTCCTCAGCTTCCTCTGCATCATCCCCTTGGGCTTCGTCATCAACCTCCACCTCATCAACAAGCTCCTCATCCTCATCATCATCATATAAAAGAGGGTTCTCTTCCTGAAGCCCAGACGGCCCTGCCACGGACGGTTCCGGGTCAGAATAGGGTCGACTTTGTTCACCTAGCTGTATATCATCCCCATAGGGAGATCGTTCTGGAATCTCAGTAGGGCCCCTTTGTGGGCCTCGACAAGTTGATTCCTCCATTTCTGAGCTAGAGGTTGGAAGGATTAGCTGGCGTCTTAAACGAGCAGTTTGCTTGACGCGCGCCAGAATACCCTGCACAGGCAGAGACTGGGACGTCGGACAAGGTTGATGGGCATAAAAATACACAAAGGGACCGCCTAAAAAAGGTCTAACTCTAGAAGAACTCGAGGATGTTTGGAGTTTATTTCTAGGGCCTAGACACTCTCTCGGACGGCCAAGGGTGTTGGACGAGGACGAGGATTCCATTTATTTATAAAGAATAAATGAATAAATAAAAGAATGGAAGGAGGAAAGATACCTGACGAGCTTTGACAGGTGGGCTGAAGACAGATGAACGTTGAACAAAAGCGGCTCTTCGGACGATCTGTGCTTCTCTCTAAAAATATCTCTCTCTCTAGAATGCTCTCAAAACTCTGAAAACAGAAAGTGAGGAAATGAAGAGGAGGGGGGATATTTATAGGAGGGTAAAAAGACCTCTCTCCTCCCACAGTAATTTTACACGTGTCACCTTGTGAGAGGGGCACGTCAGCATCCCACATCATTTGATTGGCCTTTTCTTTCGGTACAATTGGACTTACTTCAGTAAAACTAGAATTATTACTACTGATAAAAGGAAATATATCAGTATTGGATTCAGATACCTTCCCTTTTAGGGGCAAATGTTGTAACATATTTAAGGAGGACACGTGGCCCAGTCAGGGATTGCCACGTGGCCCAATGAATCGGTGACACGTGGCTCACCCCCTCATCCACACGTGGCAGCATGTTATGGGGATCTAATGATATCATCAAATTCTGCAAACAAGAGGCCCAACTATTCCCTAAAAGAGGGAATAATCAGCCCAAATTCCCTAAAGAGGAAGAAGGTGATTGGATAAAAGGCTCAGGACAATCAGACCATGACAAGTGTCGCTCTCCCATTGCCTAACCAATCACATCCCTTCATCCTAGGGTGCTCTTTTCTATACATAGATACTATAAATAGTCCCTCATAATCAGGTAAAAAAGGACAACAACTCTCACTTAAACATACTCTGTCCAAATTCTTACCCAGCTATTATCTATTGAACACTGACTTAAGCATCGGAGAGGGAATCAAACCCAAACCTCCGGTTTATTTTTCCCCTTTTTGCAGGTTCGGGAACGAAGCAACATCTCAGCACAAGCCTCCCAATATCAACCCTACACCTGTCCATCATCAGGACAAATACCGTATTCTTCAAGTTTACATAAAACAAAAATGATTTCAAAGGTTTTCATACACCACTAATCGCATAAGAGACTATGACGGTTTTACCCTTTGATATGAAATAAGTTTGATCCAAGGGCTTCATATGACTGAAATATATCTAATAACTATTCAAGGATTCAAAAATATTTGGTAATTAAGCACATAAAATAATTTGAATGGTGTTCATACAAAACAAATCGCCTATAAGACTATGACGATTGTACCCTTTAATTTGAATTGAGTTTAATCCAAGGGCTTCATATGCTTTAAATATATCTAATTCCTATTCAAGGATTAAAAAATATTTGGTAATTATTCACAATAAAATAATTTGAAAGATGTTCATACACCACAAATCGCTCAAGAGACTATAACAGTTTTACCCTTTGAAAGATGTTAATACCTATTCTGGGTTACAAATATATTTTGTAATTATTCACAACAAAATGATTTGAAAGGTGTTTATTCACCACAAATCGCCTAAGAAAGTATGACGGTTTTACGCTTTATTTTGAATGTAGTTTGATCCAAGGGCTTCATATGCTTTAAATAGATCTAATACCTATTCAAGGAATCAGAATTATTTTGTAAATATTCACAATAAAAAATTTGAAAGGTTTTCATACACCACAAATCGCCTAACAGACTATGATGGTTTTACCCTTTGATTTTAAATAAGTTTGATCCAAGGGGTTCATATGATTGAATTATATCTAATACCTATTCAAGGAGTCAAAAATAATTTGGTAATTAAGCACAAACAATGATTTGAAAGGTGTTTATACACCACAAATCCCCTTAGAGACTCTGACGGGTTTACCCTTTGATTTGAATTGAGTTTGATCCAAGGAATTCATATGCTTTAAATAGATCTAATACCTATTCTGGATTACAAATATATTTTGTAATAATTCACAACAAAATGATTTGAAAGGTGTTTATTCACCACAAATCGCCCAAGAAAGTATGACGGTTTTACGCTTTGTTTTGAATGTAGTTTGATCCAAGGGCTTCATATGCTTTCAATAGATCTAATACCTATTCAAGGAGTCAGAATTAATTTGTAAATATTCACAATAAAAAAATTTGAAAGTTTTTCATACACCACAAATCGCCTAACAGACTATGACGTTTTACCCTTTAATTTAAATGATTTCAATCCAAGGGCTTCATATGCTTTTAATATATCTAATACCTATTCAACGACTAAATTTTTTTGGAAATTATTCACAACAAAATGATTTCCAAGGTTTTCATGCACCACAAATTGCCTAAGAGACTATGACTGTTTTATCCTTTGATATGAAATAAGTTTGATCCAAGGGCTTTATATGATTGAAATATATCTAATAGATATTCAAGGACTCAAAAATAGTTGGTAATTATTCACAACAAAATGATTTGAAAGGTGTTCATACACCACATATCCCCTAAGAGACTATGACGGTTTTACCGTTTGATTTGAATTGAGGTGGATCCAAGGACTTCATATGCTTTAAAAAGATCTAATACCTATTCAAGGACTCAAAAATAGTTGGTAATTATTCACAACAAAATGATTTGAAAGGTTTTTATACACCACAAATCGCCTAAGAGACTAGGACGGTTTTATCCTTTGATATGAATTAAGTTTTATCCAAGGGCTTCATATGATTGAAATATATACAATACCTATTCAAGGAGTCAAAAATTTTTGGTAATTAACCAAAAAAACTGATTTGAAAGGTGTTCATACACCACAAATCCCCTAAGAGACTATGACAGTTTTACCCTTTGATTTGTTTTGAGTTATATCCAAGGGCTTCATATGCTTTAAATAGATTTAATAAATATTCAAGAACTCAAAAAAAATTGGAAAATATTCACAACAAAATGATTTGAAAGGTGTTTATGCACCACAAATAGCCTAAGAGACTATGACGGTTTTACCCTTTGATTTGAATTGAGTTAAATCCAAGGCTTCATATGCTTTAAATATATCTAATACCTATTCAAGGACTCAAATTCGTTTTGGTAATTATTCACAATAAAATGATTTCAAAGGTTTTCATACACCACAAATCGCCTAAGAAACTATGACAGTTTTACCCTTTGATATGAAATAAGTTTTATCCAAGGGCTTCATATGATTGAAATATATCTCATAGCTATTCAAGGAGTAAAATTATTTGGTTATTAAGCACAAAAAATGATTTTAAAGGTGTTCATACACAACAAATCGCCGAAGAGACTATGACGGTTTTACCCTTTCATTTGAAATAAGTTTGATCCAAGGGCTTCATATGATTGAAATATATCTAATACCGAATTTGGTAATTAAGCATAAACAATGATTTGAAAGGTGTTTATACACCACAAATCCCCTTAGAGACTCTGACGGGTTTACCCTTTGATTTGAATTTAGTTTGATCCAAGGACTTCATATGCTTTAAATAGATCTAATACCTATTCAGGGTCACAAAAATATTTTGTAATTATTCACAACAAAATGATTTGAAAGGTGTTTATTCACCACAAATCGCCTAAGAAAGTATGACTGTTTTACGCTTTGTTTTGAATGTAGTTTGATCCAAGGCTTCATATGCTTTAAATATATCTAATTCTTATTCAAGGACTCAAAAATATTTGGTAATTATTCACAACAAAATGATTTGAAAGGTGTCCATACACCACAAATCACCTAAGAGACTATGACGGTTTTACTCTTTGATTTGAATTGAGTTTGATACAAAGGCTTCATATGCTTTAAATATATCTAATACATATTCGAGGAGTCAGATTTATTTTGTAAATATTCACAATAAAAAAATTTGAAAGGTGTTCATACACCACAAATGGCCTAAGAGACTATGACGTTTTACCCTTTAAATTGAATTGAGTTCAATCCAAGGGCTTCATATACTTTTAATATATCTAATTCCTATTCAAGGACTCAATACTATTTGGTAATTATTCACAACAAAATTATTTGAAAGGTGTTCATACACCACAAATCGCGTAAGAGACTATGAACGGTTTTACCCTTTGATTTGAAATAAAATGGAATCGAAGGGCTTCATATGATTGAAATATACCAAATACCAATTCAGGGAGTGAAAAATCTTTAGTAATTAAGCACAAAAAATGATTTGAAAGGTGTTCATACACTAAAAATCGCCTAAGAGACTATGACAGTTTTACACTTTGATTAAATTGACTTTGATCCGAGGGCTTCATATGCTTTTAATATATCTAATACATATTCAAGGAGTCAGAATTATTTTGTAAATATTCACTATAAAAATAATTTGAAAGGTGTTCATACACCACAAATCACCTAACAGATTATGACGGTTTTACCCTTTAATTGGAATTGCGTTTGATCCAAGGGCTTCATATGCTTTAAATATATCTAATACCTATTCAAGGACTCAAAAATATTTGTTAATTAATCACAACAAAATGATTTGAAAGATGTTCATACACCACAAATCCCCTAACAGAATATGACGGTTTTACCCTTTGATTTGAATTGAGTTTGATCCAAGGACTTCATATGCTTTAAATAGATATATACCTATTCAAGGACTCATAAATATTTGGTAATTATTCACAACAAAATGATTTGAAAGGTCATCATTCACAAAAAATCGCCTAAGAGAGTATGACGGTTTTACCCTTTGTTTTGAATTGAGTTTGATCCAAGGGCTTCATATACTTTAAATAGATCTAATACCTATTCAAGGACTCAAAAATATTTGGTAATTATTCACAACAAAATGATTTGAAAGGTGTTCATTCACCACAAATCGCCTAAGAGACTATGACGGTTTTACCCTTTGATTTGAAATAAGTTTGATCCAAGGGCTTCATATGATTGAAATATATCTAATACCTATTATACGAGTCAAAAATATTTTGTAATATTAACAACAAAATAATTTGAAAGGTGTTTATACACCACAAATCTCCTAAGAGACTATGACGATTTTACCCTTTAATTTGAATTGAGTTTAATCCAAGGGCTTCATATTCTTTAAATATATCTAATTCCTATTCATGGATTCAAAAATATTTGGTAATTATTCACAACAAAATGATTTGAAAGATGTTCATACACCACAAATCGCCTAAGAGACTATGACTGTTTTACCCTTTGATTTGAAATAAGTTTGATCCAAGGGCTTCATATGATTGAAATATACCAAATACCAATTCAGGGAGTGAAAAATATTTAGTCATTAAGCACAAAAATATATTTGAAAGGTGTTCATACACTAAAAATCGCCTAAGAGACTATGACGGTTTTACCCTTTGATTTGATTTCAGTATAATCCAAGGGCTTCATAGGCTTTAAATATATCTGATACCTACTTATGGACTCAAATTGGTTTTGAAATTATTCACAACAAAATGATGTAAAAGGTTTTCATACACCTCAAATCGCCTAAGAGACTATGACGGTTTTACCCTTTGATATGAAATAGGTTTGATCCAAGGGCTTCATATGATTGAAATATATCTAATACCTATTCAAGGAATCAAAAATATTTGGTAATTAAGAAAAAAAAATGATTTGAAAGGTGTTCATACACCATAAATCCCCTAACAGACTATGACGGTTTGACGCTTTGACGCTTTGATTTGAATTGAGTTTAATCCAAGGACTTCATATGCTTTTAATAGATATAATACCTATTCAAGGACTTAAAAATATTTGGTAATTATTCACAACAATATGATTTAAAAAGTCATCATTCACAAAAAATCGTCTAAGAGACTATACTGTTTTACCGTTTGTTTTGAATTGACTTTCATCCAAGGGCTTCATTTACTTTAAATATATCTAATACCTATTCAAGGATTCAAAAATATTTGGTAATTATTCACAAAAAAATAATTTGAAAGGTGTTCATTCATCACAAATCGCCTAAGAAAGTATGACAGTTTTACGCTTTGTTTTGAATGTAGTTTGATCCAAGGGTTTCATATGATTGAAATATATCTAATACCTATTTAACGTGTCAAAAATATTTGGTAATTAGGCACAAAAAATTACTTGAAAGGTGTTCATCCACAACAAATCGCCTAAGAATCTATGACGGTTTTACCCTTTGATATGAAATAGGTTTGATCCAAAGGGTTCATATGATTGAAATATATTTAATACCTATTCAAGGAATCAAAAATATATGGTAATTAAGCACAAAAAAAGTAATTTGAAAGGTGTTCATACACCACAAATCCCCTAAGAGACTGTAACGGTTTTACCCTTTGATTTTAATTGAGTTTGATCCAAGGACTTCATATGCTTTAGATATATATAATACCTATTCAAGGACTAAAAAATATTTGGAAATTATTCACAACAAAATGATTTGAAAGGTCATCATTCACAAAAAAACACTTAAAAGAGTATGACGGTTTTACCCTTTGTTTTGAATTGAGTTTGATCCAAGGGCTTCATATACTTTAAATAGATCTAATTCTTATTCAAGGAATTCAAAATATTTGGTAATTATTTACAACAAAATGATTTGAAAGGTGTTCATTCACCACAAATCACTTAAGAAAGTATGACGGTTTTACGCTTTGTTTTGAATGTAGTTTGATCCAAGGGCTACATATGCTTTATCTAGATCTAATACCTATTCAAGGATTCAAAAATATTTGGTAATTATTCACAAAAAACATTTGAAAGGTGTTCATACACCACAAATCGCCTAAGAGACTATGACGGTTTTACCGTTGATTTGAAATAAGTTTGATCCAACGGCTTCATATGATTGAAATATAACTAATACCTATTTAACGAGTCAAAAATATTTTGTAATATTCACAACAAAATAATTGGAAAGGTGTTCATACACCACAAATCGCCTAAGAGACTATGACAATTTTACACTTTAATTTCAATTGAGTTTAATCCAAGGGCTTCATATGCTTTAAATATATCTAATTCCTATTCAAGGACTCAAAAATATTTTGTAATTATTCACAACAAAATGATTTGAAAGATGTTCATACACCACAAATTGCCGAAGAGACTATGACGGTTTTACCCTTTGATTCTAAATAAGTTTGATCCAAGGGCTTCATATTATTGAAATATATCTAATACCTATTCAAGAAATCAAAAATCTTTGGTAATTAAGCACAAAAAAATGATTTGAAAGGTGTTCATACACCACAAAACCCCTAACAGACTATGACGGTTTAACCCTTTCATTTGAATTAAGTTTGATCGAAGGACTTCATATGCTTTAAATAGATATAATACCTATTCAAGGACTCTAAAATATTTGGTAATTATTCACAACAAAATGATTTGAAAGGTCATC
The DNA here is from genome assembly GCA_947645195.1 of Patellifolia procumbens. Taxonomy (NCBI): domain Eukaryota; kingdom Viridiplantae; phylum Streptophyta; class Magnoliopsida; order Caryophyllales; family Amaranthaceae; genus Patellifolia; species Patellifolia procumbens. Next base: position 63,571 of record CANSGD010000457.1, read on the forward strand.
ATTCACAAAAAAATCGACTAAGAGAGTATGACGGTTTTACCCTTTGTTTTGAATTGAGTTTGATCCAAGGGATTCATATGCTTTAAATATATCTAATACCTATTCAATGATTCAAAAATATTTGGTAATTATTCACAAAAAAATAATTTAAAATTTGTTCATTCACAACAAATCGCCTAAGAAAGTATGACGGTTTTACGCTTTGTTTTGATTTTAGTTTGATCCAAGGGCTTCATATGATTGAAATATATCTAATTCGTATTTAACGAGTCAAAAATATTTGGTAATTAGGCACAAAAAATTACTTGAAAGGTGTTCATACACCACAAATCGCCTAAGAAAATATGACGGTTTTACCCTTTAATTTGAAATAATTTTGATCAACGTGCTTCATATGATTGAAATATATCTAATACCGATTCAAGGATCAAAAAGATTTGGTAATTAAGCATAACAAATGATTTGAAAGGTGTTCATACACCACAAATCGCCTAAGAGACTATGACGGTTTTACCTTTTAATATGAAATAAGTTTGATCCAAGGCTTCATATGATTGAAATATATTTAATACCTATTCAAGGAATCAAAAATATTTGATAATTAAGCACAAAAAAATGATTTGAAAGGTGTTCATACATCACAAATCCCCTAACAGACTATGACGGTTTTACCGTTTGATTTGAATTGAGTTTGATCCAAGGACTTCATATGCTTTAAATAGATATAATACCTATTCAAGGACTCAAAAAAATTTGGTAAATATTCACAACAAATGATTTGAAAGGTGTTCATACACCACAAATCGCCTAAGAGACTATGACGGTTTTACCCTTTTATATGAAATAGGTTTGATCCAAGGGCTTCATATGATTGAAATATATTTAATACCCATTCAAGGAATCAAAAATAATTGGTAATTAAGCACAAAAAAATGATTTGAAAGGTGTTCATACACCACAAATCCCTTAACAGACTATGACGGTTTCACCCTTTGATGTGAATTAAGTTTGATCGAAGGACTTTATATGCTTTAAATAGATATAATACCTATTCAAGGACTCAAAAATATTTGGTAATTATTCACAACAAAATGATTTGAAAGGTCATCATTCACAAAAAAATCAACTAAGAGAGTATGACGGTTTTATCCTTTGTTTTGAATTGAGTTTGATCCAAGGGATTCATATGCTTTAAATATATCTAATACCTATTCAATGATTCAAAAATATTTGGTAATTATTCACAAAAAAATAATTTAAAATTTGTTCATTCACAACAAATCGCCTAAGAAAGTATGACGGTTTTACGCTTTGTTTTGATTTTAGTTTGATCCAAGGGCTTCATATGATAGAATATATCTAATTCGTATTTAACGAGTCAAAAATATTTGGTAATTAGGCACAAAAAATTACTTGAAAGGTGTTCATACACCACAAATCGCCTAAGAAAATATGACGGTTTTACCCTTTAATTTGAAATAATTTTGATCAACGTGCTTCATATGATTGAAATATATCTAATACCGATTCAAGGATCAAAAAGATTTGGTAATTTAGCACAACAAATGATTTGAAAGGTGTTCATACACCACAAATCGCCTAAGAGACTATGAAGGTTTTACCTTTTAATATGAAATAAGTTTGATCCAAGGCTTCATATGATTGAAATATATTTAATACCTATTCAAGGAATCAAAAATATTTGATAATTAAGCACAAAAAAAATGATTTGAAAGGTGTTCATACATCACAAATCCCCTAACAGACTATGACGGTTTTACCGTTTGATTTGAATTGAGTTTGATCCAAGGACTTCATATGCTTTAAATAGATATAATACCTATTCAAGGACTCAAAAATATTTGGTAATTATTCACAACAAAATGATTTGAAAGATGTCATACACCACAAATCGCCTAAGAGACTACGACGGTTTTACCCTTTGATTTGAAATAGGTTTGATCCAAGGGATTCATATGCTTTAAATATATCTAATACCTATTCATTGATTCAAAAATATTTGTTAATTATTCACAACAAAATGATTTGAAAGATGTTCATACACCACAAATCGCCTATGAGACTATGACGGTTTTACCCTTTGATTTGAAATAGGTGTGATCCAAGGGCTTCATGTGATTGAAATACATCTAATACCTACTCAATGAATCAAAAATAATTGGTAATTAAGCACAAAAAAATGATTTGAAAGGTGTTCATACACCACAAATCCCTTAACAGACTATGACGGTTTGACCCTTTGATTTGAATTAAGTTTGATCGAAGGACTTCATATGCTTTAAATAGATATAATACCTATTTAAGGACTCAATAATATTTGGTAATTATTCACAACAAAATGATTTGAAAGGTCATCATTCACAAAAAAATCGACTAAGAGAGTATGACGGTTTTACCCTTTGTTTTGAATTGAGTTTGATCCAAGGGATTCATATGCTTTAAATATATCTAATACCTATTCAATGATTCAAAAATATTTGGTAATTATTCACAAAAAAATAATTTAAAAGATGTTCATTCACAACAAATCGCCTAAGAAAGTATGACGGTTTTACCCTTTGTTTTGATTTTAGTTTGATCCAAGCGCTTCATATGATTGAAATATATCTAATACCTATTTAACGAGTCAAAAATATTAGGTAATTAGGCACAAAAAATTACTTGAAAGGTGTTCATACACCACAAATCGCCGCCTAAGAAACTATGACGGTTTTACCCTTTAATTTGAAATAATTTTTATCAAAGTGCTCCATATGATTGAAATATATCTAATACCGATTCAAGGACTCAAAAAAATTTGGTAAATATTCACAACAAATGATTTGAAAGGTGTTCATACACCACAAATCGCCTAAGAGACTATGACGGTTTTACCCTTTTATATGAAATAGGTTTGATCCAAGGGCTTCATATGATTGAAATATATTTAATACCCATTCAAGGAATCAAAAATAATTGGTAATTAAGCACAAAAAAATGATTTGAAAGGTGTTCATACACCACAAATCCCTTAACAGACTATGACGGTTTCACCCTTTGATGTGAATTAAGTTTGATCGAAGGACTTTATATGCTTTAAATAGATATAATACCTATTCAAGGACTCAAAAATATTTGGTAATTATTCACAACAAAATGATTTGAAAGGTCATCATTCACAATAAAATCAACTAAGAGAGTATGACGGTTTTATCCTTTGTTTTGAATTGAGTTTGATCCAAGGGATTCATATGCTTTAAATATATCTAATACCTATTCAATGATTCAAAAATATTTGGTAATTATTCACAAAAAAATAATTTAAAAGCTGTTCATTCACAACAAATCGCGTAAGAAAGTATGACGGTTTTACGCTTTGTTTTGATTGTAGTTTGATCCAAGGGCTTCATATGATTGAAATATATCTTATACCTATTTAACGAGTCAAAAATATTTGGTAATTAGGCACAAAAAATTACTTGAAAGATGTTCATACACCACAAATCGCCTAAGAAACTATGACGGTTTTACCCTTTAATTTGAAATAATTTTGATCAAAGTGCTTCATATCATTGAAATATATCTAATACCGATTCAAGGAGTGAAAAACATTTGGCAATTAAGCACAACAAATGATTTGAAAGATGTTCATACACCACAAATCGCCTAAGAGACTATGACGGTTTTACCTTTTGATATGAAATAAGTTTGATCCAAGGGCTTCATATGATTGAAATATATTTAATACCTATTCAAGGAATCAAAAATATATGATAATTAAGCACAAAAAAATGTTTTGAAACATGTTCATACACCACAAATCCCCTAACAGACTATGACGGTTTTACCGTTTGATTTGAATTGAGTTTGATCCAAGGACTACATATGCTTTAAATAGATTTAATACCTATTCAAGGATTTAAAAATATTTGGTAATTATTCACAAAAAACAATTTGAAAGGTGTTCATACACCACAAATCGCCTAAGAGACTATGACGGTTTTACCGTTGATTTGAAATAAGTTTGATCCAACGGCTTCATATGATTGAAATATAACTAATACCTATTTAACGAGTCAAAAATGTTTTGTAATATTCACAACAAAATAATTGGAAAGGTGTTCATACACCACAAATCGCCTAAGAGACTATGACAATTTTACACTTTAATTTCAATTGAGTTTAATCCAAGGGCTTCATATGCTTTAAATATATCTAATTCCTATTCAAGGACTCAAAAATATTTTGTAATTATTCACAACAAAATGATTTGAAAGATGTTCATACACCACAAATTGCCGAAGAGACTATGACGGTTTTACCCTTTGATTCTAAATAGGTTTGATCCAAGGGCTTCATATGATTGAAATATATCTAATACCTATTCAAGAAATCAAAAATCTTTGGTAATTAAGCACAAAAAAATGATTTGAATGCTGTTCATACACCACAAAACCCCTAACAGAATATGACGGTTTAACCCTTTCATTTGAATTAAGTTTGATCGAAGGACTTCATATGCTTTAAATAGATATAATACCTATTCAAGGACTCAAAAATATTTGGTAATTATTCACAACAAAATGATTTGAAAGGTCATCATTCACAAAAAAATCGACTAAGAGAGTATGACGGTTTTACCCTTTGTTTTGAATTGAGTTTGATCCAAGGGATTCATATGCTTTAAATATATCTAATACCTATTCAATGATTCAAAAATATTTGGTAATTATTCACAAAAAAATAATTTAAAATTTGTTCATTCACAACAAATCGCCTAAGAAAGTATGACGGTTTTACGCTTTGTTTTGATTTTAGTTTGATCCAAGGGCTTCATATGATTGAAATATATCTAATTTGTATTTAACGAGTCAAAAATATTTGGTAATTAGGCACAAAAAATTACTTGAAAGGTGTTCATACACCACAAATCGCCTAAGAAAATATGACGGTTTTACCCTTTAATTTGAAATAATTTTGATCAACATGCTTCATATGATTGAAATATATCTAATACCGATTCAAGGATCAAAAAGATTTGGTAATTAAACACAACAAATGATTTGAAAGGTGTTCATACACCACAAATCGCCTAAGAGACTATGACGGTTTTACCTTTTAATATGAACTAAGTTTGATCCAAGGGCTTCATATGATTGAAATATATTTAATACCTATTCAAGGAATCAAAAATATTTGATAATTAAGCACAAAAAAATGATTTGAAAGGTGTTCATACATCACAAATCCCCTAACAGACTATGGCGGTTTTACCGTTTGATTTGAATTGAGTTTGATCCAAGGACTTCATATGCTTTAAATAGATATAATACCTATTCAAGGACTCAAAAATATTTGGTAATTATTCACAACAAAATGATTTGAAAGATGTTCATACACCACAAATCGCCTAAGAGACTACGACGGTTTTACCCTTTGATTTGAAATAGGTTTGATCCAAGGGATTCATATGCTTTAAATATATCTAATACCTATTCATTGATTCAAAAATATTTGTTAATTATTCACAACAAAATGATTTGAAAGATGTTCATACACCACAAATCGCCTATGAGACTATGACGGTTTTACCCTTTGATTTGAAATAGGTGTGATCCAAGGGCTTCATGTGATTGAAATACATCTAATACCTACTCAAGGAATCAAAAATAATTGGTAATTAAGCACAAAAAAATGATTTGAAAGGTGTTCATACACCACAAATCCCTTAACAGACTATGACGGTTTGACCCTTTGATTTGAATTAAGTTTGATCGAACGACTTCATATGCTTTAAATAGACATAATACCTATTTAAGGACTCAATCATATTTGGTAATTATTCACAACAAAATGATTTGAAAGGTCATCATTCACAAAAAAATCGAATAAGAGAGTATGACGGTTTTACCCTTTGTTTTGAATTGAGTTTGATCCAAGGGATTCATATGCTTTAAATATATCTAATACCTATTCAATGATTCAAAAATATTTGGTAATTATTCACAAAAAAATAATTTAAAAGATGTTCATTCACAACAAATCGCCTAAGAAAGTATGACGGTTTTACCCTTTGTTTTGATTTTAGTTTGATCCAAGCGCTTCATATGATTGAAATATATCTAATACCTATTTAACGAGTCAAAAATATTAGGTAATTAGGCACAAAAAATTACTTGAAAGGTGTTCATACACCACAAATCGCCGCCTAAGAAACTATGACGGTTTTACCCTTTAATTTGAAATAATTATGATCAAAGTGCTCCATATGATTGAAATATATCTAATACCGATTCAAGGACTCAAAAAAATTTGGTAAATATTCACAACAAATGATTTGAAGGGTGTTCATACACCACAAATCGCCTAAGAGACTATGACGGTTTTACCCTTTGATATGAAATAGGTTTGATCCAAGGGCTTCATATGATTGAAATATATTTAATACCCATTCAAGGAATCAAAAATAATTGGTAATTAAGCACAAAAAAATGATTTGAAAGGTGTTCATACACCACAAATCCCTTAACAGACTATGACGGTTTCACCCTTTGATGTGAATTAAGTTTGATCGAAGGACTTTATATGCTTTAAATAGATATAATACCTATTCAAGGACTCAAAAATATTTGGTAATTATTCACAACAAAATGATTTGAAAGGTCATCATTCACAAAAAAATCAACTAAGAGAGTATGACGGTTTTATCCTTTGTTTTGAATTGAGTTTGATCCAAGGGATTCATATGCTTTAAATATATCTAATACCTATTCAATGATTCAAAAATATTTGGTAATTATTCACATAAAAATAATTTAAAAGCTGTTCATTCACAACAAATCGCCTAAGAAAGTATGACGGTTTTACGCTTTGTTTTGATTGTAGTTTGATCCAAGGGCTTCATATGATTGAAATATATCTTATACCTATTTAACGAGTCAAAAATATTTGGTAATTAGGCACAAAAAATTACTTGAAAAATGTTCATACACCACAAATCGCCAAAGAAACTATGACGATTTTACCCTTTAATTTGAAATAATTTTGATCAAAGTGCTTCATATCATTGAAATATATCTAATACCGATTCAAGGAGTGAAAAACATTTGGCAATTAAGCACAACAAATGATTTGAAAGATGTTCATACACCACAAATCGCCTAAGAGACTGTGACGGTTTTACCTTTTGATATGAAATAAGTTTGATCCAAGGGCTTCATATGATTGAAATATATTTAATACCTATTCAAGGAATCAAAAATATATGATAATTAAGCACAAAAAAATGATTTGAAACGTGTTCATACACCACAAATCCCCTAACAGACTATGACGGTTTTACCGTTTGATTTGAATTGAGTTTGATCCAAGGACTACATATGCTTTAAATAGATATAATACCTATTCAAGGACTCAAAAATATTTGGTAATTATTCACAACAAAATGATTTGAAAGATGTTCATACACCACAAATCGCCTAAGAGACTATGACGGTTTTACCCTTTGATTTTAAATAGGTTTGATCCAAGGGATTCATATGCTTTAAATATATCTAATACCTATTCAATGATTCAAAAATATTTGGTAATTATTCTCAACAAAATGATTTGAAAGATGTTCATACACCACAAATCGCCTAAGAGACTATGACGGTTTTACCCTTTGATTTGAAATAGGTGTGATCCAAGGGCTTCATATGACTGAAATATCTCTAATACCTATTCAAGGAATTAAAAATATTTGGTAATTAAGCACAAAAAAAGCATTTGAAAGGTGTTCATACACCACAAATCCCTTAACAGACTATGACGGTTTGACCCTTTGATTGGAATTAAGTTTGATCGAAGGACTTCATATGCTTTAAATAGATATAATAAATATTCAAGGACTCAAAAATATTTGGTAATTATTCACAACAAAATGATTTGAAAGGTCATCATTCACAAAAAAATCAACTAAGAGAGTATGACGGTTTTACCCTTTGTTTTGAATTGAGTTTGATCCAAGGGAATCATATGCTTTAAATATATCTAATACCTAATCAATGATTCAAAAATATTTGGTAATTATTCACAAAAAAATAATTTAAAAGTTGTTCATTCACAACAAATCGCCTAAGAAAGTATGACGTTTTTACGCTTTGTTGTGATTTTAATTTGATCCAAGGGCTTCATATGATTGAAATATATCTAATTCGTATTTAACGAGTCAAAAATATTTGGTAATTAGGCACAAAAATTACTTGAAAGGAGTTCATACACCACAAATCGCCTAAAAGACTATGTCGGTTTTACGCTTTAATTTGAAATAATTTTGATCAAAGTGCTTCATATGATTTAAATATATCTAATACCTATTCTAGGAGTCAAAAACATTTGGTAATTAAGCACAACAAATGATTTGAAAGGTGTTCATACACCACAAATCGCCTAAGAGACTATGACGGTTTTACCCTTTGATATGAAATAGGTTTAATCCAAGGGCTTCATATAATTGAAATATATTTAATACTTATTCATGGAATCAAAAATATTTGGTAATTAAGCAAAAAAAATTGATTTGAAAGGTGTTCATACACCACAAATCCCCTAACAGACTATGACGGTTTTACCCTTTGATTTGAATTGACTTTGATCCAAGGACTTCATATGCTTTAAATAGATATAATACCTATTCAAGGACTCAAAAATATTTGGTAATTATTCACAACAAAATGATTTGAAAGGTGTTCATTCACCACAAATCACGTAAAAGACTATGACGGTTTTACCCTTTGATTTGAAATAAGTTTGATCCAAGGGCTTCATATGATTGAAATATATCTAATGCCTATCTAAAGAGTCAAAAATATTTTGTAATATTCACAACAAAATCATTTGAAAGGTGTTCATACACCACAAATCGCCTAATAGACTATGACGGTTTTACCCTTTGATTTGAATTGAGTTTAATCCAAGGTCTTCATATTCTTTAAATATATATAATACCTATTCAATGATTCAACAATATTTGGTAATTATTCACAAAAAAGTAATTTAAAATCTGTTCCTTTACAACAAATCGCCTAAGAAAGTATGACGGTTTTACGCTTTGTTTTGATTGTAGTTTGATCCAAGGGCTTCATATGATTAAAATGTATCTTATACCTATTTAACGAGTCAAAAATATTTGGTAATTAGGCACAAAAAGTTACTTGAAACATGTTCATACACCACAAATCGCCTAAGAAACTATGACGGTTTTACCCTTTAATTTGGAATAATTTTGATCAAAGTGCTTCATATCATTGAAATATATCTAATATCGATTCAGGGAGTCAAAAACATTTGGCAATTAAGCACAACAAATGATTTGAAAGATGTTCATACACCACAAATCGCCTAAGAGACTATGACGGTTTTACCTTTTGATATGAGATAAGTTTGATCCAAGGGCTTCATATGATTGAAATATATTTAATACCTATTCAAGGAATCAAAAATATATGATAATTAAGCACCAAAAAATGATTTGAAAGGTGTTCATACATCACAAATCCCCTAACAGACTATGACTGTTTTACCCTTTGATTTGAATTGAGTTTGATCCAAGGACTTCATATGCTTTAAATAGATATAATACCGATTCAAGGACTCAAAAATATTTGGTAATTATTCACAACAAAATGATTTGAAAGATGTTCATACACCACAAATCGCCTAAGAGACTATGACGATTTTACCCTTTGATTTGAAATAGGTTTGATCCAAGGGATTCATATGCTTTAAATATATCTAATACCTATTCAATGATTAAAAAATATTTGGTAATTATTCACAACAAAATGATTTGAAAGATGTTCATACACCACAAATCGCCTAAGAGACTATGACGGTTTTACCCTTTGATTTGAAATAGGTGTGATCCAAGGGCTTCTTATGATTGAAATATATCTAATACCTATTCAAGTAATAAAAATATTTGGTAATTAAGCACAAAAAAATGATTTGAAAGGTGTTCATACACCACAAATCCCTTAACAGACTATCACGGTTTGACCCTTTGATTTGAATTAAGTTTGATCGAAAGACTTCATATGCTTTAAATAGATATAATACCTATTCAAGGACTCAAAAATATTTGGTAATTATTCACAACAATCATTCACAAAAAAATCGACTAAGAGAGTATGACGGTTTTACCCTTTGTTTTGAATTGAGTTTGATCCAAGGGATTCATATGATTTACATATATCTAATACCTATTCAATGAGTCAAAAATATTTGGTAATTATTTACAAAAAAATAATTTAAAATTTGTTCATGCACAACAAATCACCTAAGAAAGTATGACGGTTTTACGCTTTGTTTTGATTTTAGTTTGATCCAAGGGCTTCATATGATTGAAATATATCTAATTCGTATTTAACGAGTCAAAAATATTTGGTAATTAGGCACAAAAAATTACTTGAAAGGTGTTCATACACCACAAATCGCCTAAGAAAATATGACGGTTTTACCCTTTAATTTGAAATAATTTTGATCAACGTGCTTCATATCATTGAAATATATCTAATACCGATTCAAGGATCAAAAACATTTGGTAATTAAGCACAACAAATGATTTGAAAGGTGTTCATACACCACAAATCGCCTAAGAGACTATGACGGTTTTACTTTTAATATGAAATAAGTTTGATCCAAGGGCTTCATTTGATTAAAATATATTTAATACCTATTCAAGGAATCAAAAATATTTGATAATTAAGCACAAAAAAATGATTTGAAAGGTGTTCATACATCACAAATCCCCTAACAGACTATGACGGTTTTACCGTTTGATTTGAATTGAGTTTCATCCAAGGACTTCATATGCTTTAAATATATATAATACCTATTCAAGGACTCAAAAATATTTGGTAATTATTCACAACAAAATGATTTGAAAGATGTTCATACACCACAAATCGCCTAAGAGACTACGACGGTTTTACCCTTTGATTTGAAATAGGTTTGATTCAAGGGATTCATATGCTTTAAATATATCTAATACCTATTCATTGATTCAAAAATATTTGTGAATTATTCACAACAAAATGATTTGAAAGATGTTCATACACCAAAAATCGCCTATGAGACTATGACGGTTTTACCCTTTGATTTGAAATAGGTGTGATCCAAGGGCTTCATGTGATTGAAATACATCTAATACCTACTCAAGGAATCAAAAATAATTGGTAATTAAGAACAAAAAAATGATTTGAAAGGAGTTCATACACAACAAATCCCTTAACAGACTATGACGGTTTGACCCTTTGCTTTGAATTAAGTTTGATCGAAGGACTTAATATGCTTTAAATAGATATAATACCTAGTTAAGGACTCAATAATATTTGGTAATTATTCACAACAAAATGATTTGAAAGGTCATCATTCACAAAAAAATCAACTAAGAGAGTATGACGGTTTTACCCTTTGTTTTGAATTGAGTTTGATCCAAGGGAATCATATGCTTTAAATATATCTAATACCTATTCAATGATTCAAAAATATTTGGTAATTATTCACCAAAAAATAATTTAAAAGCTGTTCATTCACAACAAATCGCCTAAGAAAGTATGACGGTTTTACGCTTTGTTTTGATTGTAGTTTGATCCAAGGGCTTCATATGATTGAAATATAACTTATAACTATTTAACGAGTCAAAAATATTTGGTAATTAGGCACAAAAAATTACTTGAAAGATGTTCATACACCACAAATCGCCTAAGAAACTATGATGGTTTTACCCTTTAATTTGAAATAATTTTGATCAAAGTGCTTCTTATGATTTAAATATATCTAATACCTATTCTAGGAGTCAAAAACATTTGGTAATTAAGCACAACAAATGATTTGAAAGGTGTTCATACACCACAAATCGCCTAAGAAACTATGACGGTTTTACCCTTTAATTTGAAATAATTTTGATTAAAGTGCTCCATATGATTGAAATATATCTAATACCAATTCAAGGACTCAAAAAAATTTGGTAAATATTCACAACAAATGATTTGAAAGGTGTTCATACACCACAAATCGCCTAAGAGACTATGACGGTTTTACCCTTTGATATGAAATAGGTTTGATCCAAGGGCTTCATATGATTGAAATATATTTAATACCCATTCAAGGAATCAAAAATAATTGGTAATTAAGCACAAAAAAATGATTTGAAAGGTGTTCATACACCACAAATCCATTAACAGACTATGACGGTTTCACCCTTTGATGTGAATTAAGTTTGATCGAAGGACTTTATATGCTTTAAATAGATATAATACCTATTCAAGGACTCAAAAATATTTGGTAATTATTCACAACAAAATGATTTGAAAGGTCATCATTCACAAAAAAATCAACTAAGAGAGTATGACGGTTTTACCCTTTGTTTTGAATTGAGTTTGATCCAAGGGATTCATATGCTTTAAATATATCTAATACCTATTCAATGGTTCAAAAATATTTGGTAATTATTCACAAAAAAATAATTTAAAAGCTGTTCATTCACAACAAATCGCCTAAGAAAGTATGACGGTTTTACGCTTTGTTTTGATTGTAGTTTGATCCAAGGGCTTCATATGATTGAAATATAACTTATACCTATTTAACGAGTCAAAAATATTTGGTAATTAGGCACAAAAAATTACTTGAAAGATGTTCATACACCACAAATCGCCTAAGAAACTATGATGGTTTTACCCTTTAATTTGAAATAATTTTGATCAAAGTGCTTCATATGATTTAAATATATCTAATACCTATTCTAGGAGTCAAAAACATTTGGTAATTAAGCACAACAAATGATTTGAAAGGTGTTCATACACCACAAATCGCCTAAGAGACTATGACGGTTTTACCCTTTGATATAAAATAGGTTTGATCCAAGGGCTTCATATAATTGAAATATATTTAATACTTATTCATGGAATCAAAAATATTTGGTAATTAAGCACAAAAAATTGATTTGAAAGGTGTTCATACACCACAAATCCCCTAACAGACTATGACGGTTTTACCCTTAGATTTGAATTGAGTTTGATCCAAGGACTTCATATGCTTTAAATAGATATAATACCTATTCAAGGACTCAAAACTATTTGGTAATTATTCAAAACACAATGATTTTAAAGGTCATCATTCACAAAAAGTCGCCTAAGTGAGTATGACGGTTTTACCCTTTGTTTTGAATTGAGTTTGATCCAAGGGCTTCATATTCTTTAAATAGATCTAATACCTATTCAAGGACTCAAAAATATTTGGTAATTATTCACAACAAAATGATTTGAAAGGTGTTCATTCACCACAAATCACGTAAAAGACTATGACGGTTTTACCCTTTGATTTGAAATAAGTTTGATCCAAGGGCTTCATATTATTGAAATATATCTAATGCCTATATAAAGAGTCAAAAATATTTTGTAATATTCACAACAAAATCATTTGAAAGGTGTTCATACACCAAAAATCGCCTAATAGACTATGACGGTTTTACCCTTTGATTTGAATTGAGTTTAATCCAAGGTCTTCATATTCTTTAAATATATATAATACCTATTCAATGATTCAAAAATATTTGGTAATTATTCACAAAAAAAGTAATTTAAAATCTGTTCCTTCACAACAAATCGCCTAAGAAAGTATGACGGTTTTACGCTTTGTTTTGATTGTAGTTTGATCCAAGGGATTCATATGATTAAAATGTATCTTATACCTATTTAACGAGTCAAAAATATTTGGTAATTAGGCACAAAAAATTACTTGAAAGATGTTCATACACCACAAATCGCCTAAGAAACTATGACGGTTTTACCTTTTGATATGAGATAAGTTTGATCCAAGGGCTTCATATGATTGTAATATATTTAATACCTATTCAAGGAATCAAAAATATATGATAATTAAGCACAAAAAATTGATTTGAAAGGTGTTCATACACCACAAATCCCCTAACAGACTATGACTGTTTTACCCTTTGATTTGAATTGAGTTTGATCCAAGGACTTCATATGCTTTAAATAGATATAATACCTATTCAAGGACTCAAAAATATTTGGTAATTATTCACAACAAAATGATTTGAAAGATGTTCATACACCACAAATCGCCTAAGAGACTAAGACGATTTTACCCTTTGATTTGAAATAGGTTTGATCCAAGGGATTCATATGCTTTAAATATATCTAATACCTATTCAATGATTAAAAAATATTTGGTAATTATTCACAACAAAATGATTTGAACGATGTTCATACACCACAAATCGCCTAAGAGACTATGACGGTTTTACCCTTTGATTTGAAATAGGTGTGATCCAAGGGCTTCTTATGATTGAAATATATCTAATACCTATTCAAGTAATAAAAATATTTGGTAATTAGGCACAAAAAAATTATTTGAAAGGTGTTCATACCCCACAAATCCCTTAACAGACTATCACGGTTTGACCCTTTGATTTGAATTAAGTTTGATCGAAAGACTTCATATGCTTTAAATAGATATAATACCTATTCAAGGACTCAAAAATATTTAGTAATTATTCACAACAATCATTCACAAAAGAATCGACTAAGATAGTATGACGGTTTTACCCTTTGTTTTGAATTGAGTTTGATCCAAGGGATTCATATGATTTACATATATCTAATACCTATTCAATGAGTCAAAAATATTTGGTAATTATTTACAAAAAAATAATTTAAAATTTGTTCATGCACAACAAATCGCCTAAGAAAGTATGACGGTTTTACGCTTTATTTTGATTTTAGTTTGATCCAAGGGCTTCATATGATTGAAATATATCTAATTCGTATTTAACGAGTCAAAAAAATTTGGTAATTAGGCACAAAAAATTACTTGAAAGGTGTTGATACACCACAAATCGCCCAAGAAAATATGACGGTTTTACCCTTTAATTTGAAATAATTTTGATCAACGTGCTTCATATGATTGAAATATATCTAATACCGATTCAAGGATCAAACACATTTGGTAATTAAGCACAACAAATGATTTGAAAGGTGTTCATACACCACAAATCGCCTAAGAGACTATGACAGTTTTACCTTTTAATATGAAATAAGTTTGATCCAAGGGCTTCATTTGATTAAAATATATTTAATACCTATTCAAGGAATCAAAAATATTTTATAATTAAGCACAAAAAAATGATTTGAAAGGTGTTCATACATCACAAATCCCCTAACAGACTATGACGGTTTTACCGTTTGATTTGAATTGAGTTTGATCCAAGGACTTCATATGCTTTAAATAGATATAATACCTATTCAAGGACTCAAAAATATTTGGTAATTATTCACAACAAAATGATTTGAAAGATGTTCATACACCATAAATCGCCTAAGAGACTACGACGGTTTTACCCTTTGATTTGAAATAGGTTTGATCCAAGGGATTCATATGCTTTAAATATATCTAATATCTATTCATTGATTCAAAAATATTTGTGAATTATTCACAACAAAATGATTTGAAAGATGTTCATACACCACAAATCGCCTATGAGACTATGACGGTTTTACCCTTTGATTTGAAATAGGTGTGATCCAAGGGCTTCATGTGATTGAAATACATCTAATACCTACTCAAGGAATCAAAAATAATTGGTAATTAAGCACAAAAAAATGATTTGAAAGGAGTTCATACACAACAAATCCCTTAACAGACTATGACGGTTTGACCCTTTGATTTGAATTAAGTTTGATCGAAGGACTTCATATGCTTTAAATAGATATAATACCTATTTAAGGACTCAATAATATTTGGTAATTATTCACAACAAAATGATTTGAAAGGTCATCATTCACAAAAAAATCGACTAAGAGAGTATGACGGTTTTACCCTTTGTTTTGAATTGAGTTTGATCCAAGGGATTCATATGCTTTAAATATATCTAATACCTATTCAATGATTCAAAAATATTTGGTAATTATTCACAAAAAAATAATTTAAAAGATGTTCATTCACAACAAATCGCCTAAGAAAGTATGACGGTTTTACCTTTTGTTTTGATTTTAGTTTGATCCAAGCGCTTCATTTGATTGAAATATATCTAATACCTATTTAACTAGTCCAAAATATTAGGTAATTAGGCAAAAAAAATTACTTGAAAGGTGTTCATACACCACAAATCGCCTAAGAAACTATGACGGTTTTACCCTTTAATTTGTAATAATTTTGATCAAAGTGCTCCATATGATTGAAATATATCTAATACCGATTCAAGGACTCAAAAATTTTTGGTAAATATTCACAGCAAATGATTTGAAAGGTGTTCATACACCACAAATCGCCAAAGAAACTATGACGGTTTTACCCTTTAATTTGAAATAATTTTGATTAAAGTGCTCCATATGATTGAAATATATCCCCGATTCAAGGACTCAAAAAATTTGGTAAATATTCACAACAAATGATTTGAAAGGTGTTCATACACCACAAATCGCCTAAGAGACTATGACGGTTTTACCCTTTGATATGAAATAGGTTTGATCCAAGGGCTTCATATGATTGAAATATATTTAATACCCATTCAAGGAATCAAAAATAATTGGTAATTAAGCACAAAAAAATAATTTGAAAGGTGTTCATACACCACAAATCCCTTAACAGACTATGACGGTTTCACCCTTTGATGTGAATTAAGTTTGATCGAAGGACTTTATATGCTTTAAATAGATATAATACCTATTCAAGGACTCAAAATTATTTGGTAATTATTCACAACAAAATGATTTGAAAGGTCATCATTCACAAAAAAATCAACTAAGAGAGTATGACGGTTTTACCCTTTGTTTTGAATTGAGTTTGATCCAAGGGATTCATATGCTTTAAATATATCTAATACCTATTCATTGATTCAAAAATATTTGGTAATTATTCACAAAAAAATAATTTAAAAGCTGTTCATTCACAACAAATCGCCTAAGAAAGTATGACGGTTTTACGCTTTGTTTTGATTGTAGTTTGATCCAAGGGCTTCATATGATTGAAATATAACTTATACCTATTTAACGAGTCAAAAATATTTGGTAATTAGGCACAAAAAATTACTTGAAACATGTTCATACACCACAAATCGCCTAAGAAACTATGATGGTTTTACCCTATAATTTGAAATAATTTTGATCAAAGTGCTTCATATGATTTAAATATATCTAATACCTATTCTAGGAGTCAAAAACATTTGGTAATTAAGCACAACAAATGATTTGAAAGGTGTTCATACACCACAAATCGCCTAAGAGACTATGACGGTTTTACTTTTAATATGAAATAAGTTTGATCCAAGGGCTTCATTTGATTAAAATATATTTAATACCTATTCAAGGAATCAAAAATATATGATAATTAAGCACAAAAAAATGATTTGCAAGGTGTTCATACACCACAAATCCCCTAACAGACTATGACGGTTTTACCCTTTGATTTGAATTGAGTTTGATCCAAGGACTTCATATGCTTTAAATAGATATAATACCTATTCAAGGACTCAAAAATATTTGGTAATTATTCACAACAAAATGATTTGAAAGATGTTCATACAACACAAATCGCCTAAGAGACTATGACGATTTTACCCTTTGATTTGAAATAGGTTTGATCCAAGGGATTCATATGCTTTAAATATATCTAATACCTATTAAATGATTAAAAAATATTTGGTAATTATTCACAACAAAATGATTTGAAAGATGTTCATACACCACAAATCGCCTAAGAGACTATGACGGTTTTACCCTTTGATTTGAAATAGGTGTGATCCAAGGGCTTCATATGATTGAAATATATCTAATACCTATTCACGTAATAAAAATATTTGGTAATTAAGCACAAAAAAATGATTTGAAAGGTGTTCATACACCACAAATCCCTTAACAAACTATCACGGTTTGACCCTTTGATTTGAATTAAGTTTGATCGAAAGACTTCATATGCTTTAAATAGATATAATACCTATTCAAGGACTCAAAAATATTTGGTAATTATTCACAACAAAATAATTTAAAATTTGTTCATTCACAACAAATCGCCTAAGAAAGTATGACGGTTTTACGCTTTGTTTTGATTTTAGTTTGATCCAAGGGCTTCATATGATTGAAATATATCTAATTCGTATTTAACGAGTCAAAAAAATTTGGTAATTAGGCACAAAAAATTACTTGAAAGGTGTTCATACACCACAAATCGCCTAAGAAAATATGACGGTTTTACCCTTTAATTTGAAATAATTTTGATCAACGTGCTTCATATGATTGAAATATATCTAATACCGATTCAAGGATCAAAAACATTTGGTAATTAAGCACAACAAATGATTTGAAAGGTGTTCATACACCACAAATCGCCTAAGAGACTATGACGGTTTTACCTTTTAATATGAAATAAGTTTGATCCAAGGGCTTCATATGATTAAAATATATTTAATACCTATTCAAGGAATCAAAAATATTTGATAATTAAGCACAAAAAACTGATTTGAAAGGTGTTCATACATCACAAATCCCCTAACAGACTATGACGGTTTTACCGTTTGATTTGAATTGAGTTTGATCCAAGGACTTCATATGCTTTAAATAGATATAATACCTATTCAAGGACTCAAAAATATTTGGTAATTATTCACAACTAAATGATTTGAAAGATGTTCATACACCACAAATCGCCTAAGAGACTACGACGGTTTTACCCTTTGATTTGAAATAGGTTTGATCCAAGGGATTCATATGCTTTAAATATATCTAATACCTATTCATTGATTCAAAAATATTTGTTAATTATTCACAACAAAATGATTTGAAAGATGTTCATACACCACAAATCGCCTATGAGACTATGACGGTTTTACCCTTTGATTTGAAATAGGTGTGATCCAAGGGCTTCATGTGATTGAAATACATCTAATACCTACTCAAGGAATCAAAAATAATTGGTAATTAAGCACAAAAAAATGATTTGAAAGGTGTTCATACACAACAAATCCCTTAACAGACTATGACGGTTTGACCCTTTGATTTGAATTAAGTTTGATCGAAGGACTTCATATGCTTTAAATAGATATAATACCTGTTTAAGGACTCAATAATATTTGGTAATTATTCACAACAAAATGATTTGAAAGGTCATCATTCACAAAAAAATCGACAAAGAGAGTATGACGGTTTTACCCTTTGTTTTGAATTGAGTTTGATCCAAGGGATTCATATGCTTTAAATATATCTAATACCTATTCAATGATTCAAAAATATTTGGTAATTATTCACAAAAAAATAATTTAAAAGATGTTCATTCACAATAAATCGCCTAAGAAAGTATGACGGTTTTACATTTTGTTTTGATTTTAGTTTGATCCAAGCGCTTCATATGATTGAAATATATCTAATACCTATTTAACCAGTCAAAAATATTAGGTAATTAGGCACAAAAAATTATTTGAAAGGTGTTCATACACCACAAATCGCCTAAGAGACTATGACGGTTTTACCCTTTGATATGAAATAGGTTTGATCCAAGGGCCTCATATGATTGAAATATATTTAATACCCATTCAAGAAATCAAAAATAATTGGTAATTAAGCACAAAAAAATGATTCGAAAGGTGTTCATACACCACAAATCCTTAACAGACTATGACGGTTTCACCCTTTGATGTGAATTAAGTTTGATCGAAGGACTTTATATGCTTTAAATAGATATAATACCTATTCAAGGACTCAAAAATATTTGGTAATTATTCACAACAAAATGATTTGAAAGGTCATCATTCACATAAAAATCAACTAAGAGAGTATGACGGTTTTACCCTTTGTTTTGAATTGAGTTTGATCCAAGGGATTCATATGCTTTATATATATCTAATACCTATTCAATGATTCAAAAATATTTGGTAATTATTCACAAAAAAATAATTTAAAAGCTGTTCATTCACAACAAATCGCCTAAGAAAGTATGACGGTTTTACGCTTTGTTTTGATTGTAGTTTGATCCAAGGGCTTCATATGATTGAAATATATCTTATACCTATTTAACGAGTCAAAAATATTTGGTAATTAGGCACAAAAAATTACTTGAAAGATGTTCATACACCACAAATCGCCTAAGAAACTATGACGATTTTACCCTTTAATTTGAAATAATTTTGATCAAAGTGCTTCATATGATTTTAATATATCTAATACCTATTCTAGGAGTCAAAATCATTTGGTAATTAAGCACAACAAATGATTTGAAAGGTGTTCATACACCACAAATCGCCTAAGAGACTATGACGGTTTTACCCTTTGATATGAAATAGGTTTGATCCAAGGGCTTCATATAATTGAAATATATTTAATTCTTATTCATGGAATCAAAAATATTTGGTAATTAAGCACAAAAAATTGATTTGAAAGGTGTTCATACACCACAAATCCCCTAACAGACTATGACGGTTTTACCCTTTGATTTGAATTGAGTTTGATCCAAGGACTTCATATGCTTTAAATAGATATAATACCTATTCAAGGACTCAAAAATATTTGGTAATTATTCACAACACAATGATTTTAAAGGTCATCATTCACAAAAAGTCGCCTAAGTGAGTATGACGGTTTTACCCTTTGTTTTGAATTGAGTTTGATCCAAGGGCTTCATATTCTTTAAATAGATCTAATACCTATTCAAGGACTCAAAAATATTTGGTAATTATTCACAACAAAATGATTTGAAAGGTGTTCATTCACCACAAATCACGTAAAAGACTATGACGGTTTTACCCTTTGATTTGAAATAAGTTTAATCCAAGGGCTTCATATGATTGAAATATATCTAATGCCTATCTAAAGAGTCAAAAATATTTTGTAATATTCTCAACAAAATCATTTGAAAGGTGTTCATACACCACAAATCGCCTAAGAGACTATGACGGTTTTACCCTTTGATTTGAATTGAGTTTAATCCAAGGGCTTCATATTCTTTAAATATATATAATACCTATTCAATGATTCAAAAATATTTGGTAATTATTCACAAAAAAGTAATTTAAAATCTGTTCCTTCACAACAAATCGCCTAAGAAAGTATGACGGTTTTACGCTTTGTTTTGATTGTAGTTTGATCCAAGGGATTCATATGATTAAAATGTATCTTATACCTATTTAATGAGTCAAAAATATTTGGTAATTAGGCACAAAAAATTACTTGAAAGATGTTCATACACCACAAATCGCCTAAGAAACTATGACGGTTTTACCCTTTAATTTGAAATAATTTTGATCAAAGTGCTTCATATCATTGAAATATATCTAATACCGATTCAAGGAGTCAAAAACATTTGGCAATTAAGCACAACAAATGATTTGAAAGATGTTCATACACCACAAATCGCCTAAGAGACTATGACGGTTTTACCTTTTGATATGAAATAAGTTTGATCCAAGGGCTTCATATGATTGAAATATATTTAATACCTATTCAAGGAATCAAAAATATATGATAATTAAGCACAAAAAAATGATTTGAAAGGTGTTCATACACCACAAATCCCCTAACAGACTATGACGGTTTTACCCTTTGATTTGAATTGAGTTTGATCCAAGGACTTCATATGCTTTAAATAGATATAATACCTATTCAAGGACTCAAAAATATTTGGTAATTATTCACAACAAAATGATTTGAAAGATGTTCATACACCACAAATCGCCTAAGAGACTATGACGATTTTACCCTTTGATTTGAAATAGGTTTGATCCAAGGGATTCATATGCTTTAAATATATCAAATACCTATTAAATGATTAAAAAATATTTGGTAATTATTCACAACAAAATGATTTGAAAGATGTTCATACACCACAAATCGCCTAAGAGACTATGACGGTTTTACCCTTTGATTTGAAATAGGTGTGATCCAAGGGCTTCATATGATTGAAATATATCTAATACCTATTCAAGTAATAAAAATATTTGGTAATTAAGCACAAAAAAATGATTTGAAAGGTGTTCATACACCACAAATCCCTTAACAAACTATCACGGTTTGACCCTTTGATTTGAATTAAGTTTGATCGAAGGACTTCATATGCTTTAAATAGATATAATACCTATTCAAGGACTCAAAAATATTTGGTAATTATTCACAACAAAATGATTTGAAAGGTCATCATTCACAAAAAAATCGACTAAGAGAGTATGACGGTTTTACCCTTTGTTTTGAATTGAGTTTGATCCAAGGGATTCATATGATTTAAATATATCTAATACCTATTCAATGATTCAAAAATATTTGGTAATATTCACAAAAAAATTATTTAAAATTTGTTCATTCACAACAAATCGCCTAAGAAAGTATGACGGTTTTACGCTTTGTTTTGATTTTAGTTTGATCCAAGGGCTTCATATGATTGAAATATATCTAATTCGTATTTAACGAGTCAAAAAAATTTGGTAATTAGGCACAAAAAATTACTTGAAAGGTGTTCATACACCACAAATCGCCTAAGAAAATATGACGGTTTTACCCTTTAATTTGAAATAATTTTGATCAACGTGCTTCATATGATTGAAATATATCTAATACCGATTCAAGGAGTCAAAAACATTTGGTAATTAAGCACAACAAATGATTTGAAAGGTGTTCCTACACCAGAAATCGCCTAAGAGACTATGACGGTTTTACCCTTTGATATGAAATAGGTTTGATCCAAGGGCTTCATATGATTGAAATATATTTAATACCTATTCAAGGAATCAAAAATATTTGGTAATTAAGCACAAAAAAATGATTTGAAAGGTGTTCATACACCACAAATCCCCTAACAGAATATGACGGTTTTACCCTTTAATTTGAATTGAGTTTGATCCAAGGACTTCATATGCTTGAAATAGATATAATACCTATTCAAGGACTCAAAAATATTTGGTAATTATTCACAATAAAATGATTTGAAAGATGTTCATACACCACAAATTGCCTAAGAGACTATGACGGTTTTACCCTTTGATTTCAAATAGGTTTGATCCAAGGGATTCATATGCTTTAAATATATCTAATACCTATTCAATGATTCAAAAATATTTGGTAATTATTCACAACAAAATGATTTGAAAGATGTTCATACACCACAAATCGCCTAAGAGACTATGACGGTTTTACCCTTTGATTTGAAGTAGTTGTGATCCAAGGGCTTTATATGATTGAAATATATCAAATACCTATTCAAGGAATCAAAAATATTTGGTAATTAAGCACAAAAAAATGATTTGAAAGGTGTTCATACACCACAAATCCCTTAACAGACTATGACGGTTTCACCCTTTGATTTGAATTAAGTTTGATCGAAGGACTTTATATGCTTTAAATAGATATAATACCTATTCAAGGACTCAAAAATATTTGGTAATTATTCACAACAAAATGATTTGAAAGGTCATCATTCACAAAAAAATCGACTAAGAGAATATGACAGTTTTACCCTTTGTTTTGAATTGAGTTTGATCCAAGGGATTCATATGCTTTAAATATATATAATACCTGTTCAATGATTCAAAAATATTTGGTAATTATTCACAAAAAAATAATTTAAAAGCTGTTCATTCACAACAAATCGCCTAAGGAAGTATGACGGTTTTACGCTTTGTTTTGATTTTAGTTTGATCCAAGGGCTTCATATGATGGAAATATATCTAATAACAATTTAAAGAGTCAAAAATATTTGGTAATTAGGCACAAAAAATTACTTGAAAGGTGTTCATACACCACAAATCGTCGAAGAGACTATGTCAGTTTAACCCTTTAATTTGAAATAATTTTGATCAAAGTGCTTCATAGGATTTAAATTTATCTAATACCTATTCTTGGAGTTAAAATGATTTTGTAATTAAGAACAACAAATGATTTGAAACGCGTTCATACACCACAAATCGCCTAAGTGAGTATGACGGTTTTACCCTTTGTTTTGAATTGAGTTTGATCCAAGGACTTCATATGCTTTAAATAGATATAATACCTGTTCAAGGACTCAAAAATATTTGGTAATTATTCACAACAAAATGATTTGAAAGGTCATCATTCACAAAAAAATCGACTAAGAGAATATGACGGTTTTACCCTTTGTTTTGAATTGAGTTTGATCCAAGGGATTCATATGCTTTAAATATATCTAATACCTATTCAATGATTTAAAAATATTTGGTAATTATTCACAAAAAAATAATTTAAAAGCTGTTCATTCACAACAAATCGCCTAAGGAAGTATGACGGTTTTACGCTTTGTTTTGATTTTAGTTTGATCCAAGGGCTTCATATGATGGAAATATATCTTATACCTATTTAACGAGTCAAAAAAATTTGGTAATTAGGCACAAAAAATTACTTGAAAGGTGTTCATACACCACAAATCGCCGAAGAGACTATGTCAGTTTAACCCTTTAATTTGAAATAATTTTGATCAAAGTGCTTCATAGGATTTAAATATATCTAATACCTATTCTTGGAGTTAAAATGATTTGTTAATTAAGCACAACAAATGATTTGAAAGGCGTTCATACACCACAAATCGCCTAAGTGAGTATGACGGTTTTACCCTTTGTTTTGAATTGAGTTTGATCCAAGGACTTCATATGCTTTAAATAGATATAATACCTATTCAAGGACCTAAAAATATTTGGTAATTATTCACAACACAATGATTTTAAAGGTCATCATTCACAAAAAGTCGCCTAAGTGAGTATGATGGTTTTACCCTTTGTATTGAATTGAGTTTGATCCAAGGGCTTCATATACTTTAAAAAGATCTAATACCAATTCAAGGACTCAAAAATATTTGGTTATTATTCACAACAAAATGATTTGAAAGGTGTTCATTCACCACAAATCACCTAAAAGACTATGACGGTTTTACCCTTTGATTTGAAATAAGTTTGATCCAAGGGCTTCATATGATTGAAATATATCTAATGCCTATCTAACGAGTCAAAAATATTTTGTAATATTCACAACAAAATAATTTGAAAGGTGTTCATACACCACAAATCGCCTAAGAGACTATGACGGTTTTACCCTTTGATTTGAATTCAGTTTGATCCAAGGGCTTCATATGCTTTAAATATATCTAATACCTATTCAATGATTCATAAATATTTGGTAATTATTCACAAAAAAAGTAATTTAAAATCTGATCTTTCACAACAAATCGACTAAGAAAGTATGACGGTTTTACGCTTTGTTTTGATTGTAGTTTGATCCAAGGGCTTCATATGATTGAAATGTATCTTATACCTATTTAACGAGTCAAAAATATTTGGTAATTAGGCACACAAAAATTACTTGAAAGGTGTTCATACACCACAAATCGCCTAAGAGACTATGTCGGTTTAACCCTTTAATTTGAAATAATTTTGATCAAAGTGCTTCATAGGATTTAAATATATCTAATACCTATTCTAGGAGTCAAAATTATTTGGTAATTAAGCACAACAAATGATTTGAAAGGCGTTCATACACCACAAATCGCCTAAGAGACTATGATGGTTTTACCTTTTGATATGAAATAAGTTTGATCCAAGGGATTCATATGATTGAAATATATTTAATACCTATTCAAGGAATCAAAAATATTTGATAATTAAGCACAAAAAAATGATTTGAAAGGTGTTCATACACCACAAATCCCTTAACAGACTATCACGGTTTGACCCTTTGATTTGAATTAAGTTTGATCGAAGGACTTCATATGCTTTAAATAGATATAATACCTATTCAAGGACTCAAAAATATTTGGTAATTATTCACAACAAAATGATTTGAAAGGTCATCATTCACAAAAAAATCGACTAAGAGAGTATGACGGTTTTACCCTTTGTTTCGAATTGAGTTTGATCCAAGGGATTCATATGCTTTAAATATATCTAATACCTATTCAATGATTCAAAAATATTTGGTAATTATTCACAAAAAAATAATTTAAAATTTGTTCATTCACAACAAATCGCCTAAGAAAGTATGACGGTTTTACGCTTTGTTTTGATTTTAGTTTGATCCAAGGGCTTCATATGATTGAAATATATCTAATTCGTATTTAACGAGTCAAAAATATTTGGTAATTAGGCACAAAAAAATTACTTGAAAGGTGTTCATACACCACAAATCGCTTAAGAAAATATGACGGTTTTACCCTTTAATTTGAAATAATTTTGATCAACGTGCTTCATATGATTGAAATATATCTAATACCGATTCATGGAGTCAAAAACATTTGGTAATTAAGCACAACAAATGATTTGAAAGGTGTTCATACACCACAAATCGCCTAAGAGACTATGACGGTTTTACCCTTTGATATGAAATAGGTTTGATCCAAGGGCTTCATATGATTGAAATAATATTTGGTAATTAAGCACAAAAAAATGATTTGAAAGGTGTTCATACACCACAAATCCCCTAACAGACTATGATGGTTTTACCCTTTGATTTGAATTGAGTTTGATCCAAGGACTTCATATGCTTGAAATAGATATAATACCTATTCAAGGACTCAAAAATATTTGGTAATTATTCACAATAAAATGATTTGAAAGATGTTAATACACCACAAATCGCCTAAGAGACTATGACGGTTTTACCCTTTGATTTGAAATAGGTTTGATCGAAGGGATTCATATGCTTTAAATATATCTAATACCTATTCAATGATTAAAAAATATTTGGTAATTATTCACAACAAAATGATTTGAAAGATGTTCATACACCACAAATCGCCTAAGAGACTATGACGGTTTTACCCTTTGATTTTAAATAGGTGTGATCCAAGGGATTCATATGATTGAAATATATCTAATACCTATTCAAGTAATAAAAATATTTGGTAATTAAGCACAAAAAAATGATTTGAAAGGTGTTCATACACCACAAATCCCTTAACAGACTATCACGGTTTGACCCTTTGATTTGAATTAAGTTTGATCGAAGGACTTCATATGCTTTAAATAGATATAATACCTATTCAAGGACTCAAAAATATTTGGTAATTATTCACAACAAAATGATTTGAAAGGTCATCATTCACAAAAAAATCGACTAAGAGAGTATGACGGTTTTACCCTTTGTTTTGAATTGAGTTTGATCCAAGGGATTCATATGCTTTAAATATATCTAATACCTATTCAATGATTCAAAAATATTAGGTAATTATTCACAAAAAAATAATTTAAAATTTGTTCATTCACAACAAATCGCCTAAGAAAGTATGACGGTTTTACGCTTTGTTTTGATTTTAGTTTGATCCAAGGGCTTCATATGATTGAAATATATCTAATTCGTATTTAACGAGTCAAAAATATTTGGTAATTAGGCACAAAAAATTACTTGAAAGGTGTTCATACACCACAAATCGCCTAAGAAAATATGACGGTTTTACCCTTTAATTTGAAATAATTTTGATCAACGTGCTTCATATGATTGAAATATATCTAATACCGATTCATGGAGTCAAAAACATTTGGTAATTAAGCACAACAAATGATTTGAAAGGTGTTCATACACCACAAATCGCCTAAGAGACTATGTCGGTTTAACCCTTTAATTTGAAATAATTTGATCAAAGTGCTTCATATGATTTAAATATATCGAATACATATTCTAGGATTCAAAAACATTTGCTAATTAAGCACAACAAATGATTTGAAAGGTGTTCATACACCACAAATCGCCTAAGAGACTATGACGGTTTTACCCTTTGATATAAAATAGGTTTGATCAAAGGGCTTCATATGAATGAAATATATTTAATAACTATTCAATGAATCAAAAATATTTGGTAATTAAGCACAAAAAAATGATTTGGAAGGTGTTCATACACCACAAATCCCCTAACAGACTATGACGGTTTGACCCTTGGATTTGAATTAAGTTTGATCGAAGGACATCATATGCTTTAAATAGATATAATACCTATTCAAGGACTCAAAAATATTTGGTAATTATTCACAACAAAATGATTTGAAAGGTCATCATTCACAAAAAATCGACTAAGAGAGTATGACGGTTTTAAACTTTGTTTTGAATTGAGTTTGATCCAAGGGCTTCATATACTTTAAATAGATCTAATACCTATTCAAGGACTCAAAAATATTTGGTAATTATTCACAACAAAATGATTTGAAAGGGTTCATTCACCACAAATCGTCTAAGAGACTATGACGGTTTTACCCTTTTGTTTTGAATTGAGTTTAATCCAAGGGCTTCATATGATTTAAATATATCTAATACCTATTCAATGATTCAAAAATATTTGGTAATTATTCACAAAAAAATAATTTAAAAGGTGTTCATTCACCACAGATCGCGTAAGAAAGTATGACGATTTTACGCTTTGTTTTGACTGTAGTTTTAACCAAGGGCTTCATATGATTGAAAGTTATCTAATACCTATTTAACGATTCAAAAATATTTGGTAATTAGGCACAAAAAATTACTTGAAAGGTGTTCATACACCACAAATCGCCTAAGAGACTGTCATGGTTTTAACCTTTATTTTGAAATAATTTTGATCAATGTGCTTCATATGATTGAAATATATCTAATACCGATTCAAGGAGTCAAAAACATTTGTTAATTAAGCACAACAAATGATTTGAAAGTTGTTCAAACACCACAAATCGCCTAAGAGACTATGACGGTTTTACCCTTTGATTTAAAATAAGTTTGATCCAAGGGCTTCATATGATTGAAATATATCTAATGCCTATTTAACGAGTCAAAAATATTTTGTAATATTCACAGCAAAATAATTTGAAAGGTGTTCATACACCACAAATTACCTAAGAGACTATGACTATTTTACCCTTTAATTTGAATTGAGTTTAATCCAAGGGATTCATATGCTTTAAATATATCTAATTCCTATTCAAGGACTCAAAAATATTTGGTAATTATTGATATCATGTATTTATATAGACTTTTCTCCCTTATTTACAAGCTAATTTGTGCGTCATTTGAGCTCTTGGGAGCTATTTTGTGCGAACTATCGTATATAGTTGTGGTTTTGTGTTTTAGTGTTGAACCGCAGGTTTTAGGGAGTTTTCTCCTTATTCCCGAGCCATTTGGAAGCAACCACGGCCTTACGAGATGTTACGAGGCACGCAGGATGGCTCACGATTTTTATGGGTAGTTTAGGAGGTCCCAAGCCCCCTAAACGTGAAGTTTAGAGAGCCAAAGAGTCAAAAAGGAGATTTCTGTACTCTGATCGGGCAAAAATGGCCCGATCAGGCGAAGGAATTATGATCAGGTATAGAAGTTGCGGACTCGATCAGGCGAACGTTTCCTGATCAGATCGGGCGAAATGACACGTGCCCAGACACGATCGGGCATACACTGCCCTACCCGATCGGGTTGGGTGCTGCTAGGTCCTATTTTGATGTTGCGGACTAGGAGAACACGCTGGTGCTATTTTGTGTGAGGACCCGATCACAGACCCGATCGGGTGCTGGATCGGGTCGGGCCCATTTCTCGCCTTGATGCTGCGCTGCTGCTACCAGGGCCCAGGAACTAAGTTGGGCGAAATTATGTGTGGGCCCGATCGGGTGGTCTTTGGCCCGATCAGGTCCCGTGCACCTGTTCGCGATTTTTCGTCATTTGTTTTCCGTTTTTAGCTAGACTTGAGGGGTATTATAAATACCTTTTTCCTCATTATTTAGAGACATCTTTCATTCTAGTTTAGACTCTAGTTTATTTCTCATAGTCATTAGCTTAATTTAAACACTTTAGATTAGATTAATGGTGATTGAACCAATTCGATTTCAATAAAAGTTCCTTATTCTGTCAATTGGTATTCTTTCTTACCCTAATTTCTTTTATTATTCTCAATTGCTTAGCTTAGTTATTTAATTATTCATGATGCAATTGTTAGGGTTTCATATTAGTTTTGTTGTTGTTAATTCAATTATGAGTGAGTAGTTCTCTTTCTAGGGTGTTAGATAGAAAAGCCATGTTTATACCATAATTGTTATTTAGATTCCTATCAGTTTCTAGGGCTTGATTAGGGTGATTGTGATGTGGTTTGTTCTTATTGAGTAATTAATGTCAGTGTACAATTTCATTGATTGCTTGTGGTTAATAGTTGTTTGCACAGATCCATCTTACGACTAGAGGCCTAGGACACGTCAGTAGTTCTGATTACGTTAGTGAACATGCGGCGTATGTTCAACTATGAGCGTTGAGTCTTAACCATAGCTCAACACATGCTCTAATCCCCCGACTCTTGACTTAGGTTTTGATAGTAGTTGACCCTATTTGATTGGTATAAGCATGGTGGACCGACCTAATACCCTAGGTTTTTAGTCCATAGTCAATTCCTCGATTTAATCTGTCTTCCTTAGCTTAATCTTTAGTTCAGTTAATTCTTCTCTGATTTCATCTGAAGTAGCTGAATTGATTGAATATTAATTTAGAAACTCTGTCTCCCTGTGGATTCGACCCTGCTTCCATTGACTACCATAGTTAGAGGACAGTAGGTTTATCTTTTAATAGGTGATATGTCTAAACCCTATCAAATTTTGGCGCCGTTGCCGGGGAGACGGCTAGTTCTCTAAGTTTTTATTTGATTATTTGGTCTACTTCTCTGTACCTCATTGGGACTTCATTGTTTCAATCGAGGTACGTTTTACTGCTGCTTTTTGTTTCTTTTGTATGCCCAGGTCTCAAAGAAACGGTTCCCCCATTCCAGCGGACCTCGATCTTACTAGGATAATCAGGCGGATCCGAAAGAAAAATCAGAAAGAAAAGCAGCCTTTTCATCTGAAAAACACTGGAACAGTCACCTTGAGTTCAGTTATGTCAAAGTCACTGAAGTCATATGGGGTGCCCAACCCAGATGGTCTCTCCACTGGACCTACTATGCCCACCATTGCCGCGGCAAATTTCGAAATTAAGCCTGGACTCATCAGCATGGTCGAGCAAAATCAGTTTGATGGGCATCCTACTGAAGACCCGGCAAATCATCTGCAGCGGTTTCAACAGCTTTGTCGAACCGTCAAACATGTCGGGGTCACTCCAGATCAGCTAAAAGTCATGTTGTTTGAGTTTTCATTGAGAGATAGAGCCCAGAAATGGTTGAACGACGTGAAAGAAACATAATGGAGTGAGATTTCTGCTGAGTTTCTGAGAGTATTACCCACCTACTAAAACAGCAGAAATCAGAAACAAGCTAGCCACGTTTTCCCAAGAGCCCGATGAAACATTACGGGAAGCGTGGGCTAGGTTTAGGGATTTACAGAGAGAGTGTCCACAACACAACATGGACAAATGGTTCTTGACGCAGACATTTTACAATGGTTTGCAGCCTCAGACGAAGAGTATTGTTGATTCGTCTGCAGGAGGAGTTTTTCTGGATAAGGAAGTGGAAGTAGGCTACGAGTTTCTATCAAACCTCGCAGCCAATGATCATTCCACTTCCCGAAGCCTCACGAGGAAGGTACTGGAGGTAGATACCATTGCATTATTGACTTCGCAGATGGCGAAGCGGAGTCAGCAGATTAACACCTTCAATTCCTCTTCCTCAGCAGCACCTCCTTTGAATATTAATGCTATGTCTGCCGTAGCACCCATTACCTTATCTTACTGCGAGGTATGTGGTGTTCAGGGTCACTTTGGGCATGACTGTCAGTTCAGTCGACTTCAGATGGAGCAGGCAAACGCCTTTCAACAAAGGCCACAAACCTTCCCCCTCCACATAACTACCAAAACCCACAAAACTATCAACCTCCACCTCCACAAAACTATCCTAAACCCTCATACCATCAAACCCCACAAAATTTCCAAAGACCACCACCACAAAACTTCCATCACCATAATAATTTCCAAACTCCACAAAATTTTCCCACCCCACCTCCACAAAACAATAACCCACAAGAGCCTAGCAATTCTGAATTGATGAAACTGATATTGTATATGCAAAAGGAAAATGAGGAAGCACGGAGGGCCCAAGAGGAAGCACGGAGGGCCCAAGAGAAGCACATCAAACTTCTCGAGGCTCAAGTTGCTCAATTGGCAGAAACTAATGCACAGAGGCAGCAGGGACAATTGCCAGGGCAACCCGTTTAGAGAGAACATGTGAATGCCATCACTCTTCGTAGTGGCATAGCTTATGATGCTCCTCCATTGCCTGTTGATGAGGTTACCCCAACTGTAGGGAAGAAGAGGGTGGTAGAGGAAGGGAAAAGGAAGAATTCGACGTCTTAAGTCGATTTGTCTGCAAAAGCTGAATAGATAGGGAAGAAAAAGGAGAAGGTTTCTGAAACGCCTTTTACACCAAGGCTACCTTTTCCTCACAAGATGCAACAGTCCAAGGTCGATCAGCAGTTTGGTAAGTTCTTGGCTATGGTCAAGAACCTTGAGGTAACGATTCCATTCACAAATTTAATTACCCAAGTGCCTGTTTATGCCAAAATTTTGAAAGACATGATCACTAAGATAAGAGACTTTGGTGGGGTAGAACGTGTCGCTCTTACTGAAGAGTGTAGTGCTTTTATTCAAAATAAAACCCCACCAAACTTAAAAGATCCTGGTAGTTTTTCTATACCCTGCCATCTTGGACCTATTTTTATTGATAAGGCTTTGTGATATTTAGGTGCTTCTGTTTCTGTTATGTCATTGTCTGTTTATAAGAAACTAAACATGGGAGCACTTAAATGCACACAAATCACTTTACAGATGGCGGATCGTTCTATAAAATACCCTCTAGGTGTTTTAGAGGACGTTCCTGTTAGTGTCGAGAAATTCTATATTCTTGTTGATTTTGTGGTGTTGGATATGGATGAGGATGCCCAGATTCCTATTATCTTGGGTAGGCCATTTTTGTGTACTCCTGGTGCTATCATTGATGTCAAGTCTGGGTCTTTAACTCTGAGTGTTGGTGATGATAAAGTGATTTTTAAACTAACCAATGCTGTTAAGGCACCTATGCTTGAACAATCTTGTTATAGGGATGAGGTTTTGGATGAAGTAGGTGTGGAGAAGGTCCCAACTACACCTAAGGTTGCCTCACCGTCTGGAGGCATTATCAAGAACATTTGGAGAAGAAAGATATTTGATGAGGGTGGCACTCATTGCCAAGCCCCTCCTATTTGAGAGAGGGAGGATTATGGTCGTGCGGGACATTTATAAACCAGCGCTGTGCGAGAGGCAACTCGTATTCTTTCCCTTTTTCCTTTTCTTTTCATTTTTTATATTTTATATTTTTATTTTTCTTCTTTTTGTGAGCGAGAGTGAGGGTACTAACATTGTTTTTCCTCTTCGCATAGTCCTTGTTACCTTTTGGCATTGATGACACTGCCAATTTCAGCTTGGGGGAGGAGTTTTGTTTGTATACTCTATCTCTTTTACTGCTTTCTAGGATAGATTTACTTCTTTCGAGAAATTCTGAAAAAAATCAAAAAAATATGATTCCCATGACTGGTTTAGTTGCCTCCCTGTGCCCGTTGTTGTGCTCTTATTGAAAATGATTTGACTATGTTTTCTGGATAGCTGGGCATTTGTGATCTTGAGGCTATGATTTGATGTTTGATTGCTATGATTTCGAGCATTTTTGGATTATATTAGACCACTTTGTGCGGCAAACCTGAATTGGTTAGACTGTGAGGCCTCTTTGTAGCCTTTTGGATTCATATTATTATTCAATCTATTTTTGTGTGTTAGTTCCTCTTTAGTGGATTGATCTTGACTTTGACTTCGTACTTGTCTGATTTTCGATGACTTGTAGCATTAGCTGTGATAGAGGCGTTCTTTTGTCTTATTCTTGAGCTTCAGAGTGAATCTTTGATACATTTTTATCCTCCTTAGCCCCGCTGAGCTTAATGACTTGTTTCATTTTAC
The DNA here is from genome assembly GCA_947645195.1 of Patellifolia procumbens. Lineage (NCBI taxonomy): Eukaryota > Viridiplantae > Streptophyta > Magnoliopsida > Caryophyllales > Amaranthaceae > Patellifolia > Patellifolia procumbens. The sequence continues at coordinate 97,455 of CANSGD010000457.1, forward strand.
TTAAACCCTTATTATGAGCCCATGGCCTTCATTTCATATTATTTCCAAGCCTAGCTTGGGGGAGCTTTTGTATGGGTTGAGTTTGAGATTAGTTTCTTGGTTTGGTTTGGTTGTTGAGGAATTGAAAGTGTATTTGTTGAGGTTAGAGAGTGAGAAAAAGAAAAGAAAAAGCCAATTTAGAGTTGCGTGAATGAAGTTCAGAAAAATGAAAGAAAAAAATGAAATAAAAGTTCAAAAGAATTCGAAGTTCTTTCATTCACATACGTTCTTAAAGAAATATTCGCTTCATTGCTTGAAAATTGGGTTTGTTATGAGTTTGTCATTGATTTATGAGAGTTGGGTTACTTTACGTGGTTTATGGTGTTGTTGGGAGGTGTGTAGGCCATCTTAGGCCTTGTTTGAATGATTCATGCTCCGCCTTTCTTGGTTTTTCCACCACATTACCCAAAAGTATCCCCTACCTCTTACCTAAGCCCCATTACAACCCTCTAAAGTCCTCATGAGCTCGTGTCTGCATTATTTATTGGATTGATTTCGAGTCAGTTTGTCAAAGTTAAAGAGTATGTCTGCTAATTGAGTCGACTTGACTAGGATGAGCGTCATATAACCTTCTCAAACACATGAGAGTGTGAGTGGGAAGGGTATTTATGTCGAGTTGGTGAGTGTTTGGGCATATTCTTTGCCTGCCACAAAATTAAGGGGAGTGGCACCCTTGTGAGAGCCTTTTCAGGATTTGTATGCCTTGTGGATGCTTGAATTTGATAAATTGCTTGGATGATTGGTGGTTGGATGGATTTGATTAGCCAAACTTGAATTATGCCTGCTTGAACGATTCTTAATCTTGAAAATATTTTAAGCTTTGACTCATTTTTATCTATGGGGTGAGGCGATCTATTCCATATTCATGTTCTGTTTGCTTGAGGACAAGCAAAGGTTTAGCTTGGGGGAGTTTGATATCATGTATTTATATAGGCTTTTCTCCCTGATTTACAAGCTAATTTGTGCGTCATTGGAGCTATTTTGTGCTAACTATCGTATATAGTTGTGGTTTTGTGTTTTAGTGTTGAATCGCAGGTTTTAGGGAGTTTTCTCCTTATTTCCGAGCCATTTGGAAGCAATCACGGCCTTACGAGATGTTACGAGGCACACAGGATGGCTCACGAGTTTTATGGGTAGTTTAGGAGGTCCCAAGACCCCTAAACGTGAAGTTTAGAGAGCCAAAGAGTCAAAAAGGAGATTTCTGTACTCTGATCGGGCAAAAATGGCCCGATAGGGCGAAGGAATTATGATCGGGTATTGAAGTTGCGGACCCGATCGGGCGAACGTTGCCCGATCAGATCAGGCGAAATGACACGTGCCCAGACCCGATCGGGCATACACTTCCCGACCCGATCGGGTTGGGTGCTGCTAGGTCCTATTTTGATGCTGCGGAGTAGGAGAACACGCTGGTGCTATTTTGTGTGAGGACCCGATCACAGACCCGATCGGGTGCTGGATCGGGTCGGGCCCATTTCTCGCCTTGATGCTGCGCTGCTGCTACCAGGGCCCAGGAACTAAGTTGGGCGAAATTGTGTGTAGGCCCGATCGGGTGGTCTTTGGCCCGATCAGGTCCCGTGCACCTATTCGCGATTTTTCGTCTTTTGTTTTCCGTTTTTAGCTAGACTTGAGGGGCATTATAAATACCTTTTTCTTCATTATTTAGAGACATCTTTCATTCTAGTTTAGACTCTAGTTTAATTCTCATAGTCATTAGCTTAATTTAAACACTTTAGATTAGATTAATGGTGATTGAACTGATAGGTTTTAGTCGTGTCACCTAATCAAAAATAAACCTACGGACCTCTAACTAGGTAGTCAGTGGAAGCAGGGTCGAATCCACAGGGAGACAGAGTTTCTAAATCAAAATTTAACCAATTCAGCTACTCCAGATGAAATCAGGAAGGAAATAATTAAACTAAAGAATAGACTACGGAAGACTGAATAAATCGAGGATTAAACTATGGAATAAAAGTCTAGGGTATTAGGTCGGTCCACCATGCTTATACCAATCAAATAGGGTCAACTACTATCAAAACCTAAGTCAAGAGTCGGGGGATTAGAGCCTATGTTGAGCTATGGTTAAGACTCAACGCTCATAGTTCAACATACGCCGCATGTTCACTAACGTAATCAGAACTACTGATGTGTCCTAGGCCTCTAGTCGTAAGACGGATCTGTGCAAACAACTATTAACCACAAGCAATCAATGAAATTGTACACTGACATTAATTACTCAATAAGAACAAACCACATCACAATCACCCTAATCAAGCCCTAGAAATTGAAAGAAATCTAAATCACAATCATGGTATAAACATGGCTTTCCTATCTAACACCCTAGAAAGAGAACTACTCACTCATAATTGAATTGACAACAATAAGACTAATATGAAACCCTAAGAATTGCATCATGAACAATTGAATAATTAAACTAAGCAATTAAGTAATTAAAGAGATAAAGAGTAGAGAAGAGTACCAATTAACGGAAAGCAGGAACTTTTATTGAAATCGAAATAGGTTTGATCACCTCTACATTAATCTAAAGTGTTTGAATTAAACTAAGAGCAATGTAGAATAAAACTAGTCTAAAACCTAATGAAAGATGAATAAAAGATGAATGAGAGATAATGAGGAAAAGGTATTTATAATACCCCTCAAGTTCACTAAAAACGGAAACAAAAAGTGAAAAAGCGCGATAAAAACACCAGACCCGATCGGGCCCGAGTACAGTACCCGATCGGGTCCACATACAAATTCGCCTAACTTTACTTCTGGGCTCTGGCAGCAGCAGTGCAGCAATAAAGCGAGAAAACGGCCCACCCGATCGGGTCGGGCGGTAGTCACCCGATCGGGCCAGGCGACGAAATGTGTCAGCAAGTTCCTCTCGAAAGCAGCAGCAGAATGAGACCAAGCAGCACTCCACCCGATCGGGTCGGGCGGTGGTCACCCGATCGGGTCTGGGGACATGCTTCCTCGCCCGATGCGATCGGGCAATCCTCGCCCGATCGGGTCCGCAACTTTTATACCCGATCAAAAATACTTCGCCCGATCGGGCTATTTCTGCCCGATCAATACGCGGAAAACTCCTTTTGACTCCTTTGCTCTCTAGTCTTCACGTTTAGGGGTCTTGGGACCTCCTAAACTATCCATAAAGCTCGTGAGCCACCCTACGTGCCTCATAACATCTCGTAAAGCCGTGGTTGCTTCCAAATGGCTCGGGAATAAGGAGAAAACTCCATAAAACCTGCAATTCAATACTAAAACACGAAACCACAACTGCATACGAAAGTTAGCACAAAATAGCTCCCAAGAGCTCCAATGACGCACGAATTAGCTTGTAAATAAGGGAGAAAACTCTATATAAATACGTGATATCATGAACCTATTCGATTTCAATAAAAGTTCCTGTTTTCTGTCAATTGGTATTCTTTCTTACCCTAATCTCTTTTATTATTCTCAATTGCTTAGCTTAGTTATTTAATTATTCATGATAAAAGTGTTAGGGTTTCATATTTTTTTTGTTGTTGTTAATTGAATTATGAGTGAGTAGTTCTCTTTCTAGGGTGTTAGATAGGAAAGTCATGTTTATACCATGATTGTGATTTAGATTCCTATCAGTTTCTAGGGTTTGATTAGGGTGATTGTGATGTGGTTTGTTCTTATTGAGTAATTAATGTCAGTGTACAATTTCATTGATTGCTTGTGGTTAATAGTTGTTTGCACAGATCCGTCTTACGACTAGAGGCCTAGGACACGTCAGTAGTTCTGATTACGTTAGTGAACATGCGGCGTATGTTGAACTATGAGTGTTGAGTCTTAACCATAGCTCAACACATGCTCTAATCCCCCGACTCTTGACTTAGGTTTTGATAGTAGTTGACCCTATTTGATTGGTATAAGCATGGTGGACGGACCTAATACCCTAGGTTTTTAGTCGATAGTCAATTCCTTGATTTAATCTGTCTTCCTTAGCTTAATCTTTAGTTCAGTTAATTCTTCTCTGATTTCATCTGAAGTAGCTGACTTGATTGAATATTAATTTAGAAACTCTGTCTCCCTGTGGATTTGACCCTGCTTCCATTGACAACCATAGTTAGAGGACTGTAGGTTTATCTTTGAATAGGTGATACGTGTAAACCCTATCAAATTTTGGCGCCGTTGCCGGGGAGACGGCTAGTTCTCTAAGTTTTTATTTGATTATTTGGTCTACTTCTCTGTACCTCATTGGGACTTCATTGTTTCAATCGAGGTACGTTTTATTGCTGCTTTTTGTTTCTTTTGTATGCCCAGGTCTCAAAGAAACGGTTCCCCCATTCCAGCGGACCCCGATCTTACTAGGACAATCAGGCGGATCCGAAGGAAAAATCAGAAAGAAAAGCAGCCTTTTCATCTGAACAACTCTGGAACAGTCACCTTGAGTTCAGTTATGTCAAATTCACTGAAGTCATATGGGGTGCCCAACCCAGATGGTCTCTCCACTGGTCCTACAATGACCACCATGGCCGCGGCAAATTTCGAAATTAAGCCTGGACTCATCAGCATGGTCCAGCAAAATCAGTTTGGTGGGCATCCTACTGAAGAACCGGCAAATCATCTGCAGCGGTTTCAACAGCTTTGTCAAACCGTCAAACATGTCGGGGTCACTCCAGATCAGCTAAAAGTCATGTTGTTCGAGTTTTCATTGAGAGATAGAGCCCAGAAATGGTTGAACGACGTCAAAAGAAATAGAATGGAGTGAGATTTCTGCTGAGTTTCTGAGGGAGTATTACCCACCTACTAAAACAGCAGAAATCAGAAACAAGCTAGCCACGTTTTCCCAAGAGCCCGATGAAACATTACGGGAAGCGTGGGCTAGGTTTGGGGATTTACAGAGAGAGTGTCCACACCACAACATGGACAAATGGTTCTTGACGCAGACATTTTACAATGGTCTGCAGCCTCAGACGAAGAGTATTGTTGATTCGTCTGCAGGAGGAGTTTTTCTGGATAAGGAAGTGGATGTAGGCTACGAGTTTCTATCAAACCTCGCAGCCAATGTTCATTCCACTTCCCGTAGCCTCACGAGGAAGGTACTGGAGGTAGATGCCATTGCATTATTGACTTCGCAGATGGCGAAGCTGAGTCAGCAGATTAACACCTTCAATTCCTCTTCCTCAGCAGCACCTCCTTTGAGTATTAATGCTATGTCTGCCGTAGCACCCATTACCTTATCTTACTACGAGGTATGTGGTGTTCAGGGTCACTTTGGGCATGACTGTCAGTTCATTCAACTTTAGATGGAGCAGGCAAACGCCTTTCAACAATGGCCACAAACCTTTCCCCCTCCACATAACTACCAAAACCCACAAAACTATCAACCTCCACCTCCACAAAACTATCATAAACCCTCATACCATCAAACCCCACAAAATTTCCAAAGACCACCACCACAAAACTTCCATCACCACAATAATTTCCAAACTCCACAAAATTTTCCCACCCCACCTCCACAAAATAATAACCCACAAGAGCCTAGCAATTCTGAACTGATGAAACTGATATTGTCTATGCAAAAGGAAAATGAGGAAGCATGGAGGGCGCAAGAGAAGCACATCAAACTTCTCGAGGCTCAAGTTGCTCAATTGGCAGAAACTAATGCACAGAGGCAGCAGGGATAATTGCAAGGGCAACCCGTTTAGAGAGAACATGTGAATGCCATCACTCTTCGTAGTGGCATAGCTTATGATGCTCCTCCATTGCCCGTTTATGAGGTTACCCCAACTGTAGGGAAGAAGAGGGTGGTAGAGGAAGGGAAAAGGAAGAATTCGACGTCTTAAGTCGATTTGTCTGCAAAAGCTGAACAGATAGGGAAGAAAAAGGAGAAGATTTCTGAAACGCCTTTTACACCAAGGCTACCTTTTCCTCACAGGATGCAACAGTCCAAGGTCGATCAGCAGTTTGGTAAGTTCTTGGATATGGTCAAGAACCTTGAGGTAACGATTCCATTCACATATTTAATTACCCAAGTGCCTGTTTATGCCAAAAAATTTGAAAGACATGATCACTAAGAAAAAAGACTTTTGTGGGGTAGAACGTGTCACTCTTACTGAAGAGTGCAGTGCTTTTATTCAAAATAAAACCCCACCAAAGTAAAAAGATCCTGGTAGTTTTTCTATACCCTGCCATCTTGAACCTATTTTTATTGATAAGGCTTTGTGTGATTTAGGTGCTTCTGTTTCTGTTATGTCATTGTCTGTTTATAAGAAACTAAACATGGGAGCACTTAAATGCACACAAATCACTTTACAGATGGTGGATCGTTCTATAAAATACCCTCTAGGTGTTTTAGAGGACGTTCCTGTTAGGGTCGGGAAATTCTATATTCCTGTTGATTTTGTGGTGTTGGATATGGATGAGGATGCCCAGATTCCTATTATCTTGGGTAGGCCATTTTTGTGTACTGCTGGTGTTATCATTGATGTCAAGTCTGGATCTTTAACTCTGAGTGTTGGGGATGATAAAGTGATTTTTAAACTAACCAATGCTGTTAAGGCACCTATGCTTGAACAATCTTGTTGCAGGGATGAGGTTTTGGATGAAGTAGGTGTGGAGAAGGTCCTAACTACACCTTAGGTTGCCTCACCGTCTGGAGGCATTATCAAGAACATTTGGAGAAGAAAGATATTTGATGAGGGTGGCACTCATTGCCAAGCCCCTCTTATTTGAGAGAGGGAGGATTATGGTCGTGCGGGACATTTATAAACCAGCGTTGTGCGAGAGGCAACTCGTATTCTTTCCCTCTTTCCTTTTCTTTTCATTTTTTATATTTTATATTTTTATTTTTCTTCTTTTTGTGAGCGAGAGTGAGGGTACTAACATTGTTTTTCCTCTTTGCATAGTCCTTGTTACTTTTTGGTATTGAGGACACTGCCAAGTTCAGCTTGGGGGAGGAGTTTTGTTTGTATACTCTATCTCTTTTACTGCTTTCTAGGATAGATTTACTGCTTTCGAGAATTTCTGAAAAAAATCAAAAAAATAAGGTTCCCATGACTGGGTTAGTTGCCTCCCTGTGCCCCTTGTTTTGCTCTTATTGAAAATGATTTGACTATGTTTTCTGGATAGCTGGGCATTTGTGATCTTGAGGCTATGATTTGATGTTTGATTGCTATGATTTTGAGCATTTTTGGATTATATTAGACCACTTTGTGCGGCATACCTGAATTGGTTAGACTGTGAGGCCTCTTTGTAGCCTTTTGGATTCATATTATTATTCAATCTATTTTTGTGTGTTAGTTCCTCTTTAGTTGATTGATCTTGACTTTGACTTCGTACTTGTCTGATTTTCGATGACTTGTAACATTAGCTGTGATAGAGGCGTTCTTTTGTCTTATTCTTGAGCTTCAGAGTGAATCTTTGATACATTTTTATCCTCCTTAGCCCCGCTGAGCTTAATGACTTGTTTCATGTTACTTAAACCCTTATTATGAGCCCATGGCCTTCATTTCATATTATTTCCAAGCCTAGCTTGGGGGAGCTTTTGTATGGGTTGAGTTTGAGATTAGTTTCTTGGTTTGGTTTTGTTGTTGAGGAATTGAAAGTGTATTTGTTGAGGTTAGAGAGTGAGAAAAAGAAAAGAAAAAGCCAATTTAGAGTTGCGTGAATGAAGTTCAAAAAAATGAAAGAAAAAAATGAAATAAAGTTCAAAAGGATTCGAAGTTCTTTCATTCACATACGTTCTTAAAGAAATATTCGCTTCATTGCTTGAAAATTGGGTTTGTTATGAGTTTGTCATTGATTTATGAGAGTTGGGTTACTTTACGTGGTTTATGGTGTTGTTGGGAGGTGTGTAGGCCATCTTAGGCCTTGTTTGAATGATTCATGCTCCGCCTTTCTTGGTTTTTCCACCACATTACCCAAAAGTATCCCCTACCTCTTACCTAAGCCCCATTACAACCCTCTAAAGTCCTCTTGAGCTCGTGTCTGCATTATTTATTGGATTGATTTCGAGTCAGTTTGTCAAAGTTAAAGAGTATGTCTGCTAATTGAGTCGACTTGACTAGGATGAGCATCATTTAACCTTCTCAAACACATGAGAGTGTGAGTGGGAAGGGTATTTATGTCGAGTTGGTGAGTGTTTGGGCATATTCTTTGCCTGCCACAAAATTGAGGGGAGTGGCACCCTTATGAAAGCCTTTTCAGGATTTGTATGCCTTGAGGATGCTTGAATTTGATAAATTGCTTGGATGATTGGTGGTTGGATGGATTTGATTAGCCAAACTTGAATTATGCCTGCTTGAACGATTCTTAATCTTGAAAATGTTTTAAGCTTTGACTCATTTTTATCTATGGGGTGAGGCAATCTATTCCATGTTCATGTTCTGTTTGCTTGAGGACAAGCAAAGGTTTAGCTTGGGGGAGTTTGATATCATGTATTTATATAGACTTTTCTCCCTTATTTACAAGCTAATTTGTGCGTCATTGGAGCTCTTGGGAGCTATTTTGTGCTAACTATCGTATATAGTTGTGGTTTTGTGTTTTAGTGTTGAATCGCAGGTTTTAGGGAGTTTTCTCCTTATTTACGACCCATTCGGAAGCAATCACGGCCTTACGAGATGTTACGAGCACGCAGGATGGCTCACGAGTTTTATGGGTAGTTTAGGAGGTCCCAAGACCCCTAAACGTGAAGTTTAGAGAGCCAAAGAGTCAAAAAGGAGATTTCCGTACTCTGATCGGGCAAAAATGGCCCGATAGGGGGAAGGAATTATGTTTCTTTTGTATGCCCAGGTCTCAAAGAAACGGTTCCCCCATTCCAGCGGACCCCGATCTTACTAGGACAATCAGGCGGATCCGAAAGAAAAATCAGAAAGAAAAGCAGTCTGTTCAGCTGAACACCTCTGGAACAGACACCTTGAGTTAAGTTATGTCAAAGTCACTGAAGTCATATGGGGTGCCCAACCCAGATGGTCTCTCCACTGGACCTACTTTGCCCACCATTGCCGCGGAAAATTTCGAAATTAAGCCTGGACTCATCAGCATGGTCCAGCAAAATCAGTTTGGTGGGCATCCTACTAAAGACCCGGCAAATCATCTACAGCGGTTTCAACAGCTTTGTCGAACTGTCAAACATGTCGGGGTCACTCCAGATCAACTAAAAGTCATGTTGTTCGAGTTTTCATTGAGAGATAGAGCCCAGAAATGGTTGAACGACGTGAAAGAAACAGAATGGAGTGAGATTTCTGCTGAGTTTCTGAGAGAGTATTACCCACCTACTAAAATAGCAGAAATCAGAAACAAGCTAGCCACGTTTTCCCAAGATCCCGATGAAACATTACGGGAAGCGTGGGCTAGGTTTAGGGATTTACAGAGAGAGTGTCCACACCACAACATGGACAAATGGTTCTTGACGCAGACATTTTACAATGGTCTGCAGCCTCAGACGAAGAGTATTGTTGATTCGTCTGCAGGAGGAGTTTTTCTGGATAAGGAAGTGGATGTAGGTTACGAGTTTCTATCAAACCTCGCAGCCAATGATCATTCCACTTCCCGAAGCCTCACGAGGAAGGTACTGGAGGTAGAAACCATTGCATTATTGACTTCGCAGATGGCGAAGCTGAGTCAGCAGATTAACACCTTCAATTCCTCTTCCTCAGCAGCACCTCCTTTGAGTATTAATGCTATGTCTGCCGTAGCACCCATTACCTCATCTTACTGCGCGGTATGTGATGTTCAGGGTCACTTTGGGCATGACTGTCAGTTCAGTCAACTTCAGATGGAGCAGGCAAACGCCTTTCAACAAAAGCCACAAACCTTCCCCCTCCACATAACTACCAAAACCCACAAAACTAACAACCTCCACCTCTACAAAACTATCCTAAATCCTCATACCATCAAACCCCACAAAAATATTTGGTAATTAAGCACAAAAAAATGATTTGAAAGGTGTTCATACACTACAAATCCCCTAACAGACTACGACAGTTTGACCCTTTGATTTGAATCGAGTTTAATCCAAGGGATTCATATGATTAAAATATATCTAATAACTATTCAAGGATTCAAAAATATTTGGTAATTATTCACAAAAAAATAATTTGAAAGGTGTTCATACACCACAAATCGCCTAAGAGACTATGACAGTTTTACCCTTTGATATGAAATAGGTTTGATCCAAGGGCTTCATATGATTGAAATATATATCTAATACCTATTCAATGAATCAAAAATATTTAGTAATTAAGCACAAAAAAATGATTTGAACGGTGTTAATACACAACTAATCCCCTAACAGACTATGACGATTTTACCCTTTGATTTGAATTGAGTTTGATCCAAGGACTTCATATGCTTTAAATAGATATAATACCTATTCAAGGACTTAAAAATATTTGGTAATTATTGATAACAAAATGATTTGAAAGGTCATCATTCACAAAAAATCGCCTCTGAGAGTATGACGGTTTAACCCTTTGTTTTGAATTGAGTTTGATCCAAGTGCTTCATATACTTTAAATATATCTAATACCTATTCAAGGACTCAAAAATATTTGGTAATTATTCACGACAAAATGATTTGAAAGATGTCCATTCACCACAAATCGCCTAAGAAAGTATGACGGTTTTACGCTTTGTTTTGAATGTAGTTTGATCCAAGGGTTTCATATGCTTTAAATATATCTAATACCTATTCAAGGATTCAAAAATATTTGGTAATTATTCGCAAAAAAATAATTTGAAAGGTGGTCATACACAACAAATCGCCTAAGAGACTATGACGGTTTTACCCTTTGATTTGAAATAAGTTTGATCCAAGGGCTTGATATGATTGAAATATATCTAATACCTATTTAACGAGTCAAAAATAATTTGTAATATTCACAACAAAATAATTTGAAAGGTGTTCATACACCACAAATCGCCTAAGAGACTATGACAATTTTACCCTTTAATTTGAATTGAGTTTAAACCAAGGGCTTCATATGCATTGAATATATCTAATTCCTATTCAAGGACTCAATAATATTTGGAAATTATTCCCAACAAAATGATTTAAAAGATGTTCATACACCACAAATCGCCTAAGAGACTATGACAGTTTTACCCTTTGATTTGAAATAAGTTTGATCCAAGGGCTTCATATGATTGAAATATACCAAATACCAATTCAGGGAGTGAAAAATATTTAGTAATAAAGCACAAAAATCGCCAAAGAGACTATGACGATTTTACCCTTTGTTTTGAATTGAGTTTAATCCAAGGGCTTCATATGCTTTAAATCTATCTAATACCTATTCCAGGACTCAAATTTTTTTGGAAATTATTCACAACAAAATGATTTAAAAGGTTTTCATACACCACAAATCGTCTAAGAGACTATGACGGTTTTACCCTCTGATATGAAATAGGTTTGATCCAAGGGCTTCATATGATTGAAATATATCTAATACCTATTCAAGGAATCAAAAAGTTTTGTTAATTAAGCACAAAAAAATGATTTGAAAGGTGTTCATACATAACAAATCCCCTAACAGACTATGACGGTTTGACCCTTTGATTTGAATTGAGTTTGATACAAGGACTTCATATGCTTTAATTATATATAATACCTATTGAAGGACTCAAAAATATTTGGTAATTATTCACAACAAAATGATTTAAAAGGTCATCATTCACAAAAGATCAACTAAGAGACTATGACGGTTTTACCCTTTGTTTTGAATTGAGTTTGATCCAAGGTCTTCAAATGATTTAAATATATCTAATACCTATTCAAGGATTCAAAAATATTTGGTAATTATTCACAAAAATATAATTTGAAAGGTGTTCATTCAACACAAATCGCCTAAGAAAGTATGACGGTTTTATGTTTTGTTTGAATGTAGTTTGATCCAAGGGCTTCATATGATTGAAATATATCTAATACCTATTTAACGAGTCAAAAATATTTGGTAATTAGGCACAAAAAATTACTTGAAAGGTGTTCATACACCACAAATCGCCTAAGAGACTATGACGGTTTTACCCTTTAATTTGAAATAATTTTGAACAGAGTGCTTCATATGATTGAAACATATCTAATACAGAATCAAGGAATAAAAAACATTTGGTAATTAAGCACAACAAATGATTTGAAAGGTGTTCATACACCACAAATCGCTTAAGAGACTATGACAGTTTTACCCTTTGATATGAAATAGGTTTGATCCAAGGGCTTCATATGATTGAAATACATATCTAATACCTATTCAAGGAATCAAAAATATTTGGTAATTAAGCACAAAAAAATGATTTGAAGGTGTTAATACACAACTAATCCCCTAACAGACTATAACGGTTTTACCCTTTGATTTGAATTGAGTTTGATCCAAGGACTTCATATGCTTTAAATAGATATAATACCTATTCAAGGACTTAAAAATATTTGGTAATTATTGATAACAAAATGATTTGAAAGGTCATCATTCACAAAAAATCGCCTCTGAGAGTATGACGGTTTAACCCTTTGTTTTGAATTGAGGTTGATCGAAGTGCTTCATATACTTTAAATATATCTAATACCTATTCAAGGACTCAAAAATATTTGGTAACTATTCACAACAAAATGATTTGAAAGATGTCCATTCACCACAAATCGCCTAAGTAAGTATGACGGTTTTACGCTTTGTTTTGAAGGTAGTTTGATCCAAGGGCTTTATATGCTTTAAATATATCTAATACCTATTCAAGGATTCAAAAATATTTGGTAATTATTCACAAAAAAATAATTTGAAAGGTGGTCATACACAACAAATCGCCTAAGAGACTATGACGGTTTTACACTTTGATTTGAAATAAGTTTGATCCAAGGGCTTCATATGATTGAAATATATCTAATACCTATTTAACGAGTCAAAAATAATTTGTAATATTCACAACAAAATAATTTGAACGGTGTTCATACACCACAAATCGCCTAAGAGACTATGACAATTTTACCCTTTAATTTGAATTGAGTTTAAACCAAGGGCTTCATATGCATTGAATATATCTAATTCCTATTCAAGGACTCAATAATATTTGGTAATTATTCCCAATAAAATGATTTAAAAGATGTTCATACACCACAAATTGCCTAAGAGACTATGACAGTTTTACCCTTTGATTTGAAATAAGTTTGATCCAAGGGCTTCATATGATTGAAATATACCAAATACCAATTCAGGGAGTGAAAAATATTTAGTAATTAAGCATAAAAATCGCCTAAGAGACTATGACGATTTTACCCTTTGATTTGAATTGAGTTTAATCCAAGGGCTTCATATGCTTTAAATCTATCTAATACCTATTCCAGGACTCAAAGTTTTTTGGAAATTATTCACAACAAAATGATTTAAAAGGTTTTCATACACCAAAAATCGTCTAAGAGACTATGACGGTTTTACCCTTTGATATGAAATAGGTTTAATCCAAGGGGTTCATATGATTGAAATATATCTAATACCTATTCAAGGAATCAAAAAGTTTTGTTAATTAAGCACAAAAAAATGATTTGAAAGGTGTTCATACACAACAAATCCCCTAACAGACTATGACGGTTTGACCCTTTGATTTGGATTGAGTTTGATACAAGGACTTCATATGCTTTAATTATATACAATACCTATTGAAGGACTCAAAAATATTTGGTAATTATTCATAACAAAATGATTTGAAAGGTCATCATTCACAAAAGATCAACTAAGAGACTATGACGGTTTTACCCTTTTTTTTACACTTTGAGTTGAATTGAGTTTGATCCAAGGTCTTCAAATGATTTAAATATATCTAATATCTATTCAAGGATTCAAAAATATTTGGTAATTATTCACAAAAATATAATTTGAAAGGTGTTCATTCAACAGAAATCGCCTAAGAAAGTATGACGGTTTTACGTTTTGTTTGAATGTAGTTTGATCCAAGGGCTTCATATGATTGAAATATATCTAATACCTATTTAACGAGTCAAAAATATTTGGTAATTAGGCACAAAAAATTACTTGAAAGGTGTTCATACACCACAAATCGCCTAAGAGACTATGACGGTTTTACCCTTTAATTTGAAATAATTTTGAACAGAGTGCTTCATATGATTGAAATATATCTAATACAGATTCAAGGAGTCAAAAACTTTGGTAATTAAGCACAACAAATGATTTGAAAGGTGTTCATACACCACAAATCGCGTAAGAGACTATGACAGTTTTACCCTTTGATATGAAATAGGTTTGATCCAAGGGCTTCATATGATTGAAATACATATCTAATTAATACCTATTCAAGGAATCAAAAATATTTGGTAATTAAGCACAAAAAAATGATTTGAAGGTGTTAATACACAACTAATCCCCTAACAGACTATAACGGTTTTACCCTTTGATTTGAATTGAGTTTGATCCAAGGACTTTATATGCTTAAAATATATATAATACCTATTCAAGGACTCAAAAATATTTGGTAATTATTCACAGCAAAATGATTTGATAGGTCATCATTCACAAAAAATCAACTAAGAGACTATGACGGTTTTACCCTTTGTTTTGAATTGAGTTTGATCCAAGAGCTTCAGATTCTTTAAATATATCCAATACCTATTCAAGGATTCAAAAATATTTGGTAATTATTCACAAAAATATAATTTGAAAGGTGTTCATTCAACACAAATTGCCTAAGAAAGTATGACGGTTTTACGTTTTGTTTTGAATGTAGTTTGATCCAAGGGCATCATGTGATTGAAATATATCTAATACCTATTTAACGAGTCAAAAATATTTGGTAATTAGGCACAAAAAATTACTTGAAAGGTGTTCATACACCACAAATCGCCTAAGAGACTATGACGGTTTTACCCTTTAATTTGAAATAATTTTGAACAGAGTGCTTCATATGATTGAAATATATCTAATACAGATTCAAGGAGTCAAAAACATTTGGTAATTAAGCGCAACAAATGATTTGAAAGGTGTTCATACACCACAAATCGATTAAGAGACTATGACAGTTTTACCCTTTGATATTAAATAGGTTTGATCCAAGGGCTTCATATGATTGAAATATATATCTAATACCTATTCAAGGAATCAAAAATATTTGGTAATTAAGCACAAAAAAATGATTTGAAGGTGTTAATACACAACTAATCCCCTAACAGACTATGACGGTTTTACCCTTTGATTTGAATTGAGTTTGATCCAAGGACATCATATGCTTTAAATAGATATAATACCTATTCAAGGACTCAAAAATATTTGGTAATTATTCACAACAAAATGATTTGAAAGATGTTCATACACCACAAATCGCCTAAGAGACAATAACCGTTTTACCCTTTGATTTGAAATAAGTTTGATCCAAGGGCGTCATATGATTGAAATATACCAAATACCAATTCAGGGAGTGAAAAATATTTTGTAATTAAACACAAAAGTTTATTTGAAAGGTGTTCATACACTGAAAATCGCCTAAGAGACTATGACGATTTTACCCTTTGATTTGAATTGAGTTTGATCCAAGGGCTTCATATGCTTTAAATCTAACTAATGCCTATTCAAAGAGTCAAAATTTTTTGGAAATTATTCACAACAAAATGATTTTAAAGGTTTTCATACACCTCAAATCGTCTAAGAGACTATGACGGTTTTACCCTTTGATATGAAATAGGTTTGATCCAAGGGCTTCATATGATTGGAATATATCTAATACCTATTCAAGGAATCAAAAATATTTGGTAATTAAGCAGAAACAAAAGATTTGAAAGATGTTCATGCACCACAAATCCCCTAACAGACTATGACGGTTTGACCCTTTGATTTGAATTGAGTTTGATACAAGGACTTCATATGCTTTAAATAGATATAATACATATTGAAGGACTCAAAAATATTTGGTAATTATTCACAACAAAATGATTTGAAAGGTCATCATTCATAAAAAATCAATTAAGAGACTATGACGGTTTTACCCTTTGTTTTGAATTGAGTTTAATCCAAGGGCTTCATATGCTTTAAATATATCTAATACCTATTCAAGGATTCAAAAATATTTGGTAATTATACACAAACCAAAAATTTGAAAGGTTTTCATTCACCACAAATCGCCTGAGAAAGTATGACGGTTTTACGTTTTGTTTTGAATGTAGTTTGATCCAACGGCTTCATATGATTGAAATATATCTAATACCTATTTAACGAGTCAAAAATATTTGGTAATTAGGCACAAAAAATTACTTGAAAGGTCTTCATACTCCATAAATCGCCTAAGAGACTATGATGGTTTTACCCTTTAATTTGAAATAATATTGAACAGAGTGCTTCATATGATTGAAATATATCTAATACCGATTCAAGGAGTCAAAAACATTTGGTAATTAAGCACAATAAATGATTTGAAAGGTGTTCATACACCACAAATCGCGTAAGAGACTATGACAGTTTTACCCTTTGATATGAAATAGGTTTGATCCAAGGGGTTCATATGATTGAAATATATATCTAATACCTATTCAAGGAATCAAAAATATTTGGTAATTAAGCATAAAAAAATGATTTGAAGGGTGTTAATACACAACTAATCCCCTAACAGACTATGACGGTTTTACCCTTTGATTTGAATTGAGTTTGATCCAAGGACTTCATATGCTTTAAATAGATATAATACCTATTGAAGGACTAAAAAATATTTGGTAATTATTCACAACAAAATGATTTGAAAGGTCATCAATCACAAAAAATCAACTAAGAGACTATGACGGTTTTACCCTTTGTTTTGAATTGAGTTTGATCCAAGGGATTCATATGCTTTAATTATATCTAATACTTATTAAAGGATTTAAAAATATTTAGTAATTATTCACAAAAAATAATTTGAAAGGTGTTCATTCACCACAAATCGCCTAAGAAAGTATGACGGTTTTACGTTTTGTTTTGATTGTGGTTTGATCCAAGGGCTTCATATGATTGAAATATATCTAATACCTATTTAACGAGTCAAAAATATTTGGTAATTAGGCACAAAAAATTACTTGAAAGGTATTCATACACCACAAATCGCCTCAGAGTCTATGATAGTTTTACCCTTTAATTTGAATTGAGTTTAATCCAAGGGCTTCATATGCTTTAAATATATCTAATTCCTATTAAAGGACTCAAAAATATATGTTAATTATTCACAACACAATGATTTGAAAGATATCATACACCACAAATCGCCTAAGAGACTATGACGGTTTTACCCTTTGATTTGAAATAAGTTTGATCCAAGGGCTTCATATGATTTAAATATACAAAATACCAATTCAGGGAGTGAAAAATATTTTGTAATTAAGCACAAAAATTGATTTGAAAGGTGTTGATACACTAAAAATCGCCTAAGAGACTACGACGATTTTACCCTTTGATTTGAATTGAGTTTAATCCAAGGGCTTCATATGCTTTAATTATATCTAATACCTATTCAAGGATTCAAAAATATTTAGTAATTATTCACAAAAAAAATAAATTGAAAGGTGTTCATTCACCACAAATCGCCTAAGAAAGTATGACGGTTTTACGTTTTGTTTTGATTGTTGTTTGATCCAAGGGCTTCATATGATTGAAATATATGTAATACCTATTTAACGACTCAAAAATATTTGGTAATTAGGCACAAAAAATTACTTGAAAGGTGTTCATACACCACAAATCGCCTAAGAGACTATGACGGTTTTACCCTTTAATTTGAAATAATTTTGAGCAGAGTGCTTCATATGATTGAAATATATCTAATACCGATTCAAGGAGTCAAAAACATTTGGTAATTAAGCACAACAAATGATTTGAAAGATGTTCATACACCACAAATCTCCTAAGAGACTATGACAGTTTTACCCTTTGATATGAAATAGGTTTGATCCAGGGGCTGCATATGATTGAAATATATATCTATTACCTATTCCAGGAATGAAAAATATTTGATAATTAAGCACAAAAAAATGATTTGAAGGGTGTTAATACACAACTAATCCCCTAACAGACTATGACGGTTTAACCCTTTGTTTTGAATTGAGTTTGATCCAAAGGCTTCATATACTTTAAATATATCTAATACCTATTCAAGGACTCAAAAATATTTGGTAATTATACACAACAAAATGATTTGAAAGATGTTCATTCACCACAAATCGCCTAAGAAAGTATGACGGTTTTATGCTTTGTTTTGAATGTAGTTTGATCCAAGGGCTTCATATGCTTTAAATATATCTAATACCTATTCAAGGATTCAAAAATATTTGGTAATTATTCACAAAAAAATAATTTGAAAGGTGTTCATACACCACAAATCGCCTAAGAGACTATGACGGTTTTACCCTTTGATTTGAAATTAGTTTGATCCATGGGCTTCATATGATTGAAATATGTCTAATACCTATTTCACGAGTCAAAAATATTTTGTAATATTCACAACAAAATAATTTGGAAGGTGTTCATACACCACAAATCGCCTAAGAGATTATAACAATTTTACCCTTTAATTTGAATTGAGTTTAATGCAAGGGCTTCATATGCTTTCAATATATCTAATTCCTATTCGAGGACTCAAAAAATATTTGGTAATTATTCACAACAAAATGATTTGAAAGATGTTCATACATTACAAATCGCCTAAGAGACTATGACGGTTTTACCCTTTGATTTGAAATAAGTTTGATCCAAGGGCTTCATATGATTCAAATATACCAAATACCAACTCAGGGAGTGAAAAATATATTGTAATTAAGCACAAAAATTGATTTGAAAGGTGTTCATACACTAAAAATCGCCTAAGAGACTATGACGATTTTACCCTTTGATTTGAATTGAGTTTAATCTAAGGGCTTCGTCTTATTTAAATCTATCTAATACCTATTGAAGGACTCAAAATTTTTTGAAAATTTTTCACAACAAAATGATTTAAAAGGTTTTCATACACCACAAATCGTCTAAGAGACTATGACGGTTTTCCCTTTGATATGAAATAGGTTTGATCCAAGGGCTTCATATGATTGAAATATATCTAATACCTATTCAAGGAATCAAAAATATTTGATAATTAAGAACAAAAAAATGATTTGAAGGGTGTTAATACACAACTAATCCCCTAACAGACTATGACGGTTTTAGCCTTTGATTTGAATTGAGTTTGATACAAGGAATTCATATGCTTTAAATAGATATAATACCTATTGAAGGACTCAAAAATATTTGGTAATTATTCACAACAAAATGATTTGAAAGGTCATCATTCACAAAAAATCAACTAAGAGACTATAACGGTTTTACCCTTTGTTTTGAATTGAGTTTGATCCAAGGGCTTCATATGCTTTAAATATATCTAATACCTATTCAAGGATTCAAAAATATTTGTAATTATTCACAAAAAATAATTTGAAAGGTGTTCATTCACCACAAATCGCCTAAGAGATTATAACAATTTTACCCTTTAATTTGAATTGAGTTTAATCCAAGGGCTTCATATGCTTTAAATATATCTAATTCCTATTCGAGGACTCAAAAAATATTTGGTAATTATTCACAACAAAATGATTTGAAAGATGTTCATACACCACAAATCGCCTAAGAGACTATGACGGTTTTACCCTTTGATTTGAAATAAGTTTGATCCAAGGGCTTCATATGATTCAAATATACCAAATACCAACTCAGGGAGGGAAAAATATTTTGTAATTAGGCACAAAAATTGATTTGAAAGGTGTTCATACAATAAAAATCGCCTAAGAGACTATGACGATTTTACCCTTTGATTTGAATTGAGTTTAATCTAAGGGCTTCGTCTTCTTTAAATCTATCTAATACCTATTGAAGGACTCAAAATTTTTTGAAAATTTTTCACAACAAAATGATTTAAAAGGTTTTCATACACCACAAATCGTCTAAGAGACTATGACGGTTTTCCCTTTGATATGAAATAGGTTTGATCCAAGGGCTTCATATGATTGAAATATATCTAATACCTATTCAAGGAATCAAAAATATTTGATAATTAAGAACAAAAAAATGATTTGAAGGGTGTTAATACACAACTAATCCCCTAACAGACTATGACGGTTTTAGCCTTTGATTTGATTTGAGTTTGATACAAGGAATTCATATGATTTAAATATATATAATACCTATTGAAGGACTCAAAAATATTTGGTAATTATTCACAACAAAATGATTTGAAAGGTCATCATTCACAAAAAATCAACTAAGAGACTATAACGGTTTTACCCATTGTTTTGAATTGAGTTTGATCCAAGGGCTTCATATGCTTTAAATATATCTAATACCTATTCAAGGATTCAAAAATATTTGTAATTATTCACAAAAAATAATTTGAAAGGTGTTCATTCACCACAAATCGCCTAAGAGATTATAACAATTTTACCCTTTAATTTGAATTGAGTTTAATCCAAGGGCTTCATATGCTTTCAATATATCTAATTCCTATTCGAGGACTCAAAAAATATTTGGTAATTATTCACAACAAAATGATTTGAAAGATGTTCATACACCACAAATAGCCTAAGAGACTATGACGGTTTTACCCTTTGATTTGAAATAAGTTTGATCCAAGGGCTTCATATGATTCAAATATACCAAATACCAACTCAGGGAGTGAAAAATATTTTGTAATTAAGCACAAAAATTGATTTGAAAGGTGTTCATACACTAAAAATCGCCTAAGAGACTATGACGATTTTACCCTTTGATTTGAATTGAGTTTAATCTAAGGGGTTCGTCTTCTTTAAATCTATCTAATACCTATTGAAGGACTCAAAATTTTTTGAAAATTTTTCACAACAAAATGATTTAAAAGGTTTTCATACACCACAAATCGTCTAAGAGACTATGACGGTTTTCCCTTTGATATGAAATAGGTTTGATCCAAGGGCTTCATATGATTGAAATATATCTAATACCTATTCAAGAAATCAAAAATATTTGATAATTAAGAACAAAAAAATGATATGAAGGGTGTTAATACACAACTAATCCCCTAACAGACTATGACGGTTTTAGCCTTTGATTTGAATTGAGTTTGATACAAGGAATTCATATGCTTTAAATAGATATAATACCTATTGAAGGACTCAAAAATATTTGGTAATTATTCACAACAAAATGATTTGAAAGGTCATCATTCACAATAAATCAACTAAGAGACTATAACGGTTTTACCCTTTGTTTTGAATTGAGTTTGATCCAAGGGATTCATATGCTTTAAATATATCTAATACCTATTCAAGGATTCAAAAATATTTGTAATTATTCACAAAAAATAATTTGAAAGGTGTTCATTCACCACAAATCGCCTAAGAAAGTATGACGGTTTTACGTTTTGTTTTGAATGTAGTTTGATCCAGGGGCTTCATATGATTGAAATATATCTAATACCTATTTAACGAGTCCAAAATATTTGGTAATTAGGCAAAAAAAATTTCTTGAAAGGTGTTCATACACCACAAATCGCCTAAGAGACTATGACGGTTTTACCCTTTAATTTGAAATAATTTTGAACAGAGTGCTTCATAAGATTTAAATATATCTAATACCGATTCAAGGAGTCAAAAACATTTGGTAATTAAGCACAACAAATGATTTGAAAGGTGTTCATACACCACAAATCGCCTAAGAGACTATGACAGTTTTACCCTTTGATATGAAATAGGTTTGATCCAAGGGCTTCATATGATTGAAATATATATCTAATACCTATTCAAGGAATCAAAAATATTTGGTAATTAAGCACAAAAAAATGATTTGAAGGGTGTTAATACACAACTAATCCCCTAACAGACTATGACGGTTTTACCCTTTGATTTGAATTGAGTTTGATCCAAGGACTTCATATGCTTTAAATAGATATAATACCTATTCAAGAAATCAAAAATATTTGGTAATTATTGACAACAAAATGATTTGAAAGGTCATTCACAAAAAATCGCCTAAGAGAGTATGACGGTTTAACCCTTTGTTTTGAATTGAGTTTGATACAAGGGCTTCATATACTTTAAATATATCTAATACCTATTCAAGGACTCAAAAATATTTGGTAATTATTCACAACAAAATGATTGGAAAGATGTTCTTTCACCACAAATCGCCTAAGAAAGTATGACGGTTTTACGCTTTGTTTTGAATGTAGTTTGATCCAAGGGCTTCATATGCTTTAAATATATCTAATACCTATTCAGCGATTCAAAAATATTATTTAATTATTAACAAAAAATTAATTATAAAGGTGTTCATTGATGTGAAAATAAGTAAGAAAGATTTGCTCTTAATTACTTAAATTCGATTGTCTTAGTGTTTAGGAAGGATTAGCTCACAAACCTAAATACTAAGGGTGTTTTAATAAGTAAAAGATTAGCTCTTAAACTCACTAAAACGTTTTTGAGCACTTGTCGAATACTCTCCCAAGTAACTCGTTCAATTTAAGCTAAGAAACACTCGGTTTTTAAGCTTAGGAAAAACACACGGTTTTTATTTCATCAAAAGTCAAGTACATACATGCTCCCATGGATTCCTATTTCTTATATAGACTTAATAACATCCTAAACAACAAAGATACAGCCTTGGAAGCTTCCAAAATTACAAGGAAACAAGAAAAAACAAAAAGAAAATCAAGAAGAACAAATCAGCAAAAACTGTTTGGACCTTGACAGCTTTAGGGCTAATTTTAATCCACTTGGCTATCCAAAATAAGCTCCAAAAGGATGAATTCCATCCCTGCACATGTAAGGGCTTCCAACCATGTAAGATTTTCTGGATTTGGAGCTAAAAATGTTGTTGCCCAGAACCAATTACAATCAGACATCATTCACGTTTTTCAGCTGGGCAGCATTGATAACTTGGCTAAAACTTGTTCTTTGCTTAATCTAAAGGCTTCCACTTGGACCCTAAGCTTCAATAACACATATACACATGACTAGGATGCTGTACTACATTAATTACTCCCTTTCATCATGTATTACATCATCAAAACTAAGAGAAAAGCTGAAAACATGTAGGAAAAATGCTGAAATCAGATTTTTTTACTCTATTAGGATTAGTTTAGCACCTTAAACAAGGTTAATGCTAAATAATCACTTCTAGTACTAATTAGGCTATTTGGTTGCTTTCTTAAGCCCACTTAATCCTCCTTTAAGTTTGGCTAATCAACCCAAATCATTCCGAAAAGCAACCGAACCTTCGTTATGTAAAACCGTCTTGTTTAGGCTCAAACAAGGACCATGTAAATGTTTCGAACCCATACTTGGATTTAGACTGAGTAATAACTCCGGCACTTGTTCTTCTGTATTTGATTTTACATCATTCTCTCCTTCTTCAGTTGGATTTGTCCTCAATTCTTGCAATTCATCATCTTCTAAGTATGGTGACAAATCTCCAACATTGAAGGTAGCAGCAACTCCATATTCACCAGGAAGATCAATCTTGTATGCATTGTCTCCACATCTTTCTAATACCTTGAATGGACCTTCAGCACGTGGCATTAGTTTGTGTTTTTTTTTTCCCGGGAATCTTTCCTTTCTCAGATGAATCCAAACTAAGTCACCTGGAGCAAAAATTCTAGGTGACCTTCTTCTGTTTGCTCTTTTTTTATAGGCTTCATTTGCTTTCTCTATATTATTTCGAACCTGCCTATGAATCTTCACCATTTCTTCAGCTTGTTTCCTAGCATCTCCATGAACAAAAGAATCTTTAGGAATAGCAATTAAATCAATCGGGACATAAGGATTTACCCCATAAACAGTCTCGAATGGTGAATGTTTAGTAGCAAAAGTTGGTCTTCTGTTGTAAGCAAACTCAGCATGACATAACTTCACATCCCAGTCTTTTCCTGTCTTGTTTACTAGGCCTCTTAATAACGCACCAAGAGTCCTGTTGGTCACTTCAGTCTGACCATCTGTTTGAGGATGACAAGAAGTACTAAACAGCAACTTAGTACCCATAAGTCTCCATAATGTTCTCCAGAAGTAGCTTAAAAACTTGCTATCACAATCAGATACAATAGTCCTTGGAACACCATGCAAGCGAACTATTTCTCTGAAATATAAAATAGCTACATTAATGGCATCTTCGGTTTTATGGCATGGAACAAAGTGTGGCATTTTTGAGAAACGATCTACCACCACCATAATAGAGTCTTTGCCCCTCTGAGTTCTTGGAAGAGCAACAATGAAATCCATGCTTACATCTTCCCATGGCTTTTCTGGAACTGGTAGTGGTGTGTAAGGTCCTTGCAAGAACGTACTCTTAGCCTTTTGACATGTACCACAACGAGCTATAATGGCTTGAACATCTCCCACCATGCGTGGCCAGTAAAAATGTTCTTGCAATAATTCAACAGTTTTAGTAATGCCAAAATGACCAGCTAGACCACCTCCATGAGCTTCTCTAATCAATAAATCACGAGCTGGACACTTAGGAACACAGAGCTTGTTCCCCTTGAATAGAAACTCATCAGTAATATGATAATGAGCATGTTGGCCTTTCTTGCACTCTTCATATACTTCACGAAAATCTGGATCTTCTGAATAATATTCTTTAATCAGCTCGAACCCCAAAATCTTTGAATCAACTGTAGCTAATAAAGAATGTCTTCTAGATAATGCATCTGCTACAACATTTGCTTTCCCCGCTTTGTATTTAGCGACAAAGTTAAAGGATTGCAAAAATTCCACCCATTTAGCATGACGAGCACTCAACTTATGTTGCCCATGGATGTACTTCAGTGACTCATGATCTGAATGAAGAACAAAAGCTTGCGGCCTCAAATAATGGCTCCAATGATTAAGAGCTCGAACCATAGCATAGAACTCTTTATCATAGGTTGAATAATTGAGCTTGGCGCCATTTAGCTTTTCACTGATATAAGCTACAGGTTTGCCTGCTTGAATAAGAACTGCTCCAATACCTGTTCCACTAGCATCACATTCTACTTCAAAAGGTTTGGTAAAATCAGGTAAGGACAAAATGGGTGCATGACACATTCTTTCTTTCACGGTCTCAAAAGCCTTTTGAGCAGCTTCAGTCCACTCAAATCTTCCTTGCTTTGTGCATTCAGTTATAGGACTCATTAAAGTGCTGAAATTGCTGATGAATCTCCTATAAAATGAAGCCAGACCATGAAAAGATCTCACCTCGGTGACAGTTTTAGGAACCGGCCAAGAGGAAATAGCTTCCACTTTAGATGGATCCACTTTGACACCTTCATCTGAAATAATAAAGCCAAGAAAACCAATCTCCCTTTGCATGAAAGAACACTTCTCTAAAGAACGTTCCCATTCTAAGTAGGCTTCAGGATCCAAAGTACCATTGAATTCTGGAACTTCTATCTTCATTCCATGATCATCACTCTTAACACTTCGTTCTCCTTCATCTGTATTCTTCTTTCGAATTACATCGAGAGTGAGTTGATTCATCATGGCTTGAATAGCACTTGTTTGTTCTGCCAATGCATCGATCATTCGATCCCTTCTTTCATTAGCTTCCTTGTCCCCCATTGTTGAACTTAGCTCGGATACCAATTGATGTGAAAATAAGTAAGAAAGATTTGCTCTTAATTACTTAAATTCTATTGTCTTAGTGTTTAGGAAGGATTAGCTCACAAACCTAAATACTAAGGGTGTTTTAATAAGTAAAAGATTAGCTCTTAAACTCACTAAAACGTTTTTGAGCACTTGTCGAATACTCTCCCAAGTAACTCGTTCAATTTAAGCTAAGAAACACTCGGTTTTTAAGCTTAGGAAAAACACACGGTTTTTATTTCATCAAAAGTCAAGTACATACATGCTCCCATGGATTCCTATTTCTTATATAGACTTAATAACATCCTAAACAACAAAGATACAGCCTTGGAAGCTTCCAAAATTACAAGGAAACAAGAAAAAACAAAAAGAAAATCAAGAAGAACAAATCAGCAAAAACTGTTTGGACCTTGACAGCTTTAGGGCTAATTTTAATCCACTTGGCTATCCAAAATAAGCTCCAAAATGATGAATTCCATCCCTACACATGTAAGGGCTTCCAACCATGTAAGATTTTCTGGATTTGGAGCTAAAAATGCTGTTGCCCAGAACCAATTACAATCAGACATCATTCACGTTTTTCAGCTGGGCAGCATTGATAACTTGGCTAAAACTTGTTCTTTGCTTAATCTAAAGGCTTCCACTTGGACCCTAAGCTTCAATAACACATATACACATGACTAGGATGCTGTACTACATTAATTACTCCCTTTCATCATGTATTACATCATCAAAACTAAGAGAAAAGCTGAATACATGTAGGAAAAATGCTGAAATCAGATTTTTTTACTCTATTAGGATTAGTTTAGCACCTTAAACAACGTTAATGCTAAATAATCACTTCTAGTACTAATTAGGCTATTTGGTTGCTTTCTTAAGCCCACTTAATCCTCCTTTAAGTTTGGCTAATCAACCCAAATCATTCCGAAAAGCAACCGAACCTTCGTTATGTAAAACCGTCTTGTTTAGGCTCAAACAAGGACCATGTAAATGTTTCGAACCCATACTTGGATTTAGACTGAGTAATAACTACGGCACTTGTTCTTCTGTATTTGATTTTACATCATTCATACACCACAAATAGCCTAAGAGACTATGACGGTTTTACCCTTTGATTTGAAATAAGTTTGATCCAAGGGCTTCATATGATTGAAATATATCTAATACCTATTTAACGGGTCAAAAACATTGTGTAATATTCACAACAAAATAATTTGAAAGGTGTTCATACAACACAAATCGCCTAAGAGACTATGACAATTTTACCCTTTAATTTGAATTGAGTTTAATCCAAGGGCTTCATATGCTTTAAATATATCTAATTCCTATTCAAAGACTCAAAAATATTTGGTAATTATTCACAACAAAAATGATTTGAAAGATGTTCATACACCACAAATCGCCTAATAGACAATGACGGTTTTACCCTTTGATTTGAAATAAGTTTGATCCAAGGGCTTCATATGATTTAAATATACCAAATACCAATTCAGGGAGTGAAAAATATTTAGTAATTAAGCAAAAAAATTGATTTGAAAGGTGTTCATACACTAAAAATTGCCTAAGAGACTATTACGATTTTACCCTTTGATTTGAATTGAGTTTAATCCAAGGGCTTCATATGCTTTAAATATATCTAATACCTATGTAAGGACTCAAAATTTTTTGGAAATTATTAACAACAAAATGATTTAAAAGGTTTTCATACACCACAAATCGTCTAAGAGACTATTACGGTTTTACCCTTTGATATGAAATAGGATTGATCCAAGGGCTTCATATGATTGAAATATATCTAATACCTATTCAAGGAATCAAAAATATTTGGTAATTAAGCACAAAAAAATTATTTGAAAGGTGTTCATACACCACAAATCTCCTAACAGACTATGATGGTTTGACCCTTTGATTTTAATTGAGTTTGATACAAGGACTTCATATGCTTTAAATAGATATAATACCTATTGAAGGACTCAAAAATATTTGGTAATTTTTCACAACAAAATGATTTGAAAGGTGTTCATAAACCACAAATCGCCTAAGAGACTATGACGGTTTTATCCTTTGATTTGAAATAAGTTTGATCCAAGGGATTCATATGATTGAAATATATCTAATACCTATTTAACGAGTCAAAAATATTTTGTAATATTCCCAACAAAATAATTTGAAAGGTGTTCATACACCACAAATCGCCTAAGAGACTATGACAATTTTACCCTTTAATTTGAATTGAGTTTAATCCAAGGGCTTCATATGCTTTAAATATATCTAATTCCTATTCAAGTACTCAAAAATAGTTGGTAATTATTCACAACAAAATGATTTGAAAGGTGTTCATACACCACAAATCGCCTAAGAGACTATGACAGTTATACCCTTGGATATGAAATAGGTTTGATCGAAGGGCTTCATATGATTGAAATATATATCTAATACCTATTCAAGGAATCAAAAATATTTGGTAATCAAGCACAAAAAAATGATTTGAAGGGTGTTAATACAAAACTTATCCCCTAACAGACTATGACGGTTTTACCCTTTGATTTGACTTGAGTTTGATCCAAAGACTTCATATGCTTTAATAGATATAATACCTATTGAAGGACTCAAAAATATTTGGTAATTATTCACAACAAAATGATTTGAAAGGTCATCATTCACAAAAAATTAACTAAGAGACTACGACGGTTTTACGCTATGTTTTGAATTGAGTTTGATCCAAGGGCTTCATATGCTTTAAATATATCTAATACCTAGTCAAGGATTCAAAAATATTTGGTAAATATTCACAAAAAATAATTTGAAAGGTGTTCATACACCACAAATCGCCTAAAAGACTATGACGGTTTTACCCTTTGATTTGAAATAAGTTTGATCCAAGGGTTTAATATGATTGAAATATATCTAATACCTATTTAACGTGTCAAAAATATTTTGTAATATTCACAACAAAATAATTTGAAAGGTGTTCATGCACCACAAATTGCCTAAGAGACTATGACAATTTTACCCTTTAATTTGAATTGTGTTTAATCCAAGGGCTTCATATGATTTAAATATATCTAATTCCTATTCAAGGACTCAAAAATAGCTGGTAATTATTCACAACAAAATGATTTGAAAGGTGTTCATACACCACAAATCGCCTAAGAGACTATGACGGTTTTACCTTTTAATTTGAAATAATTTTGAACGGAGTGCTTCATATGATTGAAATATATCTAATATCGATTCAAGGAGTCAAAAACATTTGGTAATTAAGCACAACAAATGATTTGCAAGGTGTTCATACACCACAAATCGCCTAAGAGACTATGACAGTTTTACCCGTTGATATGAAATAGGTTTGATCCAGGGGCTGCATATGATTGAAATATATATCTAATACCTATTCCAGGAATGAAAAATATTTGATAATTAAGCACAAAAAAATTATTTGAAGGGTGTTAATACACAACTAATCCCCTAACAGACTATGATGGTTTAACCCTTTGTTTTGAATTGAGTTTGATCCAAAGGATTCATATACTTTAAATATATCTAATACCTATTCAAGGACTCAAAAATATTTGGTAATTATACACAACAAAATGATTTGAAAGATGTTCATTCACCACAAATCGCTTAAGAAAGTATGACGGTTTTATGCTTTGTTTTGAATGTAGTTTGATCCAAAGGCTTCATATGCTTTAAATATATCTAATACCTATTCAAGTATTCAAAAATATTTGGTAATTATTCACAAAAAAATAATTTGAAAGGTGTTCATACACCACAAATCGCCTAAGAGACTATGACGGTTTTACCCTTTCATTTGAAATTAGTTTGATCCATGGGCTTCATATGATTGAAATATATCTAATACCTATTTCACGAGTCAAAAATATTTTGTAATATTCACAACAAAATAATTTGAAAGGTGTTCATACACCACAAATCGCCTAAGAGATTATAACAATTTTACCCTTTAATTTGAATTGAGTTTAATCCAAGGGCTTCATATGCTTTAAATATATCTAATTCCTATTTGAGGACTCAAAAAATATTTGGTAATTATTCACAACAAAATGATTTGAAAGATGTTCATACACCACAAATCGCCTAAGAGACTATGACGGTTTTACCCTTTGATTTGAAATAAGTTTGATCCAAGGGCTTCATATGATTCAAATATACCAAATACCAACTCAGGGAGTGAAAAATATTTTGTAATTAAGCACAAAAATTGATTTGAAAGGTGTTCATACACTAAAAATCGCCTAAGAGACTATGACGATTTTACCCTTTGATTTGAATTGAGTTTAATCTAAGGGGTTCGTCTTCTTTAAATCTATCTAATACCTATTGAAGGACTCAAAATTTTTTGAAAATTTTTCACAACAAAATGATTTAAAAGGTTTTCATACACCACAAATCGTCTAAGAGACTATGACGGTTTTCCCTTTGATATGAAATAGGTTTGATCCAAGGGCTTCATATGATTGAAATATATCTAATACCTATTCAAGGAATCAAAAATATTTGATAATTAAGCACAAAAAAATGATTTGAAGGGTGTTAATACACAACTAATCCCCTAACAGACTATGACGGTTTTAGCCTTTGATTTGAATTGAGTTTGATACAAGGAATTCATATGCTTTAAATAGATATAATACCTATTGAAGGACTCAAAAATATTTGATAATTATTCACAACAAAATGATTTGAAAGGTCATCATTCACAAAAAATCAACTAAGAGACTATGACGGTTTTACCCTTTGTTTTGAATTGAGTTTGATCCAAGGGCTTCATATGCTTTAAATATATCTAATACCTATTCAGGTTTCAAAAATATTTGTAATTATTCACAAAAAATAATTTGAAAGGTGTTCATTCACCACAAATCGCCTAAGAAAGTATGACGGTTTTACGTTTTGTTTTGAATGTAGTTTGATCCAGGGGCTTCATATGATTGAAATATATCTAATACCTATTTAACGAGTCCAAAATATTTGGTAATTAGGCAAAATAAATTTCTTGAAAGGTGTTCATACACCACAAATCGCCTAAGAGACTATGACGGTTTTACCCTTTAATTTGAAATAATTTTGAGCAGAGTGCTTCATAAGATTTACATATATCTAATACCGATTCAAGGAGTCAAAAACATTTGGTAATTAAGCACAACAAATGATTTGAAAGGTGTTCATACACCACAAATCGCCTAAGAGACTATGACAGTTTTACCCTTTCATATGAAATAGGTTTGATCCAAGGGCTTCATATGATTGAAATATATATCTAATACCTATTCAAGGAATCAAAAATATTTGGTAATTAAGCACAAAAAAATGATTTCAAGGGTGTTAATACACAACTAATCCCCTAACAGACTATGACGGTTTTACCCTTTGATTTGAATTGAGTTTGATCCAAGGACTTCATATGCTTTAAATAGATATAATACCTATTCAAGAAATCAAAAATATTTGGTAATTATTGTCAACAAAATGATTCTAAAGGTCATCATTCACAAAAAATCGCCTAAGAGAGTATGACGGTTTAACCCTTTGTTTTGAATTGAGTTTGATACAAGGGCTTCATATACTTTAAATATATCTAATACCTATTCAAGGACTCAAAAATATTTGGTAATTATTCACAACAAAATGATTGGAAAGATGTTCTTTCACCACAAATCGCCTAAGAAAGTATGACGGTTTTACGCTTTGTTTTGAATGTAGTTTGATCCAAGGGCTTCATATGCTTTAAATATATCTAATACCTATTCAGGGATTCAAAAATATTATTTAATTATTAACAAAAAATTAATTATAAAGGTGTTCATACACCACAAATCGCCTAAGAGACTATGACGGTTTTACCCTTTGATTTGAAATAAGTTTGATCCAAGGGCTTCATATGATTGAAATATATCTAATACCTATTTAACGGGTCAAAAACACTGTGTAATATTCACAACAAAATAATTTGAAAGGTGTTCATACAACACAAATCGCCTAACAGACTATGACAATTTTACCCTTTAATTTGAATTGAGTTTAAGCCAAGGGCTTCATATGCTTTAAATATATCTAATTCCTATTCAAAGACTCAAAAATATTTGGTAATTATTCACAACAAAAATGATTTGAAAGATGTTCATACACCACAAATCGCCTAAGAGACAATGACGGTTTTACCCTTTGATTTGAAATAAGTTTGATCCAAGGGCTTCATATGATTTAAATATACCAAATACCAATTCAGGGAGTGAAAAATATTTAGTAATTAAGCAAAAAAATTAATTTGAAAGGTGTTCATACACTAAAAATTGCCTAAGAGACTATTACGATTTTACCCTTTGATTTGAATTGAGTTTAATCCAAGGGCTTCATATGCTTTAAATATATCTAATACCTATGGAAGGACTCAAAATTTTTTGGAAATTATTAACAACAAAATGATTTAAAAGGTTTTCATACACCACAAATCGTCTAAGAGACTATGACGGTTTTACCCTTTGATATGAAATAGGATTGATCCAAGAGCTTCATATGATTGAAATATATCTAATACCTATTCAAGGAATCAAAAATATTTGGTAATTAAGCACAAAAAAATTATTTGAAAGGTGTTCATACGCCACAAATCCCCTAACAGACTATGATGGTTTGACCCTTTGATTTGAATTGAGTTTTATACAAGGACTTCATATGCTTTAAATAGATATAATACCTATTGAAGGACTCAAAAATATTTGGTAATTTTTCACAACAAAATGATTTGAAAGGTGTTCATAAACCACAAATCGCCTAAAAGACTATGACGGTTTTATCCTTTGATTTGAAATAAGTTTGATCCAAGGGCTTCATATGATTGAAATATATCTAATACCTATTTAACGAGTCAAAAATATTTTGTAATATTCACAACAAAATAATTTGAAAGGTGTTCATGCACCACAAATCGCCTAAGAGACTATGATAATTTTACCCTTTAATTTGAATTGAGTTTAATCCAAGGGCTTCATATGCTTTAAATATATCTAATTCCTATTCAAGGACTCAAAAATAGTTGGTAATTATTCAAAACAAAATGATTTGAAAGGTGTTCATACACCACAAATCGCCTAAGAGACTATGACAGTTTTACCCTTTGATATGAAATAGGTTTGATCGAAGGGCTTCATATGATTGAAATATATATCTAATATTTATTAAAGGAATCAAAAATATTTGGTAATCAAGCACAAAAAAATGATTTGAAGGGTGTTAATACAAAACTTATCCCCTAACAGACTATGACGGTTTTACCCTTTGATTTGAATTGAGTTTGATCCAAAGACTTCATATGCTTTAAATAGATATAATACCTATTGAAGGACTCAAAAATATTTGGTAATTATTCACAACAAAATGATTTGAAAGGTCATCATTCACAAAAAATTAACTAAGAGACTACGACGGTTTTACGCTTTGTTTTGAATTGAGTTTGATCCAAGGGATTCATATGCTTTAAATATATCTAATACCTAGTCAAGGATTCAAAAATATTTGGTAATTATTCACAAAAAATAATTTGAAAGGTGTTCATACACCACAAATCGCCTAAGAGACTATGACAGTTTTACCCTTTGATTTGAAATAAGTTTGATCCAAGGGTTTCATATGATTGAAATATATCTAATACCTATTTAACTTGTCAAAAATATTTTGTAATATTCACAACAAAATAATTTGAAAGGTGTTCATGCACTACAAATTGCCTAAGAGACTATGACAATTTTACCCTTTAATTTGAATTGTGTTTAATCCAAGGGCTTCATATGATTTAAATATATCTAATTCCTATTCAAGGACTCAAAAATAGTTGGTAATTATTCACAACAAAATGATTTGAAAGGTGTTCATACACCACAAATCACCTAAGAGACTATGACGGTTTTACCTTTTAATTTGAAATAATTTTGAACGGAGTGCTTCATATGATTGAAATATATCTAATATCGATTCAAGGAGTCAAAAACATTTGGTAATTAAGCACAACAAAATGATTTGCAAGGTGTTCATACACCACAAATCGCCTAAGAGACTATGACAGTTTTACCCTTTGATATGAAATAGGTTTGATCCAAGGGATTCATATGATTCAAATATATATCTAATACCTATTCAAGGAATCAAAAATATTTGGTAATTAAGCTCAAAAAAATGATTTGAAGGGTGTTAATACACAACTAATCCCCTAACAGACTATGACGGTTTTACACTTTGATTTCAATTGAGTTTGATCCAAGGACTTCATATGCTTTAAATATATCTAATACCTATTCAAGGATTCAAAAATATTTGGTAATTATTCACAAAAAAATAATTTGAAAGGTGTTCATACACCACAAATCGCCTAAGAGACTATGACGGTTTAACCCTTTGATTTGAAATAAGTTTGATCCAAAGGCTTCATATGATTGAAATATATCTAATACCTATTTAACGAGTCAAATTTTTTTTGTAATATTCACAACAAAATAATTTGAAAGGTGTTCATACACCACAAATCGCCTAAGAGACTATGACAATTTTACCCTTTAATTTGAATTGAGTTTAATCCAAGGGCTTCATATGCTTTAAATATATCTAATTCCTATTCAAGGACTCAAAAATATTTGGTAATTATTCACAACAAAATGATTTGAAAGATGTTCATACACCACAAATCGCCTAAGAGACAATGACGGTTTTACCCTTTGATTTGGAATAAGTTTGATCCAAGGGATTCATATGATTGAAATCTACCAAATACCAATCCAGGGAGTGAAAAATATTTACTAATTAAGCACAAATATTGATTTGAAAAGTGTTCATACACTAAAAATCGCCTAAGAGACATAATGATTTTACCCTTTGATTTGAATTGAGTTTAATCCAAGGGCTTCATATGCTTTAAATATATCTAATACCTATTGAAGGACTCAAAATTTTTTGTAAATTGTTAACAACAAAATGATTTAAAAGGTTTTCATACACCACAAGTCGTCTAAGAGACTATGACGGTTTTACCCTTTGATATGAAATAGGTTTGATCCAAGGGCTTCATATGATTGAAATATATCTAATACCTATTCAAGGAATAAAAATATTTGGTAATTAAGCACAAAAAAATAATTTGAAAGGTGTTCATACACCACAAATCCCCGAACAGACTATGACGGTTTGACCCTTTGATTTGAATTGAGTTTGATACAAGGACTTCATATGCTTTAAATAGATATAATACCTACTGAAGGACTCAAAAATATTTGGTAATTTTTCACAACAAAATGATTTGAAAGGTCATCATTCACAAAAAATCAACTAAGAGACTATGACGGTTTTACCCTTTGTTTTGAATTGAGTTTGATCGAAGGGCTTCATATGCTTTAAATATATCTAATACCTATTCAAGAATTCAATAATATTTGGTAATTATTTACAAAAAAATAATTTCAAAGGGGTTCATAAACCACATATCGCCTAAGAGACTATGACGGTTTTACCCATTGATTTGAAATAAGTTTGATCCAAGAGCTTCATATGATTGAAATATATCTAATACCTATTTAACGAGTCAAAAATATTTTGTAATATTCACAACAAAATAATTTGAAAGGTGTTCATGCACCACAAATCGCCTAAGAGACTATGACAATTTTACCCTTTAATTTGAATTGATTTTAATCCAAGGGCTTCATATGCTTTAAATATATCTAATTCCTATCAAGGACTCAAAAATAGTTGGTAATTTTTCACAACAAAATGATTTGAAAGGTGTTCATACACAACAAATCGCCTAAGAGACTATGACAGTTTTACCCTTTGATATGAAATAGGTTTGATCCAAGGGCTTCATATGATTGAAATATATATCTAATACCTATTCAAGGAATCAAAAATATTTGGTAATTAAGCACAAAAAAATGATTTGAAGGGTGTTAATACACAACTAATCCCCTAACAGACTATGACGGTTTTACCCTTCAATTTGAATTGAGTTTGATCGAAAGACTTCATATGCTTTAAATAGATATAATACCAATTGAAGGACTCAAAAATATTTGGTAATTATTCACAACAAAATGATTTGAAAGGTCATCATTCACAAAAAATCAACTAAGAGACTATGACGGTTTTACCCTTTGTTTAGAATTGAGTTAGATCCAAGGGCTTCATATGCTTTAAATATATCTAATACCTATTCAAGGATTCAAAAATATTTGTTAATTTTTCACAAAAAAATAATTTGAAAGGTGTTCATTCACCACAAATCGCCTAAGAAAGTATGACGGTTTTACGTTTTGTTTTGAATGTAGTTTAATCCAAGGGCTTCATATGATTGAAATATATCTAATACCTATTTAACGAGTCAAAAATATTTGGTAATTAGGCGCAAAAAATTACTTGAAAGGTGTTCATACACCACAAATCGCCTAAGAGACTATGACGGTTTTACCTTTTAATTTGAAATAATTTTGAACAGAGTGCTTCATATGATTGAAATATATCTAATATCGATTCAAGGAATCAAAAACATTTGGTAATTAAGCACAGCAAATGATTTGAAAGGTGTTCATACACCACAAATCGCCCAAGAGACTATGACAGTTTAACCCTTTGATATGTAATAGGTTTGATCCAAGGGCTTCATATGATTGAAATATATATCTAATACTTATTCAAGGAATCAAAAATATTTGGTAATTAAACACAAAAAAATGATTTGAAGGGTGTTACTACACAACTAATCCCCTAACATACTATGACGGTTTTACCCTTTGATTTGAATTGAGTTTGATCCAAGGACTTCATATGCTTTAAATAGATATAATACCTATTCAAGGAATCACAAATATTTGGTAATTATTGACAACAAAATGATTTGAAAGATCATCATTCACAAAAAATCGCCTAAGAGAGTATGACGGTTTAACCCTTTGTTTTGAATTGAGTTTGATCCAAGGGCTTCATATACTTTAAATATATCTAATACCTATTCAAGGATTCAAAAATATTTGGTAATTATTCACAACAAAATGATTGGAAAGATGTTCATTCACCACAAATCGCCTAAGAAAGTATGACGGTTTTACGCTTTGTTTTGAATGTAGTTTGATCCAAGGGCTTCATATGCTTTAAATATATCTAATACCAATTCAAGGATTCAAAAATATTTGGTAATTATTTACAAAAAAATAATTTATAAGGTGTTCATACACCATAAATCGCCTAAGAGACTATGACCGGTTTATCCTTCGATTTGAAATAAGTTTGATCCAAGGGCTTCATATGATTGAAATATATCTAATACCTATTTAACGACTCAATTTTTTTTTTGTAATATTCACAACAAAATAATTTGAAAGGAGGTCATACAACACAAATCGCCTTAGAGACTATGACAATTTTACCCTTTAATTTGAATTGATTTTAATCCAAGGGCTTCATATGCTTTAAATATATCTAATTCCTATTCAAGGACTCAAAAATATTTGGTAATTATTCACAACAAAATGATTTGAAAGATGTTCATACACCACAAATCGCCTAAGAGACAATGACGGTTTTACCCTTTGATTTGAAATAAGTTTGATCCAAAGGATTCATATGATTGAAATATACCAAATACCAATTCAGGGAGTGAAAAATATTTAGTAATTAAGCACAAGTATTAATTAGAAAGGTGTTCATACACTAAAAATCGCCAAAGAGACTATGACGATTTTTCCCTTTGATTTGAATTGACTTTAATCCAAGGGCTTCATATGCTTTAAATATATCTAATACCTATTGAAGGACTCAAAATTCTTTGGAAATTATTAACAACAAAATGATTTAAAAGGTTTTCATACACCACAAATTGTCTAAGAGACTATGACGGTTTTACCCTTTGATATGAAATAGGTTTGATCCAAGGGCTTCATATGATTGAAATATATCTAATAGCTATTCAAGGAATCAAAAATATTTGGTAATTAAGCACAAAAAAATAATTTGAAAGGTGTTCATAAACCACAAATCCCCTAACAGACTATGACGGTTTGACCCTTTGATTTGAATTGAGTTTGATACAAGGAATTCATATGCTTTAAATAGATATAATACCTATTGAAGGACTCAAAAATATTTGGTAATTTTTCACAACAAAATGATTTCAAAGGTCATCATTCACAAAAATCAACTAAGAGACTATGACAGTTTTACCCTTTGTTTTGAATTGAGTTTGATCCAAAGGCTTCATATGCTTTAAATATATCTAATACCTATTCAATGATTCAAATATTTGGTAATTATTCACAAAAAAATAATTTGAAAGGTGTTCATACACTACAAATCGCCTAAGAGACTATGACGGTTTTACCCTTTGATTTGAAATAAGTTTGATCCAAGGGCTTCATATGATTAAAATATATCTAATACCTATTTAACGAGTCAAAAATATTTTGAAATATTCACAACAAAATAATTGGAAAGGTGTTCATGCACCACAAATCGCCTAAGAGACTATGACAATTTTACCCTTTAATTTGAATTGAATTTAATCCAAGGGCTTCATATGCTTTAAGTATATCTAATTCCTATTCAAGGACTCAAAAATAGTTGGTAATTATTCACAACAAAATGATTTGAAAGGTGTTCATACACCACAAATCGCCTAAGAGACTATGACAGTTTTACCCTTTGATATGAAATAGGTTTGATCGAAGGGCTGCATATGATTGAAATATATATCTAATACCTATTCAAGGAATCAAAAATAGTTGGTAATTAAGCACAAAAAAATGATTTGAAGGGTGTTAATACACAACTAATCCCCTAACAGACTATGACGGTTTTACCCTTTTATTTGAATTGAGGTTGATCCAAAGACTTCATATGCTTTAAATAGATATAATACCCATTGAAGGACTCAAAAATATTTGGTAATTATTCAAAACAAAATGATTTGAAAGGTAATCATTCACAAAAAATCAACTAAGAGACTATGACGGTTTTACCCTTTGTTTTGAATTGTGTTTGATCCAAGGGCTTCATATGCTTTAAATATATCTAATACCTATTCAAGTATTCTAAAATATTTGGTAATTGTTCACAAAAAAATAATTTGAAAGGTGTTCATTCACCACAAATCTCCTAAGAAAGTATGACGGTTTTACGTTATGTTTTGAATGTAGTTTGATCCAAGGGCTTCATATGATTGAAATATATCTAATACCTATTTAACGAGTCAAATATATTTGGTAATTAGGCACAAAAAATTACTTGAAAGGTGTTCATACACCACAAATCGCCTAAGAGACAATGACGGTTTTACCTTTTAATTTGAAATAATTTTGAACAGAGTGCTTCATATGATTGAAATATATCTAATATCGATTCAAGGAGTCAAAAACATTTGGTAATTAAGCACAAACAAGGATTTGAAAGGTGTTCATACACCACAAATTGCCTAAGAGACTATGACGGTTTTACCCTTTGATATGAAATAGGTTTGATCCAAGGGCTTCATATGATTGAAATATATATCTAATACCTATTGAAGGAATCAAAAATATTTGGTAATTAAGCACAAAAAAAATTATTTGAAGGGTGTTAATACACAACTAATCCCCTAACAGACTATGACGGTTTTACCCTTTAATTTGAATTGAGTTTGATCCAAGGACTTCATATGCTTTAAATAGATATAATACCTATTCAAGGACTCAAAAATATTTGGTAATTATTGACAACGAAATGATTTGAAAGGTCATCATTCACAAAAAATCGCCTAAGAGAGTATGACGGTTTAACCCTTTGTTTTGAATTGAATTTGATCCAAGGGCTTCATATACTTTAAATATATCTAATACCTATTCAAGGATTCAAAAATATTTGGTAATTATTCACAACAAAATGATTTGAAAGATGTTCATTCACCACAAATCGCCTAAGAAAGTATGACGGTTTTACGCTTTGTTTTGAATGTAGTTTGATCCAAGGGATTCATATGCTTTAAATATATCTAATACCTATTCAGGGATTCAAAAATATTTGGTAATTATTCACAAAAAAATAATTTGAAAGGTGTTCATACACCACAAATCGCCTAAGAGACTATGACGGTTTTACCCTTTGATTTGAAATAAGTTTGATCCAAGGGCTTCATATGATTGAAATATATCTAATACCTATTTAACGAGTCAAAATTTTTTTGTAATATTCACAACAAAATAATTTGAAAGGTGTTCATAAACCACAAATCGCCTAAGAGACTATGACAATTTTACCCTTTAATTTGAATTGAGTTTAATCCAAGGGATTCATATGCTTTAAATATATCTAATTCCTATTCAAGGACTCAAAAATATTTGGTAATTATTCACAACAAAATGATTTGAAAGATGTTCATACACCACAAATCGCCTAAGAGACTATGACGGTTTTACCCTATGATTTGAAATAAGTTTGATCCAAGGGATTCATATGATTCAAATATACCAAATACCAATTCAGGGAGTGAAAAATATTTAGTAATTAAGCACAAAAATTGGTTTGAAAGGTGTTCATACACTAAATCTCGCCTAAGAGACTATGACGATTTTACCCTTTGATTTGAATTGAGTTTAACCCAAGGTCTTCATATGCTTTAAATCTATCTAATGCCTATTAAAGGACTCAAATTTTTTTGGAAATTATTCACAACCAAATGATTTAAAAGGTTTTCATACACCACAAATCGTCTAAGACACTATGACGGTTTTACTCTTTGATATGAAATAGGTTTGATCCAAGAGCTTCATATGATTCAAATATATCTAATACCTATTCAAGGAATCAAAAATATTTGGTAATTAAGCACAAAAAAATGATTTGAAAGGTGTTCATACACCACAAATCCCCTAACAGACTATGACGGTTTGACCCTTTGATTTGAATTGAGTTTGATACAAGGACTTCATATGCTTTAAATAGATATAATACCTATTGAATGACTCAAAAATATTTGGTAATTATTCTCAACAAAATGATTTGAAAGGTCATCATTCACAAAAAAATAACTAAGAGACTATGACGGTTTTACACTTTGTTTTGAATTGAGTTTGATCCAAGGGCTTCATATGATTTAAATATATCTAATACCTATTCAAGGATTCAAAAATATTTGGTAATTATTCACAAAAATATAATTTTAATGGTGTTCATTCACCACAAATCGCCTAAGAAAGTATGAAGGTTTACGTTTTGTTTTGAATGTAGTTTGATCCAAGGGCTTCATATGATTGAAATATATCTAATACCTATTTAACGAGTCGAAAATATTTGGTAATTAGGCACAAAAAATTACTTGAAAGGTGTTCATACACCACAAATCGCCTAACAGACTATGACGGTTTTATCTTTTAATTTGAAATAATTTTGAACAGAGTGCTTCATATGATTGAAATATATCTAATATCGATTCAAGGAGTCAAAAACATTTGTTAATTAAGCACAACAAATGATTTGAAAGGTGTTCATACACCACAAATCGCCTAAGAGACTATAACAGTTTTACCCTTTGATATGAAATAGGTTTGATCCAAGGGCTTCATATTATTGAAATATATATCTAATACCTATTCAAGGAATCAAAAATATTTGGTAATTAAGCACAAAAAAATGATTTGAAGGGTGTTAATACACAACTAATCCCCTAATAAACTATGACGGTTTTACCCTTTGATTTGAATTGAGTTTGATCCAAGGACTTCATATGCTTTAAATAGATATAATACCTACTCAAGGACTAAAAAATATTTGGTAACTATTGACAACAAAATGATTTGAAAGGTCATCATTCACAAAAAATCGCCTAAGAGAGTATGATGGTTTCACCCTTTGTTTTGAATTGAGTTTGATCCAAGGCTTCATATACTCTAAATATATCTAATACCTATTCAAGGATTCAAAAATATTTGGTAATTATTCACAACAAAATGATTTGAAAGAAGTTCATTCATCACAAATCGCCTAAGAAAGTATGTCGGTTTTACGCTTTGTTTTGAATGTAGTTTGATCCAAGGGCTTCATATGCTTTAAATATATCTAATACCTATTCAAGGATTCAAAAATATTTGGTAATTATTCACAAAAAAATAATTTGCAAGGTGTTCATACACCACAAATGGCCTAAGAGACTATGACGGTTTTACCCTTTGATTTGAAATAAGTTTGATCCAAGGGCTTCATATGATTGAAATATATCTAATACCTATTTAACTAGTCAAATTTTTTTTTGTAATATTAACAACAAAATAATTTGAAAGGTGTTCATACACCACAAATCGCCTAAGAGACTATGACAGGTTTACCCTTTGATATCAAATAGGTTTGATCGAAGGGCTTCATATGATTGAAATATATATCTAATACCTATTCAAGGAATCAAAAATATTTGGTAATTAAGCACAAAAAAATGATTTGAAGGGTGTTAATACACAACTAATCCCTTAACAGACTATGACGGTTTGACCCTTTTATTTGAATTAAGGTTGATCCAAAGACTTCATATGCTTTAAATAGATATAATACCTATTGAAGGACTCAAAAATATTTGGTAATTATTCACAACAAAATGATTTGAAAGGTAATCATTCACAAAAAATCAACTAAGAGACTATGACGGTTTTACCCTTTGTTTTGAATTGAGTTTGATCCAAAGGCTTCATATACTTTAAATATATCTAATACCTATTCAAGTATTCAAAAATATTTGGTTATTATTCACAAAAAAATAATTTGAAAGGTGTTCATTCACCACAAATCGCCTAAGAAAGTATGACTGTAACAGCCCGGCCTCCCGAGCTGCTAGCTTAACACGCTTAGCAATCTCATACCTCAATGATCATGGAATCAATAATAATCAATAATACTTTAGATGAAACTTGCAGCGGAAACAACCTTAAAATACACGATCCTAGACCTGTGGGTTATGGGCCCACAAAACAATATCCTTTATATAATACTTTAATTACAGAGTCATTCGATCTCAATCCCAAAATAAAGGAATTAAATTAGAACATAACTCATTGTAACAGACTCCTCGTATCCAAACTTAAATCTTAGGACTTTAACCCACAATATAGATCTGAATCATAACTTTGCTCTAGATTCGACTCCGAGCTTCCAACATTAACTCCTGCAAATAAGAAGGAATAGAAAACAAAGAAAACATCCAAAATGAGTGGAAAACTCGTAACTCTTACTTCAGCCCGTTAAAAACATTTTCATTTCAAATCGTTTTATCACTTGGAAATCAATCTTCGCAAACGATAATCATTCTTGTAAATGAATACGACTGGCATAGCTCAATCCCCTTACATAAATCGCTGGCAAGTACAGGCTTTGGACACAATTTATTTTAGTTTATACTTCACTTATCACTTACACAATACGACCACACCGGTCCACACTATAACCATTTCAATTTATTATTTAGCTCCTCCACCTGTACCTTGCCCACTTTTCATTTCAGTTCACAAACTAGCCAGCCAAAACAAATAATATTCATAATCAATCAAAACACAGTTTCAATAGCAACAACACATTCATATCTATGGCCATAGTACGAGCTACTTCACCAAAATAGAAGTACAAAATACATGGGCATGAAATAGATTTTGCTGAACATAAAAGTTACCTTAACCGCTTAATCCTTTCTTAGATCGATATATGATACTTCCAGAACTCCGTAGTTCTATTAGCTCTCTTGAACTCCATAATCAAGGTCCCAAAACATTCACCTCATAACAGAAACAACAATAGATATCAATAACCATTGACTACTCTTCACTAGTTACATACCTCGGTAAAATCAAACTTAATATGATTCCTATTACCTCTGAGTAACGAAATAAACATGTCTCACCAATATAACCTTCCTATAGCTTCCCCTGAGTAAGTAAGGTGCTAAGGATTAGTTTAAACAAGCTTTAGAACATGAATAGGTAAGCTAAACACAAGAGGATGCAAAGCTGTACTTACAGCATCCTGTTTGCTGTTTCTATGGAGTTTTCTATACCTTCCCAAGGCTTTAAAGCTTGAACAAAGGCTTGAACAGATAAATATGAATGTCTAGAAGAGATATATATAAGAAAAGGTAGGTGTTTTTGATGAAGAATTGGGTGAAAAGAACCGAAAACCCAAAACTGCTATTTATAGCAGGTAAATGGCGGTACCCTTAGGGGAGGGAAAACTCTTCTGGGTAAGGTCGGTTTCATGGAGTTTCTGGGTGACTCTTGCTTGAGGTGTTAAATTGATGTGTTGGCTCTCATGCATGCCAAGGGTTTTGGGAGATCGACACCCAAGTAGCTGCTAAGCAGCCTTCTTTGAGCAAAGGTCTGAGCTGTACTTTCAGCTGGCCAGTTTTTACTTAAGGAGCAATTTACCTTAGTGAGCCACGTTATTCTTGGGAATAAATGACCATTTTGACCTTAAGACATCCCAAGCATGTCATATATCAAGTTTGGTTAGGTTCTAAGCTCGGATTCAACCCCGAAAGGCTCTTTAACTGGAAGTTCGTTGCTACCCGATAAAACGATCACTATACGATTTTCACAATCTTAATGAATAAGGTTCTTAAGGACCTTCTAACCTATTTATTGGTTTCCAAAACCTTCCTAACCAATAATAATGGTGGACGTTACCCACTTTTGTCCTCATATGGTGTTGGAGAGTATTCTAATCTGCTTAAAGGGTCAAACCAGATGCAAACTTATCATAACTGACATTTCCAAGTAACTCTCTTCCACCTGAAACATTAAAACCCTAATATCCTATTTAAATAACTTAATATAATTACTTTAAACCCAACCTGCTTAAAATTCAGGCTATTACAATGACGGTTTTACGTTTTGTTTTGAATGTAGTTTGATCCAAGGGCTTCATATGATTGAAATATATCTAATACCTATTTAACGAGTAAAAAATATTTGGTAATTAGGCACAAAAAATTA
This sequence comes from Patellifolia procumbens, assembly GCA_947645195.1. Lineage (NCBI taxonomy): Eukaryota > Viridiplantae > Streptophyta > Magnoliopsida > Caryophyllales > Amaranthaceae > Patellifolia > Patellifolia procumbens. The sequence goes on from CANSGD010000457.1 coordinate 142,032, forward strand.
CTTGAACGGTGTTCATACACCACAAATCGCCTAAGAGACTATGACAGTTTTATCTTTTAATTTGAAATAATTTTGAACGGAGTGCTTCATATGATTGAAATATATCTAATATCGATTCAAGGAGTCAAAAACATTTGTTAATTAAGCACAACAAATGATTTGAAAGGTGTTCATACACCACAAATCGCCTAAGAGACTATAACAGTTTTACCCTTTGATATGAAATAGGTTTGATCCAAGGGCTTCATATGCTTGAAATATATATCTAATACCTATTCAAGGAATCAAAAATATTTGGTAATTAAGCACAAAAAAATGATTTGAAGGGTGTTAATACACAACTAATCCCCTAATAAACTATGACGGTTTTACCCTTTGATTTGAATTGAGTTTGATCCAAGGACTTCATATGCTTTAAATAGATATAATACCTACTCAAGGACTAAAAAATATTTGGTAACTATTGACAACAAAATGATTTGAAAGGTCATCATTCACAAAAAATCGCCTAAGAGAGTATGATGGTTTAACCCTTTGTTTTGAATTGAGTTTGATCCAAGGCTTCATATACTCTAAATATATCTAATACCTATTCAAGGATTCAAAAATAATTGGTAATTATTCACAACAAAATGATTTGAAAGAAGTTCATTCATCACAAATCGCCTAAGAAAGTATGTCGGTTTTACGCTTTGTTTTGAATGTAGTTTGATCCAAGGGCTTCATATGCTTTAAATATATCTAATACCTATTCAAGGATTCAAAAATATTTGGTAATTATTCACAAAAAAATAATTTGAAAGGTGTTCATACACCACAAATGGCCTAAGAGACTATGATGGTTTTACCCTTTGATTTGAAATAAGTTTGATCCAAGGGCTTCATATGATTGAAATATATCTAATACCTATTTAACTAGTCAATTTTTTTTTTGTAATATTAACAACAAAATAATTTGAAAGGTGTTCATACACCACAAATCGCGTAAGAGACTATGACAGTTTTACCCTTTGATATGAAATAGGTTTGATCGAAGGGCTTCATATGATTGAAATATATATCTAATACCTATTCAAGGAATCAAAAATATTTGGTAATTAAGCACAAAAAAATGATTTGAAGGGTGTTAATACACAACTAATCCCTTAACAGACTATGACGGTTTTACCCTTTTATTTGAATTAAGGTTGATCCAAAGACTTCATATGCTTTAAATAGATATAATACCTATTGAAGGACTCAAAAATATTTGGTAATTATTCACAACAAAATGATTTGAAAGGTAATCTTTCACAAAAAATCAACTAAGAGACTATGACGGTTTTACCCTTTGTTTTGAATTGAGTTTGATCCAAAGGCTTCATATACTTTAAATATATCTAATACCTATTCAGGTTTCAAAAATATTTGGTTATTATTCACAAAAAAATAATTTGAAAGGTGTTCATTCACCACAAATCGCCTAAGAAAGTATGACGGTTTTACGTTTTGTTTTGAATGTAGTTTGATCCAAGGGCTTCATATGATTGAAATATATCTAATACCTATTTAACGAGTCAAAAATATTTGGTAATTAGGCACAAAAAATTACTTGAACGGTGTTCATACACCACAAATCGCCTAAGAGACTATGACAGTTTTATCTTTTAATTTGAAATAATTTTGAACAGAGTGCTTCATATGATTGAAATATGTGTAATATCGATTCAAGGAGTCAAAAACATTTGTTAATTAAGCACAACAAATGATTTGAAAGGTGTTCATACACCACAAATCGCCTAAGAGACTATAACAGTTTTACCCTTTGATATGAAATAGGTTTGATCCAAGGGCTTCATATGATTGAAATATATATCTAATACCTATTCAAGGAATCAAAAATATTTGGTAATTAAGCACAAAAAAATGATTTGAAGGGTGTTAATACACAACTAATCCCCTAACAGACTATGACGGTTTTACCCTTTAATTTGAATTGAGTTTGATCCAAGGACTTCATATGCTTTAAATAGATATAATACCTATTCAAGGACTCAAAAATATTTGGTAATTATTGACAACGAAATGATTTGAAAGGTCATCATTCACAAAAAATCGCCTAAGAGAGTATGACGGTTTAACCCTTTGTTTTGAATTGAATTTGATCCAAGGGCTTCATATACTTTAAATATATCTAATACCTATTCAAGGATTCAAAAATATTTGGTAATTATTCACAACAAAATGATTTGAAAGATGTTCATTCACCACAAATCGCCTAAGAAAGTATGACGGTTTTACGCTTTGTTTTGAATGTAGTTTGATCCAAGGGATTCATATGCTTTAAATATATCTAATACCTATTCAGGGATTCAAAAATATTTGGTAATTATTCACAAAAAAATAATTTGAAAGGTGTTCATACACCACAAATCGCCTAAGAGACTATGACGGTTTTACCCTTTGATTTGAAATAAGTTTGATCCAAGGGCTTCATATGATTGAAATATATCTAATACCTATTTAACGAGTCAAAATTTTTTTGTAATATTCACAACAAAATAATTTGAAAGGTGTTCATAAACCACAAATCGCCAAAGAGACTATGACAATTTTACCCTTTAATTTGAATTGAGTTTAATCCAAGGGATTCATATGCTTTAAATATATCTAATTCCTATTCAAGGACTCAAAAATATTTGGTAATTATTCACAACAAAATGATTTGAAAGATGTTCATACACCACAAATCGCCTAAGAGACTATGACGGTTTTACCCTATGATTTGAAATAAGTTTGATCCAAGGGATTCATATGATTCAAATATACCAAATACCAATTCAGGGAGTGAAAAATATTTAGTAATTAAGCACAAAAATTGGTTTGAAAGGTGTTCATACACTAAATCTCGCCTAAGAGACTATGACGATTTTACCCTTTGATTTGAATTGAGTTTAACCCAAGGTCTTCATATGCTTTAAATCTATCTAATGCCTATTTAAGGACTCAAATTTTTTTGGAAATTATTCACAACCAAATGATTTAAAAGGTTTTCATACACCACAAATCGTCTAAGACACTATGACGGTTTTACTCTTTGATATGAAATAGGTTTGATCCAAGGGCTTCATATGATTCAAATATATCTAATACCTATTCAAGGAATCAAAAATATTTGGTAATTAAGCACAAAAAAATGATTTGAAAGGTGTTCATACACCACAAATCCCCTAACAGACTATGACGGTTTGACCCTTTGATTTGAATTGAGTTTGATACAAGGACTTCATATGCTTTAAATAGATATAATACCTATTGAATGACTCAAAAATATTTGGTAATTATTCTCAACAAAATGATTTGAAAGGTCATCATTCACAAAAAAATAACTAAGAGACTATGACGGTTTTACACTTTGTTTTGAATTGAGTTTGATCCAAGGGCTTCATATGCTTTAAATATATCTAATACCTATTCAAGGATTCAAAAATATTTGGTAATTATTCACAAAAATATAATTTTAATGGTGTTCATTCACCACAAATCGCCTAAGAAAGTATGAAGGTTTACGTTTTGTTTTGAATGTAGTTTGATCCAAGGGCTTCATATGATTGAAATATATCTAATACCTATTTAACGAGTCGAAAATATTTGGTAATTAGGCACAAAAAATTACTTGAAAGGTGTTCATACACCACAAATCGCCTAACAGACTATGACGGTTTTATCTTTTAATTTGAAATAATTTTGAACAGAGTGCTTCATATGATTGAAATATATCTAATATCGATTCAAGGAGTCAAAAACATTTGTTAATTAAGCACAACAAATGATTTGAAAGGTGTTCATACACCACAAATCGCCTAAGAGACTATAACAGTTTTACCCTTTGATATGAAATAGGTTTGATCCAAGGGCTTCATATTATTGAAATATATATCTAATACCTATTCAAGGAATCAAAAATATTTGGTAATTAAGCACAAAAAAATGATTTGAAGGGTGTTAATACACAACTAATCCCCTAATAAACTATGACGGTTTTACCCTTTGATTTGAATTGAGTTTGATCCAAGGACTTCATATGCTTTAAATAGATATAATACCTACTCAAGGACTAAAAAATATTTGGTAACTATTGACAACAAAATGATTTGAAAGGTCATCATTCACAAAAAATCGCCTAAGAGAGTATGATGGTTTAACCCTTTGTTTTGAATTGAGTTTGATCCAAGGCTTCATATACTCTAAATATATCTAATACCTATTCAAGGATTCAAAAATATTTGGTAATTATTCACAACAAAATGATTTGAAAGAAGTTCATTCATCACAAATCGCCTAAGAAAGTATGTCGGTTTTACGCTTTGTTTTTAATGTAGTTTGATCCAAGGGCTTCATATGCTTTAAATATATCTAATACCTATTCAAGGATTCAAAAATATTTGGTAATTATTCACAAAAAAATAATTTGCAAGGTGTTCATACACCACAAATGGCCTAAGAGACTATGACGGTTTTACCCTTTGATTTGAAATAAGTTTGATCCAAGGGCTTCATATGATTGAAATATATCTAATACCTATTTAACTAGTCAATTTTTTTTGTAATATTAACAACAAAATAATTTGAAAGGTGTTCATACACCACAAATCGCCTAAGAGACTATGACAGGTTTACCCTTTGATATCAAATAGGTTTGATCGAAGGGCTTCATATGATTGAAATATATATCTAATACCTATTCAAGGAATCAAAAATATTTGGTAATTAAGCACAAAAAAATGATTTGAAGGGTGTTAATACACAACTAATCCCTTAACAGACTATGACGGTTTGACCCTTTTATTTGAATTAAGGTTGATCCAAAGACTTCATATGCTTTAAATAGATATAATACCTATTGAAGGACTCAAAAATATTTGGTAATTATTCACAACAAAATGATTTGAAAGGTAATCATTCACAAAAAATCAACTAAGAGACTATGACGGTTTTACCCTTTGTTTTGAATTGAGTTTGATCCAAAGGCTTCATATACTTTAAATATATCTAATACCTATTCAAGTATTCAAAAATATTTGGTTATTATTCACAAAAAAATAATTTGAAAGGTGTTCATTCACCACAAATCGCCTAAGAAAGTATGACTGTAACAGCCCGGCCTCCCGAGCTGCTAGCTTAACACGCTTAGCAATCTCATACCTCAATGATCATGGAATCAATAATAATCAATAATACTTTAGATGAAACTTGCAGCGGAAACAACCTTAAAATACACGATCCTAGACCTGTGGGTTATGGGCCCACAAAACAATATCCTTTATATAATACTTTAATTACAGAGTCATTCGATCTCAATCCCAAAATAAAGGAATTAAATTAGAACATAACTCATTGTAACAGACTCCTCGTATCCAAACTTAAATCTTAGGACTTTAACCCACAATATAGATCTGAATCATAACTTTGCTCTAGATTCGACTCCGAGCTTCCAACATTAACTCCTGCAAATAAGAAGGAATAGAAAACAAAGAAAACATCCAAAATGAGTGGAAAACTCGTAACTCTTACTTCAGCCCGTTAAAAACATTTTCATTTCAAATCGTTTTATCACTTGGAAATCAATCTTCGCAAACGATAATCATTCTTGTAAATGAATACGACTGGCATAGCTCAATCCCCTTACATAAATCGCTGGCAAGTACAGGCTTTGGACACAATTTATTTTAGTTTATACTTCACTTATCACTTACACAATACGACCACACCGGTCCACACTATAACCATTTCAATTTATTATTTAGCTCCTCCACCTGTACCTTGCCCACTTTTCATTTCAGTTCACAAACTAGCCAGCCAAAACAAATAATATTCATAATCAATCAAAACACAGTTTCAATAGCAACAACACATTCATATCTATGGCCATAGTACGAGCTACTTCACCAAAATAGAAGTACAAAATACATGGGCATGAAATAGATTTTGCTGAACATAAAAGTTACCTTAACCGCTTAATCCTTTCTTAGATCGATATATGATACTTCCAGAACTCCGTAGTTCTATTAGCTCTCTTGAACTCCATAATCAAGGTCCCAAAACATTCACCTCATAACAGAAACAACAATAGATATCAATAACCATTGACTACTCTTCACTAGTTACATACCTCGGTAAAATCAAACTTAATATGATTCCTATTACCTCTGAGTAACGAAATAAACATGTCTCACCAATATAACCTTCCTATAGCTTCCCCTGAGTAAGTAAGGTGCTAAGGATTAGTTTAAACAAGCTTTAGAACATGAATAGGTAAGCTAAACACAAGAGGATGCAAAGCTGTACTTACAGCATCCTGTTTGCTGTTTCTATGGAGTTTTCTATACCTTCCCAAGGCTTTAAAGCTTGAACAAAGGCTTGAACAGATAAATATGAATGTCTAGAAGAGATATATATATATAAGAAAAGGTAGGTGTTTTTGATGAAGAATTGGGTGAAAAGAACCGAAAACCCAAAACTGCTATTTATAGCAGGTAAATGGCGGTACCCTTAGGGGAGGGAAAACTCTTCTGGGTAAGGTCGGTTTCATGGAGTTTCTGGGTGACTCTTGCTTGAGGTGTTAAATTGATGTGTTGGCTCTCATGCATGCCAAGGGTTTTGGGAGATCGACACCCAAGTAGCTGCTAAGCAGCCTTCTTTGAGCAAAGGTCTGAGCTGTACTTTCAGCTGGCCAGTTTTTACTTAAGGAGCAATTTACCTTAGTGAGCCACGTTATTCTTGGGAATAAATGACCATTTTGACCTTAAGACATCCCAAGCATGTCATATATCAAGTTTGGTTAGGTTCTAAGCTCGGATTCAACCCCGAAAGGCTCTTTAACTGGAAGTTCGTTGCTACCCGATAAAACGATCACTATACGATTTTCACAATCTTAATGAATAAGGTTCTTAAGGACCTTCTAACCTATTTATTGGTTTCCAAAACCTTCCTAACCAATAATAATGGTGGACGTTACCCACTTTTGTCCTCATATGGTGTTGGAGAGTATTCTAATCTGCTTAAAGGGTCAAACCAGATGCAAACTTATCATAACTGACATTTCCAAGTAACTCTCTTCCACCTGAAACATTAAAACCCTAATATCCTATTTAAATAACTTAATATAATTACTTTAAACCCAACCTGCTTAAAATTCAGGCTATTACAATGACGGTTTTACGTTTTGTTTTGAATGTAGTTTGATCCAAGGGCTTCATATGATTGAAATATATCTAATACCTATTTAACGAGTAAAAAATATTTGGTAATTAGGCACAAAAAATTACTTGAACGGTGTTCATACACCACAAATCGCCTAAGAGACTATGACAGTTTTATCTTTTAATTTGAAATAATTTTGAACGGAGTGCTTCATATGATTGAAATATATCTAATATCGATTCAAGGAGTCAAAAACATTTGTTAATTAAGCACAACAAATGATTTGAAAGGTGTTCATACACCACAAATCGCCTAAGAGACTATAACAGTTTTACCCTTTGATATGAAATAGGTTTGATCCAAGGGCTTCATATGCTTGAAATATATATCTAATACCTATTCAAGGAATCAAAAATATTTGGTAATTAAGCACAAAAAAATGATTTGAAGGGTGTTAATACACAACTAATCCCCTAATAAACTATGACGGTTTTACCCTTTGATTTGAATTGAGTTTGATCCAAGGACTTCATATGCTTTAAATAGATATAATACCTACTCAAGGACTAAAAAATATTTGGTAACTATTGACAACAAAATGATTTGAAAGGTCATCATTCACAAAAAATCGCCTAAGAGAGTATGATGGTTTAACCCTTTGTTTTGAATTGAGTTTGATCCAAGGCTTCATATACTCTAAATATATCTAATACCTATTCAAGGATTCAAAAATAATTGGTAATTATTCACAACAAAATGATTTGAAAGAAGTTCATTCATCACAAATCGCCTAAGAAAGTATGTCGGTTTTACGCTTTGTTTTGAATGTAGTTTGATCCAAGGGCTTCATATGCTTTAAATATATCTAATACCTATTCAAGGATTCAAAAATATTTGGTAATTATTCACAAAAAAATAATTTGAAAGGTGTTCATACACCACAAATGGCCTAAGAGACTATGATGGTTTTACCCTTTGATTTGAAATAAGTTTGATCCAAGGGCTTCATATGATTGAAATATATCTAATACCTATTTAACTAGTCAAATTTTTTTTTGTAATATTAACAACAAAATAATTTGAAAGGTGTTCATACACCACAAATCGCGTAAGAGACTATGACAGTTTTACCCTTTGATATGAAATAGGTTTGATCGAAGGGCTTCATATGATTGAAATATATATCTAATACCTATTCAAGGAATCAAAAATATTTGGTAATTAAGCACAAAAAAATGATTTGAAGGGTGTTAATACACAACTAATCCCTTAACAGACTATGACGGTTTTACCCTTTTATTTGAATTAAGGTTGATCCAAAGACTTCATATGCTTTAAATAGATATAATACCTATTGAAGGACTCAAAAATATTTGGTAATTATTCACAACAAAATGATTTGAAAGGTAATCTTTCACAAAAAATCAACTAAGAGACTATGACGGTTTTACCCTTTGTTTTGAATTGAGTTTGATCCAAAGGCTTCATATACTTTAAATATATCTAATACCTATTCAGGTTTCAAAAATATTTGGTTATTATTCACAAAAAAATAATTTGAAAGGTGTTCATTCACCACAAATCGCCTAAGAAAGTATGACGGTTTTACGTTTTGTTTTGAATGTAGTTTGATCCAAGGGCTTCATATGATTGAAATATATCTAATACCTATTTAACGAGTCAAAAATATTTGGTAATTAGGCACAAAAAATTACTTGAACGGTGTTCATACACCACAAATCGCCTAAGAGACTATGACAGTTTTATCTTTTAATTTGAAATAATTTTGAACAGAGTGCTTCATATGATTGAAATATGTGTAATATCGATTCAAGGAGTCAAAAACATTTGTTAATTAAGCACAACAAATGATTTGAAAGGTGTTCATACACCACAAATCGCCTAAGAGACTATAACAGTTTTACCCTTTGATATGAAATAGGTTTGATCCAAGGGCTTCATATGATTGAAATATATATCTAATACCTATTCAAGGAATCAAAAATATTTGGTAATTAAGCACAAAAAAATGATTTGAAGGGTGTTAATACACAACTAATCCCCTAACAAACTATGACGGTTTTACCCTTTGATTTGAATTGAGTTTGATCCAAGGACTTCATATGCTTTAAATAGATATAATACCTACTCAAGGACTAAAAAATATTTGGTAACTATTGACAACAAAATGATTTGAAAGGTCATCATTCACAAAAAATCGCCTAAGAGAGTATGATGGTTTAACCCTTTGTTTTGAATTGAGTTTGATCCAAGGGCTTCATATACTCTAAATATATCTAATACCTATTCAAGGATTCAAAAATATTTGGTAATTATTCACAACAAAATGATTTGAAAGAAGTTCATTCATCACAAATCGCCTAAGAAAGTATGTCGGTTTTACGCTTTGTTTTGAATGTAGTTTGATCCAAGGGCTTCATATGCTTTAAATATATCTAATACCTATTCAAGGATTCAAAAATATTTGGTAATTATTCACAAAAAAATAATTTGAAAGGTGTTCATACACCACAAATGGCCTAAGAGACTATGACGGTTTTACCCTTTGATTTGAAATAAGTTTTATCCAAGGGCTTCATATGATTGAAATATATCTAATACCTATTTAACTAGTCAAATTTTTTTTTGTAATATTAACAACAAAATAATTTGAAAGGTGTTCATACACCACAAATCGCCTAAGAGACTATGTCAGTTTTACCCTTTGATATGAAATAGGTTTGATCGAAGGGCTTCATATGATTTAAATATATATCTAATACCTATTCAAGGAATCAAAAATATTTGGTAATTAAGCACAAAAAAATGATTTGAAGGGTGTTAATACACAACTAATCCCTTAACAGACTATGACGGTTTTACCCTTTTATTTGAATTAAGGTTGATCCAAAGACTTCTTATGCTTTAAATAGATATAATACCTATTGAAGGACTCAAAAATATTTGGTAATTATTCACAACAAAATGATTTGAAAGGTAATCATTCACAAAAAATCAACTAAGAGACTATGACGGTTTTACCCTTTGTTTTGAATTGAGTTTGATCCAAAGGCTGCATATACTTTAAATATATCTAATACCTATTCAAGTATTCAAAAATATTTGGTTATTATTCACAAAAAAATAATTTGAAAGGTGTTCATTCACCACAAATCGCCTAAGAAAGTATGACGGTTTTACGTTTTGTTTTGAATGTAGTTTGATCCAAGGGCTTCATATGATTGAAATATATCTAATACCTATTTAACGAGTCAAAAATATTTGGTAATTAGGCACAAAAAATTACTTGAACGGTGTTCATACACCACAAATCGTCTAAGAGACTATGACAGTTTTATCTTTTAATTTGAAATAATTTTGAACAGAGTGCTTCATATGATTGAAATATATGTAATATCGATTCAAGGAGTCAAAAACATTTGTTAATTAAGCACAACAAATGATTTGAAAGGTGTTCATACACCACAAATCGCCTAAGAGACTCTAACAGTTTTACCTTTTGATATGAAATAGGTTTGATCCAAGGGCTTTATATGATTGAAATATATATCTAATACCTATTCAAGGAATCAAAAATATTTGATAATTAAGCACAAAAAAATGATTTGAAGGGTGTTAATACACAACTAATCCCCTAACAAACTATGACGGTTTTACCCTTTGATTTGAATTGAGTTTGATCCAAGGACTTCATATGCTTTAAATAGATATAATACCTACTCAAGGACTAAAAAATATTTGGTAACTATTGACAACAAAATGATTTGAAAGGTCATCATTCACAAAAAATCGCCTAAGAGAGTATGATGGTTTAACCCTTTGTTTTGAATTGAGTTTGATCCAAGGGCTTCATATACTCTAAATATATCTAATACCTATTCAAGGATTCAAAAATGATTGGTAATTATTCACAACAAAATGATTTGAAAGAAGTTCATTCATCACAAATCGCCTAAGAAAGTATGTCGGTTTTACGCTTTGTTTTGAATGTAGTTTGATCCAAGGGCTTCATATGCTTTAAATATATCTAATACCTATTCAAGGATTCAAAAATATTTGGTAATTATTCACAAAAAAATAATTTGAAAGGTGTTCATACACCACAAATGGCCTAAGAGACTATGACGGTTTTACCCTTTGATTTGAAATAAGTTTGATCCAAGGGCTTCATATGATTTAAATATATCTAATACCTATTTAACTAGTCAAATTTTTTTTTGTAATATTAACAACAAAATAATTTGAAAGGTGTTCATACACCACAATTCGCGTAAGAGACTATGACAGTTTTACCCTTTGATATGAAATAGGTTTGATCGAAGGGCTTCATATGATTGAAATATATATCTAATACCTATTCAAGGAATCAAAAATATTTGGTAATTAAGCACAAAAAAATGATTTGAAGGGTGTTAATACACAACTAATCCCTTAACAGACTATGACGGTTTTACCCTTTTATTTGAATTAAGGTTGATCCAAAGACTTCATATGCTTTAAATAGATATAATATCTATTGAAGGACTCAAAAATATTTGGTAATTATTCACAACAAAATGATTTGAAAGGTAATCATTCATAAAAAATCAACTAAGAGACTATGACGGTTTTACCCTTTGTTTTGAATTGAGTTTGATCCAAAGGCTTCATATACTTTAAATATATCTAATACCTATTCAAGTATTCAAAAATATTTGGTTATTATTCACAAAAAAATAATTTGAAAGGTGTTCATTCACCACAAATCGCCTAAGAAAGTATGACGGTTTTACGTTTTGTTTTGAATGTAGTTTGATCCAAGGGCTTCATATGATTGAAATATATCTAATACCTATTTAACGAGTCAAAAATATTTGGTAATTAGGCACAAAAAATTACTTGAACGGTGTTCATACACCACAAATCGCCTAAGAGACTATGACAGTTTTATCTTTTAATTTGAAATAATTTTGAACAGAGTGCTTCATATGATTGAAATATATGTAATATCGATTCAAGGAGTCAAAAACATTTGTTAATTAAGCACAACAAATGATTTGAAAGGTGTTCATACACCACAAATCGCCTAAGAGACTATAATAGTTTTACCCTTTGATATGAAATAGGTTTGATCCAAGGGCTTCATATGATTGAAATATATATCTAATACCTATTCAAGGAATCAAAAATATTTGGTAATTAAGCACAAAAAAATTATTTGAAGGGTGTTAATACACAACTAATCCCCTAACAAACTATGGCGGTTTTACCCTTTGATTTAAATTGAGTTTGATCCAAGGACTTCATATGCTTTAAATAGATATAATACCTACTCAAGGACTAAAAAATATTTGGTAACTATTGACAACAAAATGATTTGAAAGGTCATCATTCACAAAAAATCGCCTAAGAGAGTATGATGGTTTAACCCTTTGTTTTGAATTGAGTTTGATCCAAGGGCTTCATATACTCTAAATATATCTAATACCTATTCAAGGATTCAAAAATGATTGGTAATTATTCACAACAAAATGATTTGAAAGAAGTTCATTCATCACAAATCGCCTAAGAAAGTATGTCGGTTTTACGCTTTGTTTTGAATGTAGTTTGATCCAAGGGCTTCATATGCTTTAAATATATCTAATACCTATTGAAGGATTCAAAAATATTTGGTAATTATTCACAAAAAAATAATTTGAAAGGTGTTCATACACCACAAATGGCCTAAGAGACTATGACGGTTTTACCCTTTGATTTGAAATAAGTTTGATCCAAGGGCTTCATATGATTGAAATATATCTAATACCTATTTAACTAGTCAAATTTTTTTTTGTAATATTAACAACAAAATAATTTGAAAGGTGTTCATACACCACAATTCGCGTAAGAGACTATGACAGTTTTACCCTTTGATATGAAATAGGTTTGATCGAAGGGCTTCATATGATTGAAATATATATCTAATACCTATTCAAGGAATCAAAAATATTTGGTAATTAAGCACAAAAAAATGATTTGAAGGGTGTTAATACACAACTAATCCCTTAACAGACTATGACAGTTTTACCCTTTTATTTGAATTAAGGTTGATCCAAAGACTTCATATGCTTTAAATAGATATAATATCTATTGAAGGACTCAAAAATATTTGGTAATTATTCACAACAAAATGATTTGAAAGGTAATCATTCACAAAAAATCAACTAAGAGACTATGACGGTTTTACCCTTTGTTTTGAATTGAGTTTGATCCAACGGCTTCATATACTTTAAATATATCTAATACCTATTCAAGTATTCAAAAATATTTGGTTATTATTCACAAAAAAATAATTTGCAAGGTGTTCATTCACCACAAATCGCCTAAGAAAGTATGACGGTTTTACGTTTTGTTTTGAATGTAGTTTGATCCAAGGGCTTCATATGATTGAAATATATCTAATACATATTTAACGAGTCAAAAATATTTGGTAATTAGGCACAAAAAATTACTTGAACGGTGTTCATACACCACAAATCGCCTAAGAGACTATGACAGTTTTATCTTTTAATTTGAAATAATTTTGAACAGAGTGCTTCATATGATTGAAATATATCTAATATCGATTCAAGGAGTCAAAAACATTTGTTAATTAAGCACAACAAATGATTTGAAAGGTGTTCATACACCACAAATCGCCTAAGAGACTATAACAGTTTTACCCTTTGATATGAAATAGGTTTGATCCAAGGGCTTCATATGATTGAAATATATATCTAATACCTATTCAAGGAATCAAAAATATTTGGTAATTAAGCACAAAAAAATGATTTGAAGGGTGTTAATACACAACTAATCCCCTAATAAACTATGACGGTTTTACCCTTTGATTTGAATTGAGTTTGATCCAAGGACTTCATATGCTTTAAATAGATATAATACCTACTCAAGGACTAAAAAATATTTGGTAACTATTGACAACAAAATGATTTGAAAGGTCATCATTCACAAAAAATCGCCTAAGAGAGTATGATGGTTTAACCCTTTGTTTTGAATTGAGTTTGATCCAAGGCTTCATATACTCTAAATATATCTAATACCTATTCAAGGATTCAAAAATATTTGGTAATTATTCACAACAAAATGATTTGAAAGAAGTTCATTCATCACAAATCGCCTAAGAAAGTATGTCGGTTTTACGCTTTGTTTTGAATGTAGTTTGATCCAAGGGCTTCATATGCTTTAAATATATCTAATACCTATTCAAGGATTCAAAAATATTTGGTAATTATTCACAAAAAAATAATTTGAAAGGTGTTCATACACCACAAATGGCCTAAGAGACTATGACGGTTTTACCCTTTGATTTGAAATAAGTTTGATCCAAGGGCTGCATATGATTGAAATATATCTAATACCTATTTAACTAGTCAAATTTTTTTTTGTAATATTAACAACAAAATAATTTGAAAGGTGTTCATACACCACAAATCGCCTAAGAGACGATGACAGTTTTACCCTTTGATATGAAATAGGTTTGATCGAAGGGCTTCATATGATTGAAATATATATCTAATACCTATTCAAGGAATCAAAAATATTTGGTAATTAAGCACAAAAAAATGATTTGAAGGGTGTTAATACACAACTAATCCCTTAACAGACTATGACGGTTTTACCGTTTTATTTGAATTAAGGTTGATCCAAAGACTTCATATGCTTTAAATAGATATAATACCTATTGAAGGACTCAAAAATATTTGGTAATTATTCACAACAAAATGATTTGAAAGGTAATCATTCACAAAAAATCAACTAAGAGACTATGACGGTTTTACCCTTTGTTTTAAATTGAGTTTGATCCAAAGGCTTCATATACTTTAAATATATCTAATACCTATTCAGGTATTCAAAAATATTTGGTTATTATTCACAAAAAAATAATTTGAAAGGTGTTCATTCACCACAAATCGCCTAAGAAAGTATGACGGTTTTACGTTTTGTTTTGAATGTAGTTTGATCCAAGGGCTTCATATGATTGAAATATATCTAATACCTATTTAACGAGTCAAAAATATTTGGTAATTAGGCACAAAAAATTACTTGAACGGTGTTCATACACCACAAATCGCCTAAGAGACTATGACAGTTTTATCTTTTAATTTGAAATAATTTTGAACAGAGTGCTTCATATGATTGAAATATATCTAATATCGATTCAAGGAGTAAAAAACATTTATTAATTAAGCACAACAAATGATTTGAAAGGTGTTCATACACCACAAATCGCCTAAGAGACTATAACAGTTTTACCCTTTGATATGAAATAGGTTTGATCCAAGGGCTTCATATGATTGAAATATATATCTAATACCTATTCAAGGAATCAAAAATATTTGGTAATTAAGCACAAAAAAATGATTTGAAGGGTGTTAATACACAACTAATCCCCTAACAAACTATGACGGTTTTACCCTTTGATTTGAATTGAGTTTGATCCAAGGACTTCATATGCTTTAAATAGATATAATACCTACTCAAGGACTAAAAAATATTTGGTAACTATTGACAACAAAATGATTTGAAAGGTCATCATTCACAAAAAATCGCCTAAGAGAGTATGATGGTTTAACCCTTTGTTTTGAATTGAGTTTGATCCAAGGGCTTCATATAATCTAAATATATCTAATACCTATTCAAGGATTCAAAAATATTTGGTAATTATTCACCACAAAATGATTTGAAAGAAGTTCATTCATCACAAATCGCCTAAGAAAGTATGTCGGTTTTACGCTTTGTTTTGAATGTAGTTTGATCCAAGGGCTTCATATGCTTTAAATATATCTAATACCTATTCAAGGATTCAAAAATATTTGGTAATTATTCACAAAAAAATAATTTGAAAGGTGTTCATACACCACAAATGGCCTAAGAGACTATGACGGTTTTACCCTTTGATTTGAAATAAGTTTGATCCAAGGGCTTCATATGATTGAAATATATCTAATACCTATTTAACTAGTCAAATTTTTTTTGTAATATTAACAACAAAATAATTTGAAAGGTGTTCATACACCACAAATCGCCTAAGAGACTATGACAGTTTTACCCTTTGATATGAAATAGGTTTGATCGAAGGGCTTCATATGATTGAAATATATATCTAATACCTATTCAAGGAATCAAAAATATTTGGTAATTAAGCACAAAAAAATAATTTGAAGGGTGTTAATACACAACTAATCCCTTAACAGACTATGACGGTTTTACCCTTTTATTTGAATTAAGGTTGATCCAAAGACTTCATATGCTTTAAATAGATATAATACCTATTGAAGGACTCAAAAATATTTGGTAATTATTCACAACAAAATGATTTGAAAGGTAATCATTCACAAAAAATCAACTAAGAGACTATGACGGTTTTACCCTTTGTTTTGAATTGAGTTTGATCCAAAGGCTTCATATACTTTAAATATATCTAATACCTATTCAAGTATTCAAAAATATTTGGTTATTATTCACAAAAAATAATTTGAAAGGTGTTCATTCACCACAAATCGCCTAAGAAAGTATGACGGTTTTACGTTTTGTTTTGAATGTAGTTTGATCCAAGAGCTTCATATGATTGAAATATATCTAATACCTATTTAACGAGTCAAAAATATTTGGTAATTAGGCACAAAAAATTACTTGAACGGTGTTCATACACCACAAATCGCCTAAGAGACTATGACAGTTTTACCTTTTAATTTGAAATAATTTTGAACAGAGTGCTTCATATGATTGAAATATATCTAATATCGATTCAAGGAGTCAAAAACATTTGGTAATTAAGCACAACAAAGGATTTGAAAGATGTTCATACACCACAAATTGCCTGAGAGACTATGACGGTTTTACCCTTTGATATGAAATAGGTTTGATCCAAGGGCTTCATATGATTGAAATATATATCTAATACCTATTCAAGGAATCAAAAATATTTGGTAATTAAGCACAAAAAAATGATTTGAAGGGTGTTAATACACAACTAATCCCATAACAGACTATGACGGTTTTACCCTTTGATTTGAATTGAGTTTGATCCAAGGACTTCATATGCTTTAAATAGATATAATACCAATTCAAGGACTTAAAAATATTTTGTAATTATTGACAACGAAATGATTTGAAAGGTCATCATTCACAAAAAATCGCCTAAGAGAGTATGACGGTTTAACCCTTTGTTTTGAATTGAATTTGATCCAAGGGCTTCATATACTTTAAATATATTTAATACCTATTCAAGGATTCAAAAATATTTGGTAATTATTCACAACAAAATGATTTGAAAGATGTTCATTCACCACAAATCGCCTAAGAAAGTATGACGGTTTTACGCTTTGTTTTGAATGTAGTTTGATCTAAGGGATTCATATGCTTTAAACATATCTAATACCTATTCAGGGATTCAAAAATATTTGGTAATTATTCACAAAAAAATAATTTAAATGGTGTTCATACACCACAAATCGCCTAAGAGACTATGACGGTTTTACCCTTTGATTTGAAATAAGTTTGATCCAAGGGCTTCATATGATTGAAATATATCTAATACCTATTTAACGAGTCAAATTTTTTTTGTAATATTTACAACAACATAATTTGAAAGGTGTTCATACAACACAAATCGGCTATGAGACTATGACAATTTTACCCTTTAATTTGAATTGAGTTTAATCCAAGGGCTTCATATGCTTTAAATATATCTAATTCCTATTCAAGGACTCAAAAATATTTGGTAATTATTCACAACAAAATGATTTGAAAGATGTTCATACACCACAAATCGTCTAAGACACTATGACGGTTTTACTCTTTGATATGAAATAGGTTTGATCCAAGGGCTTCATATGATTTAAATATATCTAATACCTATTCAAGGAATCAAAAATATTTGGTAATTAAGCACAAAAAAATGATTTGAAAGGTGTTCATACACCACAAATTTCCTAACAGACTATGACGGTTTGATCCTTTGATTTGAATTCAGTTTGATACAAGGACTTCATATGCTTTAAATAGATATAATACCTATTGAATGACTCAAAAATATTTGGTAATTATTCACAACAAAATGATTTGAAAGGTCATCATTCAAAAAAATCAACTAAGAGACTATGACGGTTTTACCCTTTGTGTTTGAATTGAGTTTGATCCAAGGGCTTCATATGCTTTAAATATATCGAATACCTATTCAATGATTCAAAAATATTTGGTAATTATTCACAAAAAAATTATTTTAAAGGTGTTCATTCACCACAAATCGCCTAAGAAAGTATGAAGGTTTACGTTTTGTTTTGAATGTAGTTTGATCCAAGGGCTTCATATGATTTAAATATATCTAATACCTATTTAACGAGTCAAAAATATTTGGTAATTAGGCACAAAAAGTTACTTGAAAGGTGTTCACACACCACAAATCGCCTAACAGGCTCTGACGATTTTATCTTTTAATTTGAAATAATTTTGAACAGAGTGCTTCATATGATTGAAATATATCTAATATCGATTCAAGGAGTCAAAAACATTTGGTAATTAAGCACAACAAATGATTTGAAAGGTGTTCATACACCACAAATCTCCTAAGAGACTATGACAGTTTTGCCCTTTGATATGAAATAGGTTTGATCGAAGGGCTTCATATGATTGAAATATATATCTAATACCTATTCAAGGAATCAAAAATATTTGGTAATTAAGCACAAAAAAATGATTTGAAGGGTGTTAATACACAACTAATCCCCTAACAAACTATGACGGTTTTACCCTTTGATTTGAATTGAGTTTGATCCAAGGACTTCATATGCTTTAAATAGATATAATACTTACTCAAGGACTAAAAAATATTTGGTAATTATTGACAACAAAATGATTTGAAAGGTCATCATTCACAAAAAATCGCCTAAGAGAGTATGACGGTTTAACCCTTTGTTTTGAATTGAGTTTGATCCAAGGGCTTCATATACTCTAAATATATCTAATACCTATTCAAGGATTCAAAAATATTTGGTAATTATTCACAACAAAATGATTTGAAATAAGTTCATTCATCACAAATCGCCTAAGAAAGTATGACGGTTTTACGCTTTGTTTTGAATGTAGTTTGATCCAGGGCTTCATATGCTTTAAATATATCTAATACCTATTCAAGGATTCAAAAATATTTGGTAATTATTCACAAAAAAATAATTTGAAAGGTGTTCATACACCACAAATGGCCTACGAGACTATGACGGTTTTACCCTTTGATTTGAAATAAGTGTTATCCAAGGGCTTCATATGATTGAAATATATCTAATACCTATTTAACTAGTCAAAATTTATTTGTAATATTAACAACAAAATAATTTGAAAGGTGTTCATACACCACAAATCGCCTAAGAGACTATGACGATTTTACCCTTTAATTTGAATTTAGTTTAATCCAAGGGGTTCATATGCTTTAAATATATCTAATTCCTATTCAAGGACTCAAAAATATTTGGTAATTATTCACAACAAAATGATTTGAAAGATGTTCATACACCACAAATCGCCTAATAGACAATGACGGTTTTACCCTTTGATTTAAAATAAGTTTGATCCAAGGGATTCAAATGATTGAAATATACCAAATACCAATTCAGGGAGTGAAAAATATTTAGTAATTAAGCACAAAAATTGATTTGAAAGGTGTTCATACACTAAAACTCGCCTAAGAGACTATGACGATTTTACCCTTTGTTTTGAATTGAGTTTAATCCAAGGGCTTCATATGCTTTAAATCTATCTAATACCTATTCAAGGAATCAAAAGTTTTTGGAAATTATTCACAACAAAATGATTTAAAAGGTTTTCATACACCACAAATCGTCTAAGACACTATGACGGTTTTACCCTTTGATATGAAATAGGTTTGATCCAAGGGCTTCATATGATTGAAATATATCTAATAACTATTCAAGGAATCAAAAATATTTGGTAATTAAGCACAAAAAAATTATTTGAAAGGTGTTCATACACCACAAATCCCCTAACAGACTATGACGGTTTGACCCTTAGATTTGAATTGAGTTTGATACAAGGACTTCATATGCTTTGAATAGATAGAATACCTATTGAAGGACTCAAAAATATTTGGTAATTATTCACAACAAAATGATTTGAAAGGTCATCATTCACAAAAAATCAACTAAGAGACTATGACGGTTTTACCGTTTGTTTTGAGTTGAGTTTGATCCAAGGGCTTCATATGCTTTAAATATATCTAATACCTATTCAAGGATTCAAAAATTTTTGGTAATTATTCACAAATTTTTTTTTAAGGTGTTCATTCACCACAAATTGCCTAAGAAAGTATGAAGGTTTACGTTTTGTTTTAAATGTAGTATGATCCAAGGGCTTCATATGATTGAAATATATCTAATACCTATTTAACGAGCCAAAAATATTTGATAATTAGGCACAAAAAATTACTTGAAAGGTGTTTATACACCACAAATCGCCTAACAGACTATGACGGTTTTATCTTTTAATTTGAAATAATTTTGAATAGAGTGCTTCATATGATTGAAATATATCTAATATCGATTCAAGGAGTCAAAAACATTTGGTAATTAAGCACAACAAATGATTTGAAAGGTGTTCATACACCACAAATCGCCTAAGAGACTATGACAGTTTTACCCTTTGATATGAAATAGGTTTGATCCATGGGCTTCATATGATTGAAATATATATCTAATACCTATTCAAGGAATCAAAAATACTTGGTAATTAAGCACAAAAAAATGATTTGAAGGGTGTTAATAAACAACTAATCCCCTAACAGACTATGACTGTTTTACCCTTTGATTTGAATTGAGTTTGATCCAAGGACTTCATATGCTTTAAATAGATATAATACCTACTCAAGGACTCAAAAATATTTGGTAATTATTGACAACAAAATGATTTGAAAGGTCATCACTCACAAAAAATCGCCTAAGAGAGTATGACGGTTTAACGCTTTGTTTTG
Source organism: Patellifolia procumbens (assembly GCA_947645195.1). Lineage (NCBI taxonomy): Eukaryota > Viridiplantae > Streptophyta > Magnoliopsida > Caryophyllales > Amaranthaceae > Patellifolia > Patellifolia procumbens. The sequence goes on from CANSGD010000457.1 coordinate 163,234, forward strand.
AATTGAGTTTGATCCAAGGGCTTCATATACTTTAAATATATCTAATACCTATTCAAGGATTCAAAAATATATTTGGTAATTATTCACAACAAAATGATTTGAAAGATGCTCATTCATCACAAATCGCCTAAGAAAGTATGACGGTTTTACGCTTTGTTTTGAATGTAGTTTGATCCAAGGGCTTCATATGCTTTAAATATATCTAATACCTATTCAAGGATTCAAAAATATTTGGTAATTATTCACAAAAAATAATTTGAAAGGTGTTCATACACCACAAATCGCCTAAGAGACTATGACGGTTTTACCCTTTGATTTGAAATAAGTTTGATCCAAGGGCTTCATATGATTGAAATATATCTAATACCTATTAAACTAGTCAAATTTTTTTTGTAATATTCACAACAAAATAATTTGAAAGGTGTTCATAGACCACAAATCGCCAAAGAGACTATGACAATTTTACCCTTTAATTTGAATTGAGTTTAATCCAAGGGCTTCATATGCTTTAAATATATCTAATACCTATTCAAGGATTCAAAAATATTTGGTAATTATTCACAACAAAATGATTTGAAAGATGTTCATTCATCATAATTCGCCTAAGAAAGTATGACGGTTTTACGCTTTGTTTTGAATGTAGTTTGATCCAAGGGCTTCATCTGCTTTAAATATATCTAATACCTATTCAAGGATTCAAAAATATTTGGTAATTATTCACAAAAAAATAATTTGAAAGGTGTTCATACACCACAAATCGCTAAGAGACTATGACGGTTTTACCCTTTGATTTGAAATAAGTTTGATCCAAGGGCTTCATATGATTGAAATATATCTAATACCTATTTAACTAGTCAAATTTTTTTTGTAATATTCACAACAAAATAATTTGAAAGGTGTTCATACACCACAAATCGCTTAAGAGACTATGACAATTTTACCCTTTAATTTGAATTGAGTTTAATCCAAGGGCTTCATATGCTTTAAATATATCTAATTCCTATTCAAGGACTCAAAAATATTTGATAATTAATCACAACAAAATGATTTGAAAGATGTTCACACACAACAAATCGCCTAAGAGACAATGACGGTTTTACCCTTTGATTTGAAATAAGTTTGATCCAAGGGATTCATATGATTGAAATGTACCAAATACCAATTCAGGGAGTGAAAAATATTTAGTAATTAAGCACAAAAATTGATTTGAAAGGTGTTCATACACTAAAAATTGCCTAAGAGACTATGACGATTTTACCCTTTGATTTGAATTGAGTTTAATCCAAGGGCTTCATATGCTTTAAATCTATCTAATACCTATTCAAGGACTCAAAATATTTTGGAAATTATTCACAGCAAAATGATTTAAAAGGTTTTCATACACCACAAATCGTCTAATACACTATGACGGTTTTACCCTTTGATATGGAATAGGTTTGATCCAAGGGCTTCATATGATTGAAATATATCTAATACCTATTTAAGGAATCAAAAATATTTGGTAAGTAGGCACAAAAAAATGAGTTGAATGGTGTTCATACACCACAAATCCCCTAACAGACTATGACGGTTTGACCCTTTGATTTGAATTGAGTTTGATACAAGGACTTCATATGCTTTAAATAGATATAATACCTATTGAAGCACTCAAAAATATTTGGTAATTTTTCACAACAAAATGATTTGAAAGGTCATCATTCACAAAAAATCAACTAAGTGACTATGACGGTTTTACCCTTTGTTTTGAATTGAGTTTGATCCAAGGGCTTCATATGCTTTAAATATATCTAATACCTATTCAAGGATTCAAAAATATTTGGTAATTATTCATAAAAAAATAATTTGAAAGGTGTTCATTCACCACAAATCTCGTAAGAAAGTATGACGGTTTTACGTTTTGTTTTGAATGTAGTTTGATCCAAGGGCTTCATGTGATTGAAATATATCTAATACCTATTTAACGAGTCAAAAATATTAGGTAATTAGGCACAAAAAATTACTTGAAAGGTGTTCATACACCACAAATCGCTTAAGAGACTATGACAGTTTTACCCTTTAATTTGAAATAATTTTGAACAGAGTGCTTCATATGATTGAAATATATCTAATACCGATTCAAGGAGTCAAAAACATTTGGTAATTAAGCACAAAAAATATTTTGAAAGGTGTTCATACACCACAAATAGCCTAAGACACTATGACAATTTTACCATTTGATATGAAATAGGTTTGATCCAAGGGCTTCATATGATTGAAATATATATCTAATAGCTATTCAATGAATCAAAAATATTTGGTAATTAAGCACAAAAAAATGATTTGAAGGGTGTTAATACACAACTAATCCCCTAACAGACTATGACGGTTTTACCCTTTGATTTGAATTGAGTTTGATCCAAGGACTTCATATGCTTGATAGGGTTTTAGTCATATCACCTAATCAAAAATAAACCTAAAGACCTCTAACTAGGTAGTCAGTGGAAGCAGGGTCGAATCTACAGGGAGACAGAGTTTCTAAATCAATATTCAGCCAATTCAGCTACTCTAGATGAAATCAGGGAAGAATTAATTAAACTAATAAATAAACTACAGAAGACGGGATAAATCGAGGAATTGACTAAGGACTAAAAACCTAGGGTATTAGGTCGGTCCACCATGCTTATACCAATCAAATAGGGTCAACTACTACCAAAACCTAAGTCAAGAGTCGGGGGATTAGAGCCTATGTTGAGCTATGGTTAAGATCAACGCTGATAGTTCAACATACGCCGCATGGTCACTAACGTAATCAGAACTATTGATGTGTCCTAGGCCTCTAGTCGTAAGACGGATCTGTGCAAACAACTATTAACCACAAGCAACCAATGAAATTGTGCAATAACATTAATTACTCAATAAAGAACAAACCACATCACAATCACCCTAATCAAGCCCTAGAAATTGATAGAAATCTAAATCACAATCATAGTATAAACATGGCTTTCCTATCTAACACCCTAGAAAGAGACTACTCAGACATGATCGAATTAACAACGACAAAACTAATATCAAAACCCTAACAATTGCATCATGAACGATTAAATAAATAAATTAAGCAATCAAGAATAACAAAAGAGATTAGGATAGGAAAGAGTACCAATTGACGGAAAGCAGGAACTTTAATTGAAATCGAAATAGGTTTGATCACCTCTAAATTAATCTAAAGTGTTTAAAATAGACTAAGAACAATGAGAAATAAACTAGAGTCTAATGCAGTAAAAAGATGAATAAAAGATATACTAAAATAATGAGGAAAAGGTATTTATAATACCACCTCAAAGTCTAATTAAAACGGAATAAAAAAATAGAGATTTCCGCGTATACGAGTGCGGGACCCGATCGGGCAAAGGACCACCCGATCGGGTCCACACAAAAATTGCCCAGCCACTTTCTTAAATTCCACGCCAAACAAGCACAGCAATCTAAAAGGTGAAATGGGCCCCACCTGATGGGCTGCCCGATCGGGCGCACCATCGGGTCCTTAATGTAGATGGTCTAGCCTCCTTGTCCTGTAGCGCACAAAGCAGCAACAATTGGTGGGCCAGCTTTCTTGTCCTGTAGCGCACAAAGCAGCAACAATCATTAGTGGGCCACAACATGTTCCCTTGTCCCCTCATCACACAACGCCAACATCATCAATCAGTGGCCCAAAGCTTTAGTTAGTACGCAGCCCAGCAAGCAGCGAGTAGAATCAGCGAAGAAACAAGATTTGGGCTCCCACCCGATGGCATCAGGCCGTATGTGCCCGATCGGGTCTGGGGTAGAAAAGGCGCAACAACACATTTGGACTCTCGCCCGATTGGGTCGGGCAAGGCCCGCCCGATCGGGTCTGCAACTTCTCCACCCGATCCCTAATTCGTCACCTGATCTGGCCATTTCTTGCCCGATCGGAGCACGGAAAACTCCTTTTTGGCTCTTTGGCTCTCAATTCTTCACGTTTAGAGGTCTTGGGACCTCCTAAACTACCCATAAAGCTCGTGAGCCATCTTATGTGCCTCGTAAAATCTCGTAAAGTCGTGGTTGCTTCCAAATAGCTCGGAAATAAGGAGAAAACTCCCTAAAACCTGCAATTCAATACTAAAATACAAAACCACAACTATATACGATAGTTAGCACAAAATAGCTCCGAAGAGCTCCAATGACGCACAAATTAGCTTGTAAATAAGGGACAAAACTCTATATAAATACGTGATATCAAACTCCCCCAAGCTAAACCTTTGCTTGTCCTCAAGCAAACAGAACATGAACATGGAATAGATTGCCTCACCCCATAGAAAAAAACAAATCAAAGCTCAAAACATTTTCAAGACTAAGAATCGTTCAAGCAGGCATAATTCAAGTTTGGCTAATCAAATCCATCCAACGACTAATCATCCAAGCAATTTATCAAATTCAAGCATCCACAAAGCATACAAGTCCTGAAAAGGCTCTCACAAGGGTGTCACTCCTCTCTATTTTGTGGCAGGCAAAGAATATGCCCGAACACTCACCAACCCGACCATAAATACCCTTCCCACTCACACTCTCATGTGTTTAAGAAGGTTATGAAGCTCATCTTAGTGAAGTCGACTCAATTAGCAGACATACTCTTTAACTTTGACAAACTGACTCGAAATCAATCAAATGAACACTGCAGACACGAGCTCAAGAGGACTTTAGAGGGTTGTAATGGGGCTTAGGTAAGAGGTAGGGGATACTTTTGGGTAATGTGGTGGAAAAACCAAGAAAGGGGGAGCATAAATCATTTAAACAAGGCCTAAGATGGCCTACACATCTCCCATCAACACCATATAACCACGAAATATAACCCAACTCTCATAAATCAATGAAAAACTCATAACAAACCCAATTTTCAAGCAATGAAGCGAATATTTCCTTAAGAACGTATGTGAATTAAAGAACTTCGAATTATTTTTCATTTTCTTTCATTTTTCTGAACTTCATTCACACAACTCTAGAATTGCTTTTTCTTTTCTTTTTCTCACCCTCAAGCCACAACAAATACACTTTTAAATTCCTCAACAACCAAACTAAACCAAGAAACCAATCTCAACTCAACCCATACAAAAGCTCCCCCAAGCTAGGCTTGGAATAATATCAAGTGAAGGCTTTGGGCTCATAATAGGGGTTTAAGTAACACGAAACAAGTCATTAGGCTCAGCGGGGCTAAGGAGGATAAAAGTATATCAAAAATTGACTCTGAAGCTCAAGAGTAAGACAAAAGAACGCCTCTATCACAGCAAATGCTACAAGTCATCGAAAATCAGACAAGTACGAAGTCAAAGTCAAGATCAATCCACTAAAGAGGAACTAACACACAAAAATAGAGTGGATAATAATATAAATCCAATAGGCTACAAAAAAGCCTCACAGTCTAACCGATTCAGGTATGCAGCACAAAGTGGTCTAATATAATCCAAAAATGCTCGAAATCATAGCAATCAAACATCAAATCATAGCCTCAAGATCACAAATGCCCAGCTATCCAGAAAACAAAGTCAAATCATTTTCAAATAGGGCACAACAAGGGGCACAGGGAGGCAACTAAACCAGTCATGGAACCATATTTTTTTGATTTTTTCAGAATTTTTTCGAAAGCAGTAAATCTATCCTAGAAAGCAGTAAAAGAGATAGAGAGTACAAACAGAACTCATCCCCCAAGCTGAACTTGGCAGTGTCCTCAATGCCAAAAGGTGATAAGGACTATGCTAAGAGGAAAAACAATGTTAGTACCCTCACTCTCGCTCACAAAAAGGAAGAAAAATAAAAAGAAAAGGGAAAGAAAAATACGAGTTGCCTCTCGCACAGCGCTGGTTTATAAAGGTCCCGCACGACCATAATCCTCCATCTCATTGGAAGAGTCCAATGCCTTGAGTAACTTATCAAATGCGCCTGCAAACATATCATTGAGCACTAGATATGGCTTGATGACAAGCGCATCTATCTTCACATAAATAATATCAGAGAAAAAGAATGATTTGTGAAGATAAGTAAAATCAAAATAAAATGGAGAAAAGAAGGACAATGAACAACTTCCCTTTGGTGGCGTAGGTTGTGAGTATCTCAAGGAGAGAATAGGAGCAACCGCAACTGTGAGAAAATATGGGGCATGGCTAATAGGGAAAGAAGGGACAAGATCAAGTCTATGTGAAGATGGAATATAGGGATAGGGAATAATAGGCTCAACCTTGACGGTTTTACTCACAATTTCACCATCCTCAATAATGGGCTCGTCAACACAAGGGCTCTCAACCAAGAGTTCCTCCTCTATCAAAACATTCATTACATCCACACTCCCCTCAATCTGATCATTCTTTTCAATATCAGGAGTCAGATTATTATCATTCACCTCTAATATGGCATTCTCGACACAATCATCATCATAATCATTATCATCATAAATCGCTCGTTGACTATCAAGTTGCATAGCAAGCAATTTTTCATAATTTGAGACATGTGTGATGTAACACATCAAGTCTTGATTAGATTTTTCAATTTGTTCATCAAAAAACTCAATCATTTGCTTAAGTAGATCTAGACTCTCTGAAGATTCATATTATGAATAATTATGGACTCTATGTGGGTCAGAATAAGTATAATCAGTTGCATAAGACTCGTTAGGGAAATGGTTGACATCATGGGAATTCATGCACAAATTACTTGGATATTGACAATAAGAATATGCATCAGACACATAACTATTGTAATACCCATTATCAAAATTATATTGCTCTTGCATATTAGAATACCCATTATTATAGTCTTGCCCCTGATAGTTGGAATATCCATTATTATTGTCATATGACCCTTGAAAATTAGAATATCCATTATAGTTATTATATTGCCCCTGAGAATTAGGATAACCTTCCCCATACGAATTATAAACCGGCCACTCCATATAAACTCATGAGTAAGAGAGAAAGAAAGAAAGAATTTACAAAAATAAGAAATAAAAAAATAAAAAAATATTTACACAAGAAAAGTAGTCTGAAAAACCGAACAAAAACTGAGAAAACTATCCGTCTCCCCGGCAACGGCGCCAAAATTTGATAGGGTTTTAGTCGTATCACCTAATCAAAAATAAACCTACAGACCTCTAACTAGGTAGTCAGTGGAAGCAGGGTCGAATCCACAGGGAGACAGAGTTTCTAAATCAATATTCAACCAATTCAGCTACTCCAGATGAAATCAGGGAAGAATTAATTAAACTAATAAATAAACTACAGAAGACGGGATAAATCGAGGAATTGACTATGGACTAAAAACCTAGGGTATTAGGTCGGTCCACCATGCTTATACCAATCAAATAGGGTCAACTACTACCAAAACCTAAGTCAAGAGTCGGGGGATTAGAGCCTATGTTGAGCTATGGTTAAGATCAACGCTGATAGTTCAACATACGCCGCATGGTCACTAACGTAATCAGAACTATTGATGTGTCCTAGGCCTCTAGTCGTAAGACGGATCTGTGCAAACAACTATTAACCACAAGCAACCAATGAAATTGTGCAATAACATTAATTACTCAATAAAGAACAAACCACATCACAATCACCCTAATCAAGCCCTAGAAATTGATAGAAATCTAAATCACAATCATGGTATAAACATGGCTTTCCTATCTAACACCCTAGAAAGAGACTACTCAGACATGATCGAATTAACAACGACAAAACTAATATGAAACCCTAACAATTGCATCATGAACGATTAAATAAATAAATTAAGCAATCAAGAATAACAAAAGAGATTAGGATAGGAAAGAGTACCAATTGACGGAAAGCAGGAACTTTAATTGAAATCGAAATAGGTTTGATCACCTCTAAATTAATCTAAAGTGTTTAAACTAGACTAAGAACAATGAGAAATAAACTAGAGTCTAAAGTAGTAAAAAGATGAATAAAAGATATATCTAAAATAATGAGGAAAAGGTATTTATAATACCACCTCAAAGTCTAATTAAAACGGAATAAAAAATAGAGATTTCCGCGTATATGAGTGCAGGACCCGATAGGGCAAAGGAGCACCCGATCGAGTCCACACAAAAATTGCCCAGCCACTTTCTTAAATTCCACGCCAAACAAGCACAGCAATCTAAAAGGTGAAATGGGCCCCACCTGATGGGCTGCCCGATCGGGCGCACCATCGGGTCCTTAATGAAGATGGTCTAGCTTCCTTGTCCTGTAGCGCACAAAGCAGCAACAATTGGTGGGCCAGCTTTCTTGTCCTGTAGCGCACAAAGCAGCAACAATCATTAGTGGGCCACAACATGTTCCCTTGTCCCCTCATCACACAACGCCAACATCATCAATCAGTGGCCCAAAGCTTTATTTAGTACGCAGCTCAGCAAGCAGCGAGTAGAATCAACGAAGAAACAAGATTTGGGCTTCCACCCGATGGCATCGGCCGTATGTGCCCGATCGGGTCTGGGGTAGAAAAGGCGCAACAACACATTTGGACTCTCGCCCGATTGGGTCGGGCAAGGCCCGCCCGATCGGATCCGCAACTTCTCCACCCGATCACTAACTCGTCACCCGATCGGGCCATTTCTTGCCCGATCGGAGGACGGAAAACTCCTTTTTGGCTCTTTGGCTCTCAATTCTTCACGTTTAGAGGTCTTGGGACCTCCTAAACTACCCATAAATCTCGTGAGCAATCCTATGTGCCTCGTAAGATCTCGTAAAGTCGTGGTTGCTTCCAAATAGCTCAGAAATAAGGAGAAAACTCCCTAAAACCTGCAATTCAATACTAAAACACAAAACCACAACTATATACGATAGTCAGCACAAAATTGCTCCGAAGAGCTCCAATGACGCACAAATTAGCTTGTAAATAAGGGACAAAACTCTATATAAATACGTGATATCAATGCTATAAATAGATATAATACCTATTCAAGGACTCAAAAATATTTGGTAATTATTCACAACAAAATGATTTGAAAGGTCATCATTCACAAAAAATCGCCTAAGAGAGTATGACGGTTTAACCCTTTGTTTCGAATTGATTTTTATCCAAGGGCTTCATATACTTTAAATATATCTAATACCTATTCAAGGACTCAAAAATATTTGGTAATTATTCACAACAAAATGATTTGAAAGGTCATCATTCACAAAAAATCGCCTAAGAGAGTATGACGGTTTAACCCTTTGTTTCGAATTGAGTTTTATCCAAGGGATTCATATACTTTAAATATATCTAATACCTATTCAAGGACTTAAAAATATTTGGTAATTATTCACAACAAAATGATTTGAAAGATGTTCATTCACCGCAAATCGCCTAAGAAAGTATGACAGTTTTACGCTTTGTTTTGAATGTATTTTGATCCAAGGGCTTCATATGCTTTAAATATATCTAATACCTATTCAAGGATTCAAAAATATTTGGTAATTATTCACAAAAAAATAATTTGTAAGGTGTTCATACACCACAAATCGCCTAAGAGACTATGACGGTTTTACCCTTAGATTTGAAATAAGTTTGATCCAAGGGCTTTATATGATTGAAATATATCTAATACCTATTTAACGAGTCAAAAATATTTTGTAACATTCACAACAAAATAATTTGTAAGGTGTTCATACACCACAAATCGCCTAAGAGACTATGACAATTTTACCCTTTAACTGAATTCAGTTTAATCCAAGGGCTTCATATGCTTTAAATATATCTAATTCCTATTCAAGGACTCAAAAATATTTGGTAATTATTTACAACAAAATGATTGAAAAATGTTCATACACCACAAATCGCCTAAGAGACTATGATGGTTTTACCCTTTGATTTGAAATAAGTTTGATCCAAGGGCTTCATATGATTGAAATATACCAAATACCAATTCAGGGAGTGAACAATATTTAGTAATTAAGCACAAAAATTGATTTGAAAGGTGTTCATACACTAAAAATTGCCTAAGAGACTATGAGGATTTTACACTTTGATTTGAATTGAGTTTAATCCAAGGGCTTCATATGATTTAAATCTATCTAATACCTATTCAAGGACTCAAAATGTTTCGGAAATTATCCACAACAAAATTATTTAAAAGGTTTTCATTCACCACAAATCGTCTAAGAGACTATGGCGGTTTTACCCTTTGATATGAAATAGGTTTGATCCATGGGCTTCATATGATATTCAAGGAATCAAAAATATTTGGTAATTAAGCACAAAAAAATGATTTGAAAGGTGTTCATACACCACAAATCCCCTAACAGACTATGACGGTTTGACCCTTTGATTTGAATTGAGTTTGATACAAGGACTTCATATTCTTTAAATAGATATAATACCTATTGAAGGACTCAAAAATATTTGGTAATTAGGCACAAAAAAAAAATTGAAAGTTGTTCATTCACCACAAATCGCCTAAGAAAGTATGACGGTTTTACGCTTTGTTTTGAATGTATTTTGATCGAAGGGCTTCATATGATTTAAAAATATCTAATACCTATTCAATGATTCAAAAATGTTTGGTAATTATTCACAAAAAAAAAAAATTGAAAGGTGTTCATTCACCACAAATCGCCTAAGAAAGTATGAAGGTTTTACGCTTTGTTTTGAATGCAGTTTGATCCAAGAGCTTCATATGATTGAAATATATCTAATACCTATTTAAAGAGTAAAAAATATTTGGTAATTAGGCACAAAAAATTATTTGAAAGGTGTTCATACACCACAAATCGCATAAGAGACTATGACGGTTTTACCCTTTAATTTGAAATAATTTTGAAGAGAGTGCTTCATATGATTGAAATATATCTAATACCAATTCAAGGAGTCAAAAACATTTGGTAATTAAGCACAAAAAATGTTTTGAAAGGTGTTCATACACCACAAATCGCCTAAGGGACTATGACAGTTTTAACCTTTGATATGAAATAGGTTTGATCCAAGGGCTTCATATGATTGAAATATATATCTCATACCTATTCAAGGAATCAAAAATATTTGGTAATTAAGAACAAAAAAATGATTTGAAGGGTGTTAATACACAACTAATCCCCTACCAGAATATGACGGTTTTACCCTTTGATTTGAATTGAGTTTGATCCAAGGACTTCATATGATTTAAATAGATATAATACCTATTCAAGGACTCAAAAATATTTGGTAATTATTCACAACAAAATGATTTGAATTGAGTTTGATCCAAGGACTTCATATGATTTAAATAGATATAATACCTATTCAAGGACTCAAAAATATTTGGTCATCATTCACAAAAAAATCGAATAAGAGAGTATGACGGTTTAACCCTTTGTTTTGAATTGAGTTTGATCCAAGGGCTTCATATACTTTAAATATATCTAATACCTATTCAAGGACTCAAAAATATTTGGTAATTATTCACAACAAAATGATTTGAAAGATGTTCATTCACCACAAATCGCCTAAGAAAGTATGACGAATTTACGCTTTGTTTTGAATGTAGGTTGATCCAAGGGCTTCATATGCTTTAAATATATCTAATACCTATTCAAGTATTCAAAAATATTTGGTAATTATTCACAAAAAAATTATTTGAAAGGTGTTCATGCACCACAAATCGCCTAAGAGACTATGACTGTTTTACCCTTTGATTTGAAATAAGTTTCATCCAAGGGCTTCATATGATTGAAATATATCTAATACCTATTTAACGAGTCAAAAATATTTTGTAATATTCACAACAAAATAATTTGAAACGTGTTGATACACCACAAATCGCCTAAGAGACTGACAATTTTACCCTTTAATTTGAATTGAGTTTAATCCAAGGGCTTCATATGCTTTAAATATATCTAATTCCTATTCAAGGACTCAAAAATATTTGGTAATTATTCATAACAAAATGATTTGAAAGATGTTCATACACAACAAATCGCCTAAGAGACTATGACGGTTTTACCCTTTCATTTGAAATAAGTTTGATCAAAGGGCTTCATATGATTGAAATATACCAAATACCAATTCAGGGAGTGAAAAATATTTAGTAATTAAGCACAAAAAATGATTTGAAAGGTGTTCATACACTAAAAATGTCCTAACAGACTATGACGATTTTACCCTTTGATTTGAATTGATTTTCATCCAAGGGCTTCATATGCTTTAAATTTATCTAATACCTATTCAAGGACTAAATTTTGTTTTGGAAATTATTCACAACAACATGATTTAAAAGGTTTTCATACACCACAAATCGTCTAAGAGACTATGACGGTTTTACCCTTTGATAGGAAATAGGTTTAATCCAAGGGCTTCATATGATTGAAATATATCTAAGACCTATTCAAGGAATCAAAAATATTTGTAAATTAAGAACAAAAAATGATTTGAAAGGTGTTCATACACCACAAATCCCCTAACAGACTATGACGATTTGACCCTTTGATTTGAATTGAGTTTGATCCAACGACTTCATATGCTTTAAATAGATATAATACCTATTGAAGGACTCAAAAATATTTGGTAATTATTCACAACAAAATCATTTGAAAGGTCATCATTCACCAAAAATCGACTAAGAGACTATGACGGTTTTACCCTTTGTTTTGAATGTAGTTTGATCCAAGAGTTTCATATGATTGAAATATATCTAATATCTATTTAAAGAGTCAAAAATATTTGGTAATTAGGCACAAATAATTACTTGAAAGGTGTTCATACACCACAAATCGCCTAACAGACTATGACGGTTTTACCCTTTAATTTGAAATAATTTTGAACAGAGTGCTTCATATGATTGAAATATATCTAATACCGATTCAAGGAGTCAAAAAAATTTTGTAATTAAGCACAACAAATGATTTGAAAGGTGTTCATACTCCACATATCGCCTAAGGGACTATGACAGTTTTAACCTTTGATATGAAATAGGTTTGATCCAAGGGCTTCATATGATTGAAATATATATCTCATACCTATTCAGGGAATCAAAAATATTTGGTAATTAAGCACAAAAAAATGATTTGAAGGGTGTTAATACACAACTAATCCCCTAACAGACTATTACGGTTTTACCCTTTGATTTGAATTGAGTTTCATCCAAGGACTTCATGTGCTTTAAATAGATATAATACCTATTCAAGGACTCAAAAATATTTGGTAATTATTCACAACAAAATTATTTGAAAGGTCATCATTCACAAAAAAATCGCATAAGAAAGTATGACGGTTTAACCCTTTGTTTTGAATTGAGTTTGATCCAAGGGCTTCATATACTTTAAATATATCTAATACCTATTCAAGGAATCAAAAATATTTGGTAATTATTCACTACAAAATGATTTTAAAGATGTTCATTCACCACAAATCGCCTAAGAAAGTATGACGGTTTTACGCTTTGTTTTGAATGTAGTTTGATCCAAGGGAGTCATATGATTTAAATATATCTAATACCTATTCAAGGATTCAAAAATATTTGGTAATTATTCACAAAAAAAAAATTTGAAAGGTGTTCATACACCACAAATCGCCTAAGAGACTATCACGGTTTTACCCTTTGATGTGAAATAACTTTCATCCAAGGGCTTCATATGATTGAAATATTTCTAATACCTATTTAACGAGTAAAAAATATTTTGTAATATTCAAAAGAAAATAATTTGAAAGGTGATCATACACCACAAATCACCTAAGAGACTGACAAATTTACCCTTTAATTTGAATTGAGTTTAATCCAAGGGCTTCATATGCTTTAAATATATCTAATTCCAATTCAAGGACTCAAAAATATTTGGTAATTATTCATAACAAAATGATTTGAAAGATGTTCATACACAACAAATCGCCTAAGAGACTATGACGGTTTTACCCTTTCATTTGAAATAAGTTTGATCCAAGGGCTTCATACACTAAAAATGTTTAGTAATTAAGCAAAAAAAATGATTTGAAAGGTGTTCATACACTAAAAATGTCCTAACAGACTATGACGATTTTACCCTTTGATTTGAATTGATTTTAATCCAAGGGCTTCATATGCTTTAAATATATCTAATACCTATTCAAGGACTCAAAATTTTTTGGAAATTATTCACAACAACATGATTTAAAAGGTTTTCATACACCACAAATCGTCTAAGAGACTATGACGGTTTTACCCTTTGATATGAAATAGGTTTTATCCAAGGGCTTCATATGATTGAAATATATCTAATACCTATTCAACGAATCAAAAATATTTGTAAATTAAGCACAAAAATGATTTGAAAGGTGTTCATACACCACAAATCCCCTAATAGACTATGACGATTTGACCCTTTGATTTGAATTGAGTTTGTTCCAAGGACTTCATATGCTTTAAATTGATATAATACCTATTGAAGGACTCAAAAATATTTGGTAATTATTCACAACAAAATGATTTGAAAGATCAGCATTCACCAAAAATCGAATAAGAGACTATGACGGTTTTACCCTTTGTTTTGAATTGAGTTTGATCCAAGGGCTTCAAATGCTTTAAATATATCTAATACCTAATCAAGAATTCAAAAATATTTGATAATTATTCAACATAAAATAATTTGAAAGGTGTTCATTCACCACAAATCGCCTAAGAAAGTATGACGGTTTTACGCTTTGTTTTGAATGTAGTTTGATCCAAGGGCTACATATGATTGAAATATATCTAATACCTATTTAACGAGTCAAAAATATTTGGTAATTAGGCACAAAAAATTACTTGAAAGGTGTTCATACACGACAAATCGCCTAAGAGACTATGACGGTTTTACCCATTAATTTGAAATAATTTTGAACAGAGTGCTTCATATGATTGAAATATATCTAATACCGATTCAAGGAGTCAAAAACATTTGGTAATTAAGCACAACAAATGATTTGAAAGGTGTTCATACACCACAAATCGCCTAAGAGACTATGACGATTTTACCCATTAATTTGAATTGAGTTTAATCCAAGGGCTTCATATGCTTTAAATATATCTAATACCTATTCAAGGACTCAAAAATATTTGGTAATTATTCACAACAAAATAATTTGAAAGATGTTCATACACACAAAATCGCCTAAGAGACTATGACGGTTTTACCCTTTGATTTGAAATAAGTTTGATCCAAGGGCTTCATATGATTGAAATATACCAAATACCAATTCAGGGAGTGAAAAATATTTAGTAATTAAGCAAAAAAATTGATTTGAAAGGTGTTCATACACTAAAAATCGCCTAAGAGACTATGACGATTTTACCCTTTGATTTGAATTGAGTTTAATCCAAGGGCTTCATATGCTTTAAATCTATCTAATACCTATTCCAGGACTCAAATTTTTTTTGGAAATTATTCACAACAATATGATTTAAAAGGTTTTCATACACCACAAATCGTCTAAGAGACTATGACGGTTTTACCCTCTGATATGAAATAGGTTTGATCCAAGGGCTTCACATGATTGAAATATATTTAATACCTATTCAAGGAATCAAAAATATTTGGTAATTAAGCACAAAAAAATGATTTGAAAGGTGTTCATACACCACAAATCCCCTAACATACTATGACGATTGGACCCTTTGATTTGAATTGAGTTTGTTCCAAGGACTTCATATGCTTTAAATTGATATAATACCTATTGAAGGACTCAAAAATATTTGGTAATTATTCACAACAAAATGATTTGAAAGATCAGCATTCACCAAAAATTGAATAACAGACTATGACGGTTTTACCCTTTGTTTTGAATTGAGTTTGATCCAAGGGCTTCATATGCTTTAAATATATCTAATACCTAATCAAGAATTCAAAAATATTTGATAATTATTCAACAAAAAGTAATTTGAAAGGTGTTCATTCACCATAAATCGCCTAAGAAAGTATGACGGTTTTACGCTTTGTTTTGAATGTAGTTTGATCCAAGGGCTACATATGATTGAAATATATCTAATACCTATTTAACGAGTCAAAAATATTTGGTAATTAGGCACAAAAAATTACTTGAAAGGTGTTCATACACGACAAATCGCCTAAGAGACTATGACGGTTTTACCCATTAATTTGAAATAATTTTGAACAGAGTGCTTCATATGATTGAAATATATCTAATACCGATTCAAGGAGTCAAAAACATTTGGTAATTAAGCACAACAAATAATTTGAAAGGTGTTCATACACCACAAATCGCCTAAGAGACTATGACGATTTCACCCATTAATTTGAATTGAGTTTAATCCAAGGGCTTCATATGCTTTAAATATATCTAATACCTATTCAAGGACTCAAAAATATTTGGTAATTATTCACAACAAAATAATTTGAAAGATGTTCATACACACAAAATCGCCTAAGAGACTATGACGGTTTTACCCTTTGATTTGAAATAAGTTTGATCCAAGGGCTTCATATGATTGAAATATACCAAATACCAATTCAGGGAGTGAAAATTTTTTAGTAATTAAGCAAAAAAATTGATTTCAAAGGGGTTTTATACACTAAAAATCGCCTAAGTGACTATGACGATTTTACCCTTTGACTTGAATTGAGTTTAATCCAAGGGGTTCATATGCTTTAAATCTATCTAATACCTATTCCAGGACTCAAATATTTTTTGGAAATTATTCACAACAAAATGATTTAAAAGGTTTTCATACTCCACAAATCGTCTAAGAGACTATGACGGTTTTACCCTCTGATATGAAATAGGTTTGATCCAAGGGCTTCACATGATTGAAATATATTTAATACATATTCAAGGAATCAAAAATATTTGGTAATTAAGCACAAAAAAATGATTTGAAAGGTGTTCATACACCACAAATCCCCTAACAGACTATGACGATTGGACCCTTTGATTTGAATTGAGTTTGTTCCAAGGACTTTATATGCTTTAAATTGATATAATACCTATTGAAGGACTCAAAAATATTTGGTAATTTTTCACAACAAAATGATTTGAAAGATCAGCATTCACCAAAAATAGAATAAGAGACTATGACGGTTTTACCCTTTGTTTTGAATTGAGTTTGATCCAAGGGCTTTATATGCTTTAAATATTTGATAATTATTCAACAAAAAAATAACTTGAAAGGTGTTCATTCACCACAAATCGCCTAAGAAAGTATGACGGTTTTACGCTTTGTTTTGAATGTAGTTTGATCCAAGGGCTACATATGATTGAAATATATCTAATACCTATTTAAAGAGTCAAAAATATTTGGTAATTAGGCACAAAAAATTACTTGAAAGGTGTTCATACACGACAAATCGCCTCAGAGACTATGACGGTTTTACCCATTAATTTGAAATAATTTTGAACAGAGTGCTTCATATGATTGAAATATATCTAATACCGATTCAAGGAGTCAAAAACATTTGGTAATTAAGCACAACAAATGATTTGAAAGGTGTTCATACACCACAAATCGCCTAAGAGACTATGACGGTTTTACCCTCTGATATGAAATAGGTTTGATCCAAGGGCTTCACATGATTGAAATATATTTAATACCTATTCAAGAAATCAAAAATATTTGGTAATTAAGCACAAAAAAATGATTTGAAAGGTGTTCATACACCACAAATCCCCTAACAGACTATGACGATTGGACCCTTTGATTTGAATTGAGTTTGTTCCAAGGACTTCATATGCTTTAAATTGATATAATACCTATTGAAGGACTCAAAAATATTTGGTAATTATTCACAACAAAATGATTTGAAAGATCAGCATTCACCAAAAATCGAATAAGAGACTATGACGGTTTTACCCTTTGTTTTGAATTGAGTTTGATCCAAGGGCTTCATATGCTTTAAATATATCTAATACCTAATCAAGAATTCAAAAATATTTGATAATTATTCAACAAAAAATAATTTGAAAGGTGTTCAATCACCACAAATCGCCTTAGAAATTATGACGGTTTTACGCTTTGTTTTGAATGTAGTTTGATCCAAGGGCTACATATGATTGAAATATATCTAATACCTATTTAACGAGTCAAAAATATTTGGTAATTAGGCACAAAAAATTACTTGAAAGGTGTTCATACACGACAAATCGCCTAAGAGACTATGACGGTTTTACCCATTAATTTGAAATAATTTTGAACAGAGTGCTTCATATGATTGAAATATATCTAATACCGATTCAAGGAGTCAAAAACATTTGGTAATTAAGCACAACAAATGATTTGAAAGGTGTTCATACACCACAAATCGCCTAAGAGACTATGACGATTTTACCCATTAATTTGAATTGAGTTTAATCCAAGGGCTTCATATGCTTTAAATATATCTAATACCTATTCAAGGACTCAAAAATATTTGGTAATTATTCACAACAAAATAATTTGAAAGATGTTCATACACACAAAATCGCCTAAGAGACTATGACGGTTTTACCCTTTGATTTGAAATAAGTTTGATCCAAGGGCTTCATATGATTGAAATATACCAAATACCAATTCAGGGAGTGAAAATTTTTTAGTAATTAAGCAAAAAAATTGATTTCAAAGGGGTTTTATACACTAAAAATCGCCTAAGTGACTATGACGATTTTACCCTTTGACTTGAATTGAGTTTAATCCAAGGGGTTCATATGCTTTAAATCTATCTAATACCTATTCCAGGACTCAAATATTTTTTGGAAATTATTCACAACAAAATGATTTAAAAGGTTTTCATACTCCACAAATCGTCTAAGAGACTATGACGGTTTTACCCTCTGATATGAAATAGGTTTGATCCAAGGGCTTCACATGATTGAAATATATTTAATACATATTCAAGGAATCAAAAATATTTGGTAATTAAGCACAAAAAAATGATTTGAAAGGTGTTCATACACCACAAATCCCCTAACAGACTATGACGATTGGACCCTTTGATTTGAATTGAGTTTGTTCCAAGGACTTTATATGCTTTAAATTGATATAATACCTATTGAAGGACTCAAAAATATTTGGTAATTTTTCACAACAAAATGATTTGAAAGATCAGCATTCACCAAAAATAGAATAAGAGACTATGACGATTTTACCCTTTGATTTGAATTGAGTTTAATCCAAGGGGTTCATATGCTTTAAATCTATCTAATACCTATTCCAGGACTCAATTAATTTTTTGGAAATTATTCACAACAAAATGATTTAAAAGGTTTTCATACACCACAAATCGTCTAAGAGACTATGACGGTTTTACCCTCTGATATGAAATAGGTTTGATCCAAGGGCTTCACATGATTGAAATATATTTAATACATATTCAAGGAATCAAAAATATTTGGTAATTAAGCACAAAAAATGATTTGAAAGGTGTTCATACACCACAAATCCCCTAACAGACTATGACGATTGGACCCTTTGATTTGAATTGAGTTTGTTCCAAGGACTTCATATGCTTTAAATTGATATAATACCTATTGAAGGACTCAAAAATATTTGGTAATTTTTCACAACAAAATGATTTGAAAGATCAGCATTCACCAAAAATAGAATAAGAGACTATGACGGTTTTACCCTTTGTTTTGAATTGAGTTTGATCCAAGGGCTTTATATGCTTTAAATATTTGATAATTATTCAACAAAAAAATAACTTGAAAGGTGTTCATTCACCACAAATCGCCTAAGAAAGTATGACGGTTTTACGCTTTGTTTTGAATGTAGTTTGATCCAAGGGCTACATATGATTGAAATATATCTAATACCTATTTAACGAGTCAAAAATATTTGGTAATTCGGCACAAAAAATTACTTGAAAGGTGTTCATACACGACAAATCGCCAAAGAGACTATGACGGTTTTACCATTAATTTGAAATAATTTTGAACAGAGTGCTTCATATGATTGAAATATATCTAATACCGATTCAAGGAGTCAAAAACATTTGGTAATTAAGCACAACAAATGATTTGAAAGGTGTTCATACACCACAAATCGCCTAAGAGACTATGACGATTTTACCCATTAATTTGAATTGAGTTTAATCCAAGGGCTTCATATGCTTTAAATATATCTAATACCTATTCAAGGACTCAAAAATATTTGGTAATTATTCACAACAAAATAATTTGAAAGATGTTCATACACACAAAATCCCCTAAGAGACTATGACGGTTTTACCCTTTGATTTGAAATAAGTTTGATCCAAGGGCTTCATATGATTGAAATATACCAAATACCAATTCAGGGAGTGAAAAATATTTAGTAATTAAGCAAAAAAATTGATTTGAAAGGTGTTCATACACTAAAAATCGCCTAAGAGACTATGACGATTTTACCCTTTGATTTGAATTGAGTTTAATCCAAGGGGTTCATATGCTTTAAATCTATCTAATACCTAATCCAGGACTCAATTATTTTTTGGAAATTATTCACAACAAAATGATTTAAAAGGTTTTCATACACCACAAATCGTCTAAGAGACTATGACGGTTTTACCCTCTGATATGAAATAGGTTTGATCCAAGGGCTTCATATGATTGAAATATATTTAATACATATTCAAGGAATCAAAAATATTTGGTAATTAAGCACAAAAAAATGATTTGAAAGGTGTTCATACACCACAAATCCCCTAACAGACTATGACGATTGGACCCTTTGATTTGAATTGCGTTTGTTCCAAGGACTTCATATGCTTTAAATTGATATAATACCTATTGAAGGACTCAAAAATATTTGGTAATTATTCACAACAAAATGATTTGAAAGATCAGCATTCACCAAAAATAGAATAAGAGACTATGACGGTTTTACCCTTTGTTTTGAATTGAGTTTGATCCAAGGGCTTTATATGCTTTAAATATATCTAATACCTAATCAAGAATTCAAAAATATTTGATAATTATTCAACAAAAAAATAATTTGAAAGGTGTTCATTCACCACAAATCGCCTAAGAAACTATGACGGTTTTACGCTTTGTTTTGAATGTAGTTTGATCCAAGGGCTACATATGATTGAAATATATCTAATACCTATTTAATGAGTCAAAGATATTTGGTAATTAGGCACAAAAAATTACTTGAAAGGTGTTCATACACGACAAATAGCCTAAGAGACTATGACGGTTTTACCCATTAATTTGAAATAATTTTGAACAGAGTGCTTCATATGATTGAAATATATCTAATACCGATTCAAGGAGTCAAAAACATTTGGTAATTAAGCACAACAAATGATTTGAAAGGTGTTCATACACCACAAATCGCCTAAGAGACTATGACGATTTTACCCATTAATTTGAATTGAGTTTAATCCAAGGGCTTCATATGCTTTAAATATATCTAATACCTATTCAAGGACTCAAAAATATTTGGTAATTATTCACAACAAAATAATTTGAAAGATGTTCATACACACAAAATCGCCTAAGAGACTATGACGGTTTTACCCTTTGATTTGAAATAAGTTTGATCCAATGGCTTCATATGATTGAAATATACCAAATACCAATTCAGGGAATGAAAAATATTTAGTAATTAAGCAAAAAAATTGATTTGAAAGGTGTTCATACACTAAAAATCGCCTAAGAGACTATGACGATTTTACCCTTTGATTTGAATTGAGTTTAATCCAAGGGCTTCATATGCTTTAAATCTATCTAATACCTATTCCAGGACTCAAATTTTTTTTGGAAATTATTCACAACAAAATGATTTAAAAGGTTTTCATACACCACAAATCGTCTAAGAGACTATGACGGTTTTACCCTCTGATATGAAATAGGTTTGATCCAAGGGCTTCACATGACTGAAATATATTTAATACCTATTCAAGGAATCAAAAATATTTGGTAATTAAGCACAAAAAAATGATTTGAAAGGTGTTCATACACCACAAATCCCCTAACATACTATGACGATTGGACCCTTTGATTTGAATTGAGTTTGTTCCAAGGACTTCATATGCTTTAAATTGATATAATACCTATTGAAGGACTCAAAAATATTTGGTAATTATTCACAACAATATGATTTGAAAGATCAGCATTCACCAAAAATCGAATAACAGACTATGACGGTTTTACCCTTTGTTTTGAATTGAGTTTGATCCAAGGGCTTCATATGCTTTAAATATATCTAATACCTAATCAAGAATTCAAAAATATTTGATAATTATTCAACAAAAAGTAATTTGAAAGGTGTTCATTCACCATAAATCGCTTAAGAAAGTATGACGGTTTTACGCTTTGTTTTGAATGTAGTTTGATCCAAGGGCTACATATGATTGAAATATATCTAATACCTATTTAACGAGTCAAAAATATTTGGTAATTAGGCACAAAAAATTACTTGAAAGGTGTTCATACACGACAAATCGCCTAAGAGACTATGACGGTTTTACCCATTAATTTGAAATAATTTTGAACAGAGTGCTTCATATGATTGAAATATATCTAATACCGATTCAAGGAGTCAAAAAAATTTGGTAATTAAGCACAACAAATGATTTGAAAGGTGTTCATACACCACAAATCGCCTAAGAGACTATGACGATTTTACCCATTAATTTGAATTGAGTTTAATCCAAGGGCTTCATATGCTTTAAATATATCTAATACCTATTCAAGGACTCAAAAATATTTGGTAATTATTCACAACAAAATAATTTGAAAGATGTTCATACACACAAAATCGCCTAAGAGACTATGACGGTTTTACCCTTTGATTTGAAATAAGTTTGATCCAAGGGCTTCATATGATTGAAATATACCAAATACCAATTCAGGGAGTGAAAAATATTTAGTAATTAAGCAAAAAAATTGATTTGAAAAGTGTTCATACACTAAAAATCGCCTAAGAGACTATGACGATTTTACCCTTTGATTTGAATTGAGTTTAATCCAAGGGGTTCATATGCTTTAAATCTATCTAATACCTATTCCAGGACTCAATTATTTTTTGGAAATTATTCACAACAAAATGATTTAAAAGGTTTTCATACACCACAAATCGTCTAAGAGACTATGACGGTTTTACCCTCTGATATGAAATAGGTTTGATCCAAGGGCTTCACATGATTGAAATATATTTAATACATATTCAAGGAATCAAAAATATTTGGTAATTAAGCACAAAAAAATGATTTGAAAGGTGTTCATACACCACAAATCCCCTAACAGACTATGACGATTGGACCCTTTGATTTGAATTGAGTTTGTTCCAAGGACTTCATATGCTTTAAATTGATATAATACCTATTGAAGGACTCAAAAATATTTGGTAATTTTACACAACAAAATGATTTGAAAGATCAGCATTCACCAAAAATAGAATAAGAGACTATGACGGTTTTACCCTTTGTTTTGAATTGAGTTTGATCCAAGGGCTTTATATGCTTTAAATATTTGATAATTATTCAACAAAAAAATAACTTGAAAGGTGTTCATTCACCACAAATCGCCTAAGAAAGTATGACGGTTTTACGCTTTGTTTTGAATGTAGTTTGATCCAAGGGCTACATATGATTGAAATATATCTAATACCTATTTAACGAGTCAAAAATATTTGGTAATTAGGCACAAAAAATTACTTGAAAGGTGTTCATACACTACAAATCGCCTAAGAGACTATGACGGTTTTACCATTAATTTGAAATAATTTTGAACAGAGTGCTTCATATGATTGAAATATATCTAATACCGATTCAAGGAGTCAAAAACATTTGGTAATTAAGCACAACAAATGATTTGAAAGGTGTTCATACACCACAAATCGCCTAAGAGACTATGACGATTTTACCCATTAATTTGAATTGAGTTTAATCCAAGGGCTTCATATGCTTTAAATATATCTAATACCTATTCAAGGACTCAAAAATATTTGGTAATTATTCACAACAAAATAATTTGAAAGATGTTCATACACACAAAATCCCCTAAGAGACTATGACGGTTTTACCCTTTGATTTGAAATAAGTTTGATCCAAGGGCTTCATATGATTGAAATATACCAAATACCAATTCAGGGAGTGAAAAATATTTAGTAATTAAGCAAAAAAATTGATTTGAAAGGTGTTCATACACTAAAAATCGCCTAAGAGACTATGACGATTTTACCCTTTGATTTGAATTGAGTTTAATCCAAGGGGTTCATATGCTTTAAATCTATCTAATACCTAATCCAGGACTCAATTATTTTTTGGAAATTATTCACAACAAAATGATTTAAAAGGTTTTCATACACCACAAATCGTCTAAGAGACTATGACGGTTTTACCCTCGATATGAAATAGGTTTGATCCAAGGGCTTCACATGATTGAAATATATTTAATACATATTCAAGGAATCAAAAATATTTGGTAATTAAGCACAAAAAAATGATTTGAAAGGTGTTCATACACCCAAATCTAACAGACTATGACGATTGGACCCTTTGATTTGAATTGCGTTTGTTCCAAGGACTTCATATGCTTTAAATTGATATAATACCTATTGAAGGACTCAAAAATATTTGGTAATTATTCACAACAAAATGATTTGAAAGATCAGCATTCACCAAAAATAGAATAAGAGACTATGACGGTTTTACCCTTTGTTTTGAATTGAGTTTGATCCAAGGGCTTTATATGCTTTAAATATATCTAATACCTAATCAAGAATTCAAAAATATTTGATAATTATTCAACAAAAAAATAATTTGAAAGGTGTTCATTCACCACAAATCGCCTAAGAAACTATGACGGTTTTACGCTTTGTTTTGAATGTAGTTTGATCCAAGGGCTACATATGATTGAAATATATCTAATACCTATTTAACGAGTCAAAGATATTTGGTAATTAGGCACAAAAAATTACTTGAAAGGTGTTCATACACGACAAATAGCCTAAGAGACTATGACGGTTTTACCCATTAATTTGAAATAATTTTGAACAGAGTGCTTCATATGATTGAAATATATCTAATACCGATTCAAGGAGTCAAAAACATTTGGTAATTAAGCACAACAAATGATTTGAAAGGTGTTCATACACCACAAATCGCCTAAGAGACTATGACGATTTTACCCATTAATTTGAATTGAGTTTAATCCAAGGGCTTCATATGCTTTAAATATATCTAATACCTATTCAAGGACTCAAAAATATTTGGTAATTATTCACAACAAAATAATTTGAAAGATGTTCATACACACAAAATCGCCTAAGAGACTATGACGGTTTTACCCTTTGATTTGAAATAAGTTTGATCCAATGGCTTCATATGATTGAAATATACCAAATACCAATTCAGGGAATGAAAAATATTTAGTAATTAAGCAAAAAAATTGATTTGAAAGGTGTTCATACACTAAAAATCGCCTAAGAGACTATGACGATTTTACCCTTTGATTTGAATTGAGTTTAATCCAAGGGCTTCATATGCTTTAAATCTATCTAATACCTATTCCAGGACTCAAATTTTTTTTGGAAATTATTCACAACAAAATGATTTAAAAGGTTTTCATACACCACAAATCGTCTAAGAGACTATGACGGTTTTACCCTCTGATATGAAATAGGTTTGATCCAAGGGCTTCACATGATTGAAATATATTTAATACCTATTCAAGGAATCAAAAATATTTGGTAATTAAGCACAAAAAAATGATTTGAAAGGTGTTCATACACCACAAATCCCCTAACATACTATGACGATTGGACCCTTTGATTTGAATTGAGTTTGTTCCAAGGACTTCATATGCTTTAAATTGCTATAATACCTATTGAAGGACTCAAAAATATTTGGTAATTATTCACAACAATATGATTTGAAAGATCAGCATTCACCAAAAATCGAATAACAGACTATGACGGTTTTACCCTTTGTTTTGAATTGAGTTTGATCCAAGGGCTTCATATGCTTTAAATATATCTAATACCTAATCAAGAATTCAAAAATATTTGATAATTATTCAACAAAAATAATTTGAAAGGTGTTCATTCACCATAAATCGCCTAAGAAAGTATGACGGTTTTACGCTTTGTTTTGAATGTAGTTTGATCCAAGGGCTACATATGATTGAAATATATCTAATACCTATTTAACGAGTCAAAAATATTTGGTAATTAGGCACCAAAAATTACTTGAAAGGTGTTCATACACGACAAATCGCCTAAGAGACTATGACGGTTTTACCCATTAATTTGAAATAATTTTGAACAGAGTGCTTCATATGATTGAAATATATCTAATACCGATTCAAGGAGTCAAAAACATTTGGTAATTAAGCACAACAAATAATTTGAAAGGTGTTCATACACCACAAATCGCCTAAGAGACTATGACGATTTCACCCATTAATTTGAATTGAGTTTAATCCAAGGGCTTCATATGCTTTAAATATATCTAATACCTATTCAAGGACTCAAAAATATTTGGTAATTATTCACAACAAAATAATTTTAAAGATGTTCATACACACAAAATCGCCTAAGAGACTATGACGGTTTTACCCTT
This sequence comes from Patellifolia procumbens, assembly GCA_947645195.1. Taxonomy (NCBI): domain Eukaryota; kingdom Viridiplantae; phylum Streptophyta; class Magnoliopsida; order Caryophyllales; family Amaranthaceae; genus Patellifolia; species Patellifolia procumbens. Next base: position 189,651 of record CANSGD010000457.1, read on the forward strand.
TGATTTGAAATAAGTTTGATCCAAGGGCTTCATATGATTGAAATATACCTAATACCAATTCAGGGAGTGAAAAATATTTAGTAATTAAGCAAAAAAATTGATTTGAAAGGTGTTTATACACTAAAAATCGCCTAAGAGACTATGACGATTTTACCCTTTGATTTGAATTGAGTTTAATCCAAGGGGTTCATATGCTTTAAATCTATCTAATACCTATTCCAGGACTCAAATATTTTTTGGAAATTAATCACAACATAATGATTTAAAAGGTTTTCATGCACCACAAATCGTCTAAGAGACTATGACGGTTTTACCCTCTGATATGAAATAGGTTTGATCCAAGGGCTTCACATGATTGAAATATATTTAATACATATTCAAGGAATCAAAAATATTTGGTAATTAAGCACAAAAAATTGATTTGAAAGGTGTTCATACACCACAAATCCCCTAACAGACTATGACGATTGGACCCTTTGATTTGAATTGTGTTTGTTCCAAGGACTTCATATGCTTTAAATTGATATAATACCTATTGAAGGACTCAAAAATATTTGGTAATTATTCACAACAAAATGATTTAAAAGATCAGCATTCACAAAAAATCGAATAAGAGACTATGACGGTTTTACCCTTTGTTTTGAATTGAGTTTGATCCAAGGGCTTCATATGCTTTAAATATATGTAATACCTAATCAAGAATTCAAAAATATTTGATAATTATTCAACAAAAAATAATTTGAAAGGTGTTCATTCACCACAAATCGCCTAAGAAATTATGACGGTTTTACGCTTTGTTTTGAATGTAGTTTGATCCAAGGGCTACATATGATTGAAATATATCTAATACCTATTTAACGAGTCAAAAATATTTGGTAATTAGGCACAAAAAATTACTTGAAAGGTGTTCATACACGACAAATCGCCTAAGAGATTATGACGGTTTTACCCATTAATTTGAAATAATTTTGAACAGAGTGCTTCATATGATTGAAATATATCTAATACCGATTCAAGGAGTCAAAAACATTTGGTAATTAAGCACAACAAATGATTTGAAAGGTGTTCATACACCACAAATCGCCTAAGAGACTATGACGATTTTACCCATTAATTTTAATTGAGTTTAATCCAAGGGCTTCATATGCTTTAAATATATCTAATACCTATTCAAGGACTCAAAAATATTTGGTAATTATTCACAACAAAATAATTTGAAAGATGTTCATACACACAAAATCGCCTAAGAGACTATGACGGTTTTACCCTTTGATTTGAAATAAGTTTGATCCAAGGGCTTCATATGATTGAAATATACCAAATACCAATTCAGGGAGTGAAAAATATTTAGTAATTAAGCAAAAAAATTGATTTGAAAGGTGTTCATACACTAAAAATCGCCTAAAAGACTATGACGATTTTACCCTTTGATTTGAATTGAGTTTAATCCAAGGGCTTCATATGCTTTAAATCTATCTAATACCTATTCCAGGACTCAAATTTTTTTTGGAAATTATTCACAACAAAATGATTTAAAAGGTTTTCATACACCACAAATCGTCTAAGAGACTATGACGGTTTTACCCTCTGATATGAAATAGGTTTGATCCAAGGGCTTCACATGATTGAAATATATTTAATACCTATTCAATAAATAAAAAATATTTGGTAATTAAGCAGAAAAAAATGATTTGAAAGGTGTTCATACACCACAAATCCCCAAACAGACTATGACGATTGGACCCTTTGATTTGAATTGAGTTTGTTCCAAGGACTTCATATGCTTTAAATTGATATAATACCTATTGAAGGACTCAAAAATATTTGGTAATTATTCACAACAAAATGATTTGAAAGATCAGCATTCACCAAAAATCGAATAAGAGACTATGACGGTTTTACCCTTTGTTTTGAATTGAGTTTGATCCAAGGGATTCATATGCTTTAAATATATCTAATACCTAATCAAGAATTCAAAAATATTTGATAATTATTCAACAAAAATAATTTGAAAGGTGTTCATTCACCACAAATCGCCTAAGAAATTATGACGGTTTTACGCTTTGTTTTGAATGTAGTTTGATCCAAGGGCTACATATGATTGAAATATATCTAATACCTATTTAACGAGTCAAAAATATTTGGTAATTAGGCACAAAAAATTACTTGAAAGGTGTTCATACACGACAAATCGCCTAAGAGACTATGACGGTTTTACCCATTAATTTGAAATAATTTTGAACAGAGTGCTTCATATGATTGAAATATATCTAATACCGATTCAAGGAGTCAAAAACATTTGGTAATTAAGCACAACAAATGATTTGAAAGGTGTTCATACACCACAAATCGCCTAAGAGACTATGACGATTTTACCCATTAATTTTAATTGAGTTTAATCCAAGGGCTTCATATGCTTTAAATATATCTAATACCTATTCAAGGATTCAAAAATATTTGGTAATTATTCACAACAAAATAATTTGAAAGATGTTCATACACACAAAATCGCCTAAGAGACTATGACGGTTTTACCCTTTGATTTGAAATAAGTTTGATCCAAGGGCTTCATATGATTGAAATATACCAAATACCAATTCAGGGAGTGAAAAATATTTAGTAATTAAGCAAAGAAATTGATTTGAAAGGTGTTCATACACTAAAAATCGCCTAAAAGACTATGACGATTTTACCCTTTGATTTGAATTGAGTTTAATCCAAGGGCTTCATGTGCTTTAAATCTATCTAATACCTATTCCAGGACTCAAATTTTTTTTGGAAATTATTCACAACAAAATGATTTAAAAGGTTTTCATACACCACAAATCGTCTAAGAGACTATGACGGTTTTACCCTCTGATATGAAATAGGTTTGATCCAAGGGCTTCACATAATTGAAATATATTTAATACCTATTCAATAAATAAAAAATATTTGGTAATTAAGCACAAAAAAATGATTTGAAAGGTGTTCATACACCACAAATCCCCTAACAGACTATGACGATTGGACCCTTTGATTTGAATTGAGTTTGTTCCAAGGACTTCATATGCTTTAAATTGATATAATACCTATTGAAGGACTCAAAAATATTTGTTAATTATTCACAACAAAATGATTTGAAAGATCAGCATTCACCAAAAATCGAATAAGAGACTATGACGGTTTTACCCTTTGTTTTGAATTGAGTTTGATCCAAGGGCTTCATATGCTTTAAATATATCTAATACCTAATCAAGAATTCAAAAATATTTGATAATTATTCAACAAAAAATAATTTGAAAGGTGTTCATTCACCACAAATCGCCTAAGAAATTATGACGGTTTTACGCTTTGTTTTGAATGTAGTTTGATCCAAGGGCTACATATGATTGAAATATATCTAATACCTATTTAACGAGTCAAAAATATTTGGTAATTAGGCACAAAAAATTACTTGAAAGGTGTTCATACACGACAAATCGCCTAAGAGACTATGACGGTTTTACCCATTAATTTGAAATAATTTTGAACAGAGTGCTTCATATGATTGAAATATATCTAATACCGATTCAAGGAGTCAAAAACATTTGGTAATTAAGCACAACAAATGATTTGAAAGGTGTTCATACACCACAAATCGCCTAAGAGACTATGACGATTTTACCCATTAATTTTAATTGAGTTTAATCCAAGGGCTTCATATGCTTTAAATATATCTAATACCTATTCAAGGACTCAAAAATATTTGGTAATTATTCACAACAAAATAATTTGAAAGATGTTCATACACACAAAATCGCCTAAGAGACTATGACGGTTTTACCCTTTGATTTGAAATAAGTTTGATACAAGGACTTCATATGATTGAAATATACCAAATACCAATTCAGGGAGTGAAAAATATTTAGTAATTAAGCAAAAAAATTGATTTGAAAGGTGTTCATACACTAAAAATCGCCTAAAAGACTATGACGATTTTACCCTTTGATTTGAATTGAGTATAATCCAAGGGCTTCATATGCTTTAAATCTATCTAATACCTATTCCAGGACTCAATTTTTTTGGAAATTATTCACAACAAAATGATTTAAAAGGTTTTCATACACCACAAATCGTCTAAGAGACTATGACGGTTTTACCCTCTGATATGAAATAGGTTTGATCCAAGGGCTTCACATGATTGAAATATATTTAATACCTATTCAATAAATAAAAAATATTTGGTAATTAAGCACAAAAAAATGATTTGAAAGGTGTTCATACACCACAAATCCCCTAACAGACTATGACGATTGGACCCTTTGATTTGAATTGAGTTTGTTCCAAGGACTTCATATGCTTTAAATTGATATAATACCTATTGAAGGACTCAAAAATATTTGGTAATTATTCACAACAAAATGATTTGAAAGATCAGCATTCACCAAAAATCGAATAAGAGACTATGACGGTTTTACCCTTTGTTTTGAATTAAGTTTGATCCAAGGGCTTCATATGCTTTAAATATATCTAATACCTAATCAAGAATTCAAAAATATTTGATAATTATTCAACAAAAAATAATTTGAAAGGTGTTCATTCACCACAAATCGCCTAAGAAATTATGACGGTTTTACGCTTTGTTTTGAATGTAGTTTGATCCAAGGGCTACATATGATTGAAATATATCTAATACCTATTTAACGAGTCAAAAATATTTGGTAATTAGGCACAAAAAATTACTTGAAAGGTGTTCATACACGACAAATCGCCTAAGAGACTATGACGGTTTTACCCATTAATTTGAAATAATTTTGAACAGAGTGCTTCATATGATTGAAATATATCTAATACCGATTCAAGGAGTCAAAAACATTTGGTAATTAAGCACAACAAATGATTTGAAAGGTGTTCATACACCACAAATCGCCTAAGAGACTATGACGATTTTACCCATTAATTTTAATTGAGTTTAATCCAAGGGCTTCATATGCTTTAAATATATCTAATACCTATTCAAGGACTCAAAAATATTTGGTAATTATTCACAACAAAATAATTTGAAAGATGTTCATACACACAAAATCGCCTAAGAGACTATGACGGTTTTACCCTTTGATTTGAAATAAGTTTGATCCAAGGGCTTCATATGATTGAAATATACCAAATACCAATTCAGGGAGTGAAAAATATTTAGTAATTAAGCAAAAAAATTGATTTGAAAGGTGTTCATACACTAAAAATCGCCTAAGAGACTATGACGATTTTACCCTTTGATTTGAATTGAGTTTAATCCAAGGGGTTCATATGCTTTAAATCTATCTAATACCTATTCCAGGACTCAATTATTTTTTGGAAATTATTCACAACAAAATGATTTAAAAGGTTTTCATACACCACAAATCGTCTAAGAGACTATGACGGTTTTACCCTCTGATATGAAATAGGTTTGATCCAAGGGCTTCACATGATTGAAATATATTTAATACATATTCAAGGAATCTAAAATATTTGGTAATTAAGCACAAAAAAATGATTTGAAAGGTGTTCATACACCACAAATCCCCTAACAGACTATGACGATTGGACCCTTTGATTTGAATTCAGTTTGTTCCAAGGACTTCATATGCTTTAAATTGATATAATACCTATTGAAGGACTCAAAAATATTTGGTAATTATTCACAACAAAATGATTTGAAAGATCAGCATTCACCAAAAATAGAATAAGAGACTATGACGGTTTTACCCTTTGTTTTGAATTGAGTTTGATCCAAGGGCTTTATATGCTTTAAATATTTGATAATTATTCAACAAAAAAATAATTTGAAAGGTGTTCATTCACCACAAATCGCCTAAGAAAGTATGACGGTTTTACGCTTTGTTTTGAATGTAGTTTCATCCAAGGGCTACATATGATTGAAATATATCTAATACCTATTTAACGAGTCAAAAATATTTGGTAATTAGGCACAAAAAATTACTTGAAAGGTGTTCATACACGACAAATCGCCTAAGAGACTATGACGGTTTTACCCATTATTTTGAAATAATTTTGAACAGAGTGCTTCATATGATTGAAATATATCTAATACCGATTCAAGGAGTCAAATTGGTAATTAAGCACAACAAATGATTTGAAAGGTGTTCAGACACCACAAATCGCCTAAGAGACTATGACGATTTTACCCATTAATTTGAATTGAGTTTAATCCAAGGGCTTCATATGCTTTAAATCTATCTAATACCTATTCCAGGACTCAATTTTTTTTTGGAAATTATTCACAACAAAATGATTTAAAAGGTTTTCATACACCACAAATCGTCTAAGAGACTATGACGGTTTTACCCTCTGATATGAAATAGGTTTGATCCAAGGGCTTCACATGATTGAAATATATTTAATACCTATTCAATAAATAAAAAATATTTGGTAATTAAGCACAAAAAAATGATTTGAAAGGTGTTCATACACCACAAATCCCCAAACAGACTATGACGATTGGACCCTTTGATTTGAATTGAGTTTGTTCCAAGGACTTCATATGCTTTAAATTGATATAATACCTATTGAAGGACTCAAAAATATTTGGTAATTATTCACAACAAAATGATTTGAAAGATCAGCATTCACCAAAAATCGAATAAGAGACTATGACGGTTTTACCCTTTGTTTTGAATTGAGTTTGATCCAAGGGCTTCATATGCTTTAAATATATCTAATACCTAATCAAGAATTCAAAAATATTTGATAATTATTCAACAAAAAATAATTTGAAAGGTGTTCATTCACCACAAATCGCCTAAGAAATTATGACGGTTTTACGCTTTGTTTTGAATGTAGTTTGATCCAAGGGCTACATATGATTGAAATATATCTAATACCTATTTAACGAGTCAAAAATATTTGGTAATTAGGCACAAAAAATTACTTGAAAGGTGTTCATACACGACAAATCGCCTAAGAGACTATGACGGTTTTACCCATTAATTTGAAATAATTTTGAACAGAGTGCTTCATATGATTGAAATATATCTAATACCGATTCAAGGAGTCAAAAACATTTGGTAATTAAGCACAACAAATGATTTGAAAGGTGTTCATACACCACAAATCGCCTAAGAGACTATGACGATTTTACCCATTAATTTTAATTGAGTTTAATCCAAGGGCTTCATATGCTTTAAATATATCTAATACCTATTCAAGGACTCAAAAATATTTGGTAATTATTCACAACAAAAAAATTTGAAAGATGTTCATACACACAAAATCGCCTAAGAGACTATGACGGTTTTACCCTTTGATTTGAAATAAGTTTGATCCAAGGGCTTCATATGATTGAAATATACCAAATACCTATTCAGGGAGTGAAAAATATTTAGTAATTAAGCAAAAAAATTGATTTGAAAGGTGTTCATACACTAAAAATCGCCTAAAAGACTATGACGATTTTACCCTTTGATTTGAATTGAGTTTAATCCAAGGGCTTCATATGCTTTAAATCTATCTAATACCTATTCCAGGACTCAAATTTTTTTTGGAAATTATTCACAACAAAATGATTTAAAAGGTTTTCATACACCACAAATCGTCTAAGAGACTATGACGGTTTTACCCTCTGATATGAAATAGGTTTGATCCAAGGGCTTCACATGATTGAAATATATTTAATACCTATTCAATAAATAAAAAATATTTGGTAATTAAGCACAAAAAAATGATTTGAAAGGTGTTCATACACCACAAATCCCCTAACAGACTATGACGATTGGACCCTTTGGTTTGAATTGAGTTTGTTCCAAGGACTTCATATGCTTTAAATTGATATAATACCTATTGAAGGACTCAAAAATATTTGGTAATTCACAACAAAATGATTTGAAAGATCAGCATTCACCAAAAATCGAATAAGAGACTATGACGGTTTTACCCTTTGTTTTGAATTGAGTTTGATCCAAGGGCTTCATATGCTTTAAATATATCTAATACCTAATCAAGAATTCAAAAATATTTGATAATTATTCAACAAAAAATAATTTGAAAGGTGTTCATTCACCACAAATCGCCTAAGAAATTATGACGGTTTTACGCTTTGTTTTGAATGTAGTTTGATCCAAGGGCTACATATGATTGAAATATATCTAATACCTATTTAACGAGTCAAAAATATTTGGTAATTAGGCACAAAAAATTACTTGAAAGGTGTTCATACACGACAAATCGCCTAAGAGACTATGACGGTTTTACCCATTAATTTGAAATAATTTTGAACAGAGTGCTTCATATGATTGAAATATATCTAATACCGATTCAAGGAGTCAAAAACATTTGGTAATTAAGCACAACAAATGATTTGAAAGGTGTTCATACACCACAAATCGCCTAAGAGACTATGACGATTTTACCCATTAATTTTAATTGAGTTTAATCCAAGGGCTTCATATGCTTTAAATATATCTAATACCTATTCAAGGACTCAAAAATATTTGGTAATTATTCACAACAAAAAAATTTGAAAGATGTTCATACACACAAAATCGCCTAAGAGACTATGACGGTTTTACCCTTTGATTTGAAATAAGTTTGATCCAAGGGCTTCATATGATTGAAATATACCAAATACCTATTCAGGGAGTGAAAAATATTTAGTAATTAAGCAAAAAAATTGATTTGAAAGGTGTTCATACACTAAAAATCGCCTAAAAGACTATGACGATTTTACCCTTTGATTTGAATTGAGTTTAATCCAAGGGCTTCATATGCTTTAAATCTATCTAATACCTATTCCAGGACTCAAATTTTTTTTGGAAATTATTCACAACAAAATGATTTAAAAGGTTTTCATACACCACAAATCGTCTAAGAGACTATGACGGTTTTACCCTCTGATATGAAATAGGTTTGATCCAAGGGCTTCACATGATTGAAATATATTTAATACCTATTCAATAAATAAAAAATATTTGGTAATTAAGCACAAAAAAATGATTTGAAAGGTGTTCATACACCACAAATCCCCTAACAGACTATGACGATTGGACCCTTTGGTTTGAATTGAGTTTGTTCCAAGGACTTCATATGCTTTAAATTGATATAATACCTATTGAAGGACTCAAAAATATTTGGTAATTCACAACAAAATGATTTGAAAGATCAGCATTCACCAAAAATCGAATAAGAGACTATGACGGTTTTACCCTTTGTTTTGAATTGAGTTTGATCCAAGGGCTTCATATGCTTTAAATATATCTAATACCTAATCAAGAATTCAAAAATATTTGATAATTATTCAACAAAAAATAATTTGAAAGGTGTTCATTCACCACAAATCGCCTAAGAAATTATGACGGTTTTACGCTTTGTTTTGAATGTAGTTTGATCCAAGGGCTACATATGATTGAAATATATCTAATACCTATTTAACGAGTCAAAAATATTTGGTAATTAGGCACAAAAAATTACTTGAAAGGTGTTCATACACGACAAATCGCCTAAGAGACTATGACGGTTTTACCCATTAATTTGAAATAATTTTGAACAGAGTGCTTCATATGATTGAAATATATCTAATACCGATTCAAGGAGTCAAAAACATTTGGTAATTAAGCACAACAAATGATTTGAAAGGTGTTCATACACCACAAATCGCCTAAGAGACTATGACGATTTTACCCATTAATTTTAATTGAGTTTAATCCAAGGGCTTCATATGCTTTAAATATATCTAATACCTATTCAAGGACTCAAAAATATTTGGTAATTATTCACAACAAAAAAATTTGAAAGATGTTCATACACACAAAATCGCCTAAGAGACTATGACGGTTTTACCCTTTGATTTGAAATAAGTTTGATCCAAGGGCTTCATATGATTGAAATATACCAAATACCTATTCAGGGAGTGAAAAATATTTAGTAATTAAGCAAAAAAATTGATTTGAAAGGTGTTCATACACTAAAAATCGCCTAAAAGACTATGACGATTTTACCCTTTGATTTGAATTGAGTTTAATCCAAGGGCTTCATATGCTTTAAATCTATCTAATACCTATTCCAGGACTCAAATTTTTTTTGGAAATTATTCACAACAAAATGATTTAAAAGGTTTTCATACACCACAAATCGTCTAAGAGACTATGACGGTTTTACCCTCTGATATGAAATAGGTTTGATCCAAGGGCTTCACATGATTGAAATATATTTAATACCTATTCAATAAATAAAAAATATTTGGTAATTAAGCACAAAAAAATGATTTGAAAGGTGTTCATACACCACAAATCCCCTAACAGACTATGACGATTGGACCCTTTGGTTTGAATTGAGTTTGTTCCAAGGACTTCATATGCTTTAAATTGATATAATACCTATTGAAGGACTCAAAAATATTTGGTAATTATTCACAACAAAATGATTTGAAAGATCAGCATTCACCAAAAATCGAATAAGAGACTATGACGGTTTTACCCTTTGTTTTGAATTGAGTTTGATCCAAGGGCTTCATATGCTTTAAATATATCTAATACCTAATCAAGAATTCAAAAATATTTGATAATTATTCAACAAAAAATAATTTGAAAGGTGTTCATTCACCACAAATCGCCTAAGAAATTATGACGGTTTTACGCTTTGTTTTGAATGTAGTTTGATCCAAGGGCTACATATGATTGAAATATATCTAATACCTATTTAACGAGTCAAAAATATTTGGTAATTAGGCACAAAAAATTACTTGAAAGGTGTTCATACACGACAAATCGCCTAAGAGACTATGACGGTTTTACCCATTAATTTGAAATAATTTTGAACAGAGTGCTTCATATGATTGAAATATATCTAATACCGATTCAAGGAGTCAAAAACATTTGGTAATTAAGCACAACAAATGATTTGAAAGGTGTTCATACACCACAAATCGCCTAAGAGACTATGACGATTTTACCCATTAATTTTAATTGAGTTTAATCCAAGGGCTTCATATGCTTTAAATATATCTAATACCTATTCAAGGACTCAAAAATATTTGGTAATTATTCACAACAAAATAATTTGAAAGATGTTCATACACACAAAATCGCCTAAGAGACTATGACGGTTTTACCCTTTGATTTGAAATAAGTTTGATCCAAGGGCTTCATATGATTGAAATATACCAAATACCAATTCAGGGAGTGAAAAATATTTAGTAATTAAGCAAAAAAATTGATTTGAAAGGTGTTCATACACTAAAAATCGCCTAAAAGACTATGACAATTTTACCCTTTGATTTGAATTGAGTTTAATCCAAGGGCTTCATATGCTTTAAATCTATCTAATACCTATTCCAGGACTCAAATTTTTTTTGGAAATTATTCACAACAAAATGATTTAAAAGGTTTTCATACACCACAAATCGTCTAAGAGACTATGACGGTTTTACCCTCTGATATGAAATAGGTTTGATCCAAGGGCTTCACATGATTGAAATATATTTAATACCTATTCAAGAAATAAAAAATATTTGGTAATTAAGCACAAAAAAATGATTTGAAAGGTGTTCATACACCACAAATCCCCTAACAGACTATGACGATTGGACCCTTTGATTTGAATTGAGTTTGTTCCAAGGACTTCATATGCTTTAAATTGATATAATACCTATTGAAGGACTCAAAAATATTTGGTAATTATTCACAACAAAATGATTTGAAAGATCAGCATTCACCAAAAATCGAATAAGAGACTATGACGGTTTTACCCTTTGTTTTGAATTGAGTTTGATCCAAGGGCTTCATATGCTTTAAATATATCTAATACCTAATCAAGAATTCAAAAATATTTGATAATTATTCAACAAAAAATAATTTGAAAGGTGTTCATTCACCACAAATCGCCTAAGAAATTATGACGGTTTTACGCTTTGTTTTGAATGTAGTTTGATCCAAGGGCTACATATGATTGAAATATATCTAATACCTATTTAACGAGTCAAAAATATTTGGTAATTAGGCACAAAAAATTACTTGAAAGGTGTTCATACACGACAAATCGCCTAAGAGACTATGACGGTTTTACCCATTAATTTGAAATAATTTTGAACAGAGTGCTTCATATGATTGAAATATATCTAATACCGATTCAAGGAGTCAAAAACATTTGGTAATTAAGCACAACAAATGATTTGAAAGGTGTTCATACACCACAAATCGCCTAAGAGACTATGACGATTTTACCGATTAATTTTAATTGAGTTTAATCCAAGGGCTTCATATGCTTTAAATATATCTAATACCTATTCAAGGACTCAAAAATATTTGGTAATTATTCACAACAAAATAATTTGAAAGATGTTCATACACACAAAATCGCCTAAGAGACTATGACGGTTTTACCCTTTGATTTGAAATAAGTTTGATCCAAGGGCTTCATATGATTGAAATATACCAAATACCAATTCAGGGAGTGAAAAATATTTAGTAATTAAGCAAAAAAATTGATTTGAAAGGTGTTCATACACTAAAAATCGCCTAAGAGACTATGACGATTTTACCCTTTGATTTGAATTGAGTTTAATCCAATGGGTTCATATGCTTTAAATCTATCTAATACCTATTCCAGGACTCAATTATGTTTTGGAAATTATTCACAACAAAATGATTTAAAAGGTTTTCATACACCACAAATCGTCTAAGAGACTATGACGGTTTTACCCTCTGATATGAAATAGGTTTGATCCAAGGGCTTCACATGATTGATATATATTTAATACATATTCAAGGAATCAAAAATATTTGGTAATTAAGCACAAAAAAATGATTTCAAAGGTGTTCATACACCACAAATCCCCTAACAGACTATGACGATTGGACCCTTTGATTTGAATTCAGTTTGTTCCAAGGACTTCATATGCTTTAAATTGATATAATACCTATTGAAGGACTCAAAAATATTTGGTAATTATTCACAACAAAATGATTTGAAAGATCAGCATTCACCAAAAATAGAATAAGAGACTATGACGGTTTTACCCTTTGTTTTGAATTGAGTTTGATCCAAGGGCTTTATATGCTTTAAATATTTGATAATTATTCAACAAAAAAATAATTTGAAAGGTGTTCATTCACCACAAATCGCCTAAGAAAGTATGACGATTTTACGCTTTGTTTTGAATGTAGTTTGATCCAAGGGCTACATATGATTGAAATATATCTAATACCTATTTAACGAGTCAAAAATATTTGGTAATTAGGCACAAAAAATTACTTGAAAGGTGTTCATACACGACAAATCGCCTAAGAGACTATGACGGTTTTACCCATTATTTTGAAATAATTTTGAACAGAGTGCTTCATATGATTGAAATATATCTAATACCGATTCAAGGAGTCAATAACATTTGGTAATTAAGCACAACAAATGATTTGAAAGGTGTTCAGACACCACAAATCGCCTAAGAGACTATGACGATTTTACCCATTAATTTGAATTGAGTTTAATCCAAGGGCTTCATATGCTTTAAATATATCTAATACCTATTCAAGGACTCAAAAATATTTGGTAATTATTCACAACAAAATAATTTGAAAGATGTTCATACACACAAAATCGCCTAAGAGACTATGACGGTTTTACCCTTTGATTTGAAATAAGTTTGATCCAAGGGCTTCATATGATTGAAATATACCAAATACCAATTCAGGGAGTGAAAAATATTTAGTAATTAAGCAAAAAAATTGATTTGAAAGGTGTTCATACACTAAAAATCGCCTAAGAGACTATGACGATTTTACCCTTTGATTTGAATTGAGTTTAATCAAAGGGGTTCATATGCTTTAAATCTATCTAATACCTAATCCAGGACTCAATTATTTTTTGGAAATTATTCACAACAAAATGATTTAAAAGGTTTTCATACACCACAAATCGTCTAAGTGACTATGACGGTTTTACCCTCTGATATGAAATAGGTTTGATCCAAGGTCTTCACATGATTGAAATATATGTAATACATATTCAAGGAATCAAAAATATTTGGTAATTAAGCACAAAAAAATGATTTGAAAGGTGTTCATACACCACAAATCCCCTAACAGACTATGACGATTGGACCCTTTGATTTGAATTGCGTTTGTTCCAAGGACTTCATATGCTTTAAATTGATATAATACCTATTGAAGGACTCAAAAATATTTGGTAATTATTTACAACAAAATGATTTGAAAGATCAGCATTCACCAAAAATAGAATAAGAGACTATGACGGTTTTACCCTTTGTTTTGAATTGGGTTTGATCCAAGGGCTTTATATGCTTTAAATATATCTAATACCTAATCAAGAATTCAAAAAATTTCATAATTATTCAACAAAAAAATAATTTGAAAGGTGTTCATTCACCACAAATCGCCTAAGAAACTATGACGGTTTTACGCTTTGTTTTGAATGTAGTTTGATCCAAGGGCTACATATGATTGAAATATATCTAATACCTATTTAACGAGTCAAAAATATTTGGTAATTAGGCACAAAAAATTACTTGAAAGGTGTTCACACACGACAAATAGCCTAAGAGACTATGACGGTTTTACCCATTAATTTGAAATAATTTTGAACAGAGTGCTTCATATGATTGAAATATATCTAATACCGATTCAAGGAGTCAAAAACATTTGGTAATTAAGCACAACAAATGATTTGAAAGGTGTTCATACACCACAAATCGCCTACGAGACTATGACGATTTTACCCATTAATTTGAATTGAGTTTAATCCAAGGGCTTCATATGCTTTAAATATATCTAATACCTATTCAAGGACTCAAAAATATTTGGTAATTATTCACAACAAAATAATTTGTAAGATGTTCATACACACAAAATCGCCTAAGAGACTATGACGGTTTTACCCTTTGATTTGAAATAAGTTTGATCCAAGGGCTTCATATGATTGAAATATACCAAATACCAATTCAGGGAGTGAAAAATATTTAGTAATTAAGCAAAAAAATTGATTTGAAAGGTGTTCATACACTAAAAATCGCCTAAGAGACTATGACGATTTTACCCTTTGATTTGAATTGAGTTTAATCCAAGGGCTTCATATGCTTTAAATCTATCTAATACCTATTCCAGGACTCAAATTTTTTTTTGGAAATTATTCACAACAAAATGATTTAAAAGGTTTTCATACACCACAAATCGTCTAAGAGACTATGACGGTTTTACCCTCTGATATGAAATAGGTTTGATCCAAGGGCTTCACATGATTGAAATATATTTAATACCTATTCAAGGAATCAAAAATATTTGGTAATTAAGCACAAAAAAATGATTTGAAAGGTGTTCATACACCACAAATCCCCTAACATACTATGACGATTGGACCCTTTGATTTGAATTGAGTTTGTTCCAAGGACTTCATATGCTTTAAATTGATATAATACCTATTGAAGGACTCAAAAATATTTGGTAATTATTCACAACAAAATGATTTGAAAGATCAGCATTCACCAAGAATCGAATAAGAGACTATGACGGTTTTACCCTTTGTTTTGAATTGAGTTTGATCCAAGGGCTTCATATGCTTTAAATATATCTAATACCTAATCAAGAATTCAAAAATATTTGATAATTATTCAACAAAAAGTAATTTGAAAGGTGTTCATTCACCATAAATCGCCTAAGAAAGTATGACGGTTTTACGCTTTGTTTTGAATGTAGTTTGATCCAAGGGCTACATATGATTGAAATATATCTAATACCTATTTAACGAGTTAAAAATATTTGGTAATTAGGCACAAAAAATTACTTGAAAGGTGTTCATACACGACAAATCGCCTAAGAGACTATGACGGTTTTACCCATTAATTTGAAATAATTTTGAACAGAGTGCTTCATATGATTGAAATATATCTAATACCGATTCAAGGAGTCAAAAACATTTGGTAATTAAGCACAACAAATAATTTGAAAGGTGTTCATACACCACAAATCGCCTAAGAGACTATGACGATTTCACCCATTAATTTGAATTGAGTTTAATCCAAGGGCTTCATATGCTTTAAATATATCTAATACCTATTCAAGGACTCAAAAATATTTGGTAATTATTCACAACAAAATAATTTGAAAGATGTTCATACACACAAAATCGCCTAAGAGACTATGACGGTTTTACCCTTTGATTTGAAATAAGTTTGATCCAAGGGCTTCATATGATTGAAATATACCAAATACCAATTCAGGGAGTGAAAAATATTTAGTAATTAAGCAAAAAAATTGATTTGAAAGGTGTTTATACACTAAAAATCGCCTAAGAGACTATGACGATTTTACCCTTTGATTTGAATTGAGTTTAATCCAAGGGGTTCATATGCTTTAAATCTATCTAATACCTATTCCAGGACTCAAATATTTTTTGGAAATTAATCACAACAAAATGATTTAAAAGGTTTTCATGCACCACAAATCGTC
Source organism: Patellifolia procumbens (assembly GCA_947645195.1). NCBI lineage: Eukaryota > Viridiplantae > Streptophyta > Magnoliopsida > Caryophyllales > Amaranthaceae > Patellifolia > Patellifolia procumbens. The sequence continues at coordinate 206,063 of CANSGD010000457.1, forward strand.
TAAGAGACTATGACGGTTTTACCCTCTGATATGAAATATGTTTGATCCAAGGGCTTCACATGATTGAAATATATTTAATACATATTCAAGGAATCAAAAATATTTGGTAATTAAGCACAAAAAAATGATTTGAAAGGTGTTCATACACCACAAATCCCCTAACAGACTATGACGATTGGACCCTTTGATTTGAATTGCGTTTGTTCCAAGGACTTCATATGCTTTAAATTGATATAATACCTATTGAAGGACACAAAAATATTTGGTAATTATTCACAACAAAATGATTTGAAAGATCAGCATTCACCAAAAATAGAATAAGAGACTATGACGGTTTTACCCTTTGTTTTGAATTGAGTATGATCCAAGGGCTTCATATGCTTTAAATATATCTAATACCTAATCAAGAATTCAAAAATATTTGATAATTATTTAACAAAAAAATAATTTGAAAGGTGTTCATTCACCACAAATCGCCTAAGAAAGTATGACGGTTTTACGCTTTGTTTTGAATGTATTTTGATCCAAGGGCTACATATGATTGAAATACATCTAATACCTATTTAACGAGTCAAAAATATTTGGTAATTAGGCACAAAAAATTACTTGAAAGGTGTTCATACACGACAAATCGCCTAAGAGACTATGACGGTTTTACCCATTAATTTGAATTGAGTTTAATCCAAGGGCTTCATATGCTTTAAATATATCTAATACCTATTCAAGGACTCAAAAATATTTGGTAATTATTCACAACAAAATAATTTGAAAGATGTTCATACACACAAAATCGCCTAAGAGACTATGACGGTTTTACCCTTTGATTTGAAATAAGTTTGATCCAAGGGCTTCATATGATTGAAATATACCAAATACCAATTCAGGGAGTGAAAAATATTTAGTAATTAAGCAAAAAAATTGATTTGAAAGGTGTTCATACACTAAAAATCGCCTAAGAGACTATGACGATTTAACCCTTTGATTTGAATTGAGTTTAATCCAAGGGCTTCATATGCTTTAAATCTATCTAATTCCTATTCCAGGACTCAAATTTTTTTTGGAAATTATTCACAACAAAATGATTTAAAAGGTTTTCATACACCACAAATCGTCTAAGAGACTATGACGGTTTTACCCTCTGAAATGAAATAGGTTTGATCCAAGGGCTTCACATGATTGAAATATATTTAATACCTATTCAAGGAATCAAAAATATTTGGTAATTAAGCACAAAAAAATGATTTGAAAGGTGTTCATACACCACAAATCCCCTAACATACTATGATGATTGGACCCTTTGATTTGAATTGAGTTTGTTCCAAGGACTTCATATGCTTTAAATTGATATAATACCTATTGAAGGACTCAAAAATATTTGGTAATTATTCACAACAAAATGATTTGAAAGATCAGCATTCACCAAAAATCGAATAAGAGACTATGACGGTTTTACCCTTTGTTTTGAATTGAGTTTGATCCAAGGGCTTCATATGCTTTAAATATATCTAATACCTAATCAAGAATTCAAAAATATTTGATAATTATTCAACAAAAAGTAATTTGAAAGGTGTTCATTCACCACAAATCGCCTAAGAAAGTATGACGGTTTTACGCTTTGTTTTGAATGTAGTTTATTCCAAGGGCTACATATGATTGAAATATATCTAATACCTATTTAACGAGTCAAAAATATATGGTAATTAGGCACAAAAAATTACTTGAAAGGTGTTCATACACGACAAATCGCCTAAGAGACTATGACGGTTTTACCCATTAATTTGAAATAATTTTGAACAGAGTGCTTCATATAATTGAAATATATCTAATACCGATTGAAGGAGTCAAAAACATTTGGTAATTAAGCACAACAAATAATTTGAAAGGTGTTCATACACCACAAATCGCCTAAGAGACTATGACGATTTCACCCATTAATTTGAATTGAGTTTCATCCAAGGGCTTCATATGCTTTAAATATATCTAATACCTATTCAAGGACTCAAAAATATTTTGTAATTATTCACAACAAAATAATTTGAAAGATGTTCATACACACAAAATCGCCTAAGAGACTATGACGGTTTTACCCTTTGATTTGAAATAAGTTTGATCCAAGGGCTTCATATGATTGAAATATACCAAATACCAATTCAGGGAGTGAAAAATATTTAGTAATTAAGCAAAAAAATTGATTTGAAAGGTGTTCATACACTAAAAATCGCCTAAGAGACTATGACGATTTTACCCTTTAATTTGAATTGAGTTTAATCCAAGGGGTTCATATGCTTTAAATCTATCTAATACCTATTCCAGGACTCAATTATTTTTTGGAAATTATTCACAACAAAATGATTTAAAAGGTTTTCATACACCACAAATCGTCTAAGAGACTATGACTGTTTTACCCTCTGATATGAAATAGGTTTGATCCAAGGGCTTCACATGATTGAAATATATGTAATACATATTCAAGGAATCAAAAATATTTGGTAATTAAGCACAAAAAAATGATTTGAAAGGTGTTCATACACCACAAATCCCCTAACAGAGTATGACGATTGGACCCTTTGATTTGAATTGAGTTTGTTCCAAGGACTTCATATGCTTTAAATTGATATAATACCTATTGAAGGACTCAAAAATATTTGGTAATTATTCACAACAAAATGATTTGAAAGATCAGCATTCACCAAGAATCGAATAAGAGACTATGACGGTTTTACCCTTTGTTTTGAATTGAGTTTGATCCAAGGGCTTCATATGCTTTAAATATATCTAATACCTAATCAAGAATTCAAAAATATTTGATAATTATTCAACAAAAAAATAATTTGAAAGGTGTTCATTCACCACAAATCGCATAAGAAAGTATGACGGTTTTACGCTTTGTTTTGAATGTAGTTTGATCCAAGGGCTACATATGATTGAAATATATCTAATACCTATTTAACGAGTCAAAAATATTTGGTAATTAGGCACAAAAAATTACTTGAAAGGTGTTCATACACGACAAATCGCCTAAGAGACTATGACGGTTTTACCCATTAATTTGAAATAATTTTGAACAGAGTGCTTCATATGATTGAAATATATCTAATACCGATTCAAGGAGTCAAAAACATTTGGTAATTAAGCACAACAAATGATTTGAAAGGTGTTCATACACCACAAATCGCCTAAGAGACTATGACGATTTTACCCATTAATTTGAATTGAGTTTAATCCAAGGGCTTCATATGCTTTAAATATATCTAATACCTATTCAAGGACTCAAAAATATTTGGTAATTATTCACAACAAAATAATTTGAAAGATGTTCATACACACAAAATCGCCTAAGAGACTATGACGGTTTTACCCTTTGATTTGAAATAAGTTTGATCCAAGGGCTTCATATGATTGAAATATACCAAATACCAATTCAGGGAGTGAAAAATATTTAGTAATTAAGCAAAAAAATTGATTTGAAAGGTGTTCATACACTAAAAATCGCCTAAGAGACTATGACGATTTAACCCTTTGATTTGAATTGAGTTTAATCCAAGGGCTTCATATGCTTTAAATCTATCTAATTCCTATTCCAGGACTCAAATTTTTTTTGGAAATTATTCACAACAAAATGATTTAAAAGGTTTTCATACACCACAAATCGTCTAAGAGACTATGACGGTTTTACCCTCTGATATGAAATAGGTTTGATCCAAGGGCTTCACATGATTGAAATATATTTAATACCTATTCAAGGAATCAAAAATATTTGGTAATTAAGCACAAAAAAATGATTTGAAAGGTGTTCATACACCACAAATCCCCTAACATACTATGATGATTGGACCCTTTGATTTGAATTGAGTTTGTTCCAAGGACTTCATATGCTTTAAATTGATATAATACCTATTGAAGGACTCAAAAATATTTGGTAATTATTCACAACAAAATGATTTGAAAGATCAGCATTCACCAAAAATCGAATAAGAGACTATGACGGTTTTACCCTTTGTTTTGAATTGAGTTTGATCCAAGGGCTTCATATGCTTTAAATATATCTAATACCTAATCAAGAATTCAAAAATATTTGATAATTATTCAACAAAAAGTAATTTGAAAGGTGTTCATTCACCACAAATCGCCTAAGAAAGTATGACGGTTTTACGCTTTGTTTTGAATGTAGTTTATTCCAAGGGCTACATATGATTGAAATATATCTAATACCTATTTAACGAGTCAAAAATATTTGGTAATTAGGCACAAAAAATTACTTGAAAGGTGTTCATACACGACAAATCGCCTAAGAGACTATGACGGTTTTACCCATTAATTTGAAATAATTTTGAACAGAGTGCTTCATATAATTGAAATATATCTAATACCGATTGAAGGAGTCAAAAACATTTGGTAATTAAGCACAACAAATAATTTGAAAGGTGTTCATACACCACAAATCGCCTAAGAGACTATGACGATTTCACCCATTAATTTGAATTGAGTTTCATCCAAGGGCTTCATATGCTTTAAATATATCTAATACCTATTCAAGGACTCAAAAATATTTTGTAATTATTCACAACAAAATAATTTGAAAGATGTTCATACACACAAAATCGCCTAAGAGACTATGACGGTTTTACCCTTTGATTTGAAATAAGTTTGATCCAAGGGCTTCATATGATTGAAATATACCAAATACCAATTCAGGGAGTGAAAAATATTTAGTAATTAAGCAAAAAAATTGATTTGAAAGGTGTTCATACACTAAAAATCGCCTAAGAGACTATGACGATTTTACCCTTTAATTTGAATTGAGTTTAATCCAAGGGGTTCATATGCTTTAAATCTATCTAATACCTATTCCAGGACTCAATTATTTTTTGGAAATTATTCACAACAAAATGATTTAAAAGGTTTTCATACACCACAAATCGTCTAAGAGACTATGACTGTTTTACCCTCTGATATGAAATAGGTTTGATCCAAGGGCTTCACATGATTGAAATATATGTAATACATATTCAAGGAATCAAAAATATTTGGTAATTAAGCACAAAAAAATGATTTGAAAGGTGTTCATACACCACAAATCCCCTAACAGAGTATGACGATTGGACCCTTTGATTTGAATTGAGTTTGTTCCAAGGACTTCATATGCTTTAAATTGATATAATACCTATTGAAGGACTCAAAAATATTTGGTAATTATTCACAACAAAATGATTTGAAAGATCAGCATTCACCAAGAATCGAATAAGAGACTATGACGGTTTTACCCTTTGTTTTGAATTGAGTTTGATCCAAGGGCTTCATATGCTTTAAATATATCTAATACCTAATCAAGAATTCAAAAATATTTGATAATTATTCAACAAAAAAATAATTTGAAAGGTGTTCATTCACCACAAATCGCATAAGAAAGTATGACGGTTTTACGCTTTGTTTTGAATGTAGTTTGATCCAAGGGCTACATATGATTGAAATATATCTAATACCTATTTAACGAGTCAAAAATATTTGGTAATTAGGCACAAAAAATTACTTGAAAGGTGTTCATACACGACAAATCGCCTAAGAGACTATGACGGTTTTACCCATTAATTTGAAATAATTTTGAACAGAGTGCTTCATATGATTGAAATATATCTAATACCGATTCAAGGAGTCAAAAACATTTGGTAATTAAGCACAACAAATGATTTGAAAGGTGTTCATACACCACAAATCGCCTAAGAGACTATGACGATTTTACCCATTAATTTGAATTGAGTTTAATCCAAGGGCTTCATATGCTTTAAATATATCTAATACCTATTCAAGGACTCAAAAATATTTGGTAATTATTCACAACAAAATAATTTGAAAGATGTTCATACACACAAAATCGCCTAAGAGACTATGACGGTTTTACCCTTTGATTTGAAATAAGTTTGATCCAAGGGCTTCATATGATTGAAATATACCAAATACCAATTCAGGGAGTGAAAAATATTTAGTAATTAAGCAAAAAAATTGATTTGAAAGGTGTTCATACACTAAAAATCGCCTAAGAGACTATGACGACTTAACCCTTTGATTTGAATTGAGTTTAATCCAAGGGCTTCATATGCTTTAAATCTATCTAATACCTATTCCAGGACTCAAATTTTTTTGGAAATTATTCACAACAAAATGATTTAAAAGGTTTTCATACACCACAAATCGTCTAAGAGACTATGACGGTTTTACCCTCTCATATGAAATAGGTTTGATCCAAGGGCTTCACATGATTGAAATATATTTAATACCTATTCAAGGAATCAAAAATATTTGGTAATTAAGCACAAAAAAATGATTTGAAAGGTGTTCATACACCACAAATCCCCTAACATACTATGACGATTGGACCCTTTGATTTGAATTGAGTTTGTTCCAAGGACTTCATATGCTTTAAATTGATATAATACCTATTGAAGGACTCAAAAATATTTGGTAATTATTCACAACAAAATGATTTGAAAGATCAGCATTCACCAAAAATCGAATAAGAGACTATGATGGTTTTACCCTTTGTTTTGAATTGAGTTTGATCCAAGGGCTTCATATGCTTTAAATATATATAATACCTAATCAAGAATTCAAAAATATTTGATAATTATTCAACAAAAAGTAATTTGAAAGGTGTTCATTCACCACAAATCGCCTAAGAAAGTATGACGGTTTTACGCTTTGTTTTGAATGTAGTTTGATCCAAGGGCTACATATGATTGAAATATATCTAATACCTATTTAACGAGTCAAAAATATTTGGTAATTAGGCACAAAAAATTACTTGAAAGGTGTTCATACACGACAAATCGCCTAAGAGACTATGACGGTTTTACCCATTAATTTGAAATAATTTTGAACAGAGTGCTTCATATGATTGAAATATATCTAATACCGATTCAAGGAGTCAAAAACATTTGGTAATTAAGCACAACAAATAATTTGAAAGTTGTTCATACACCACAAATCGCCTAAGAGACTATGACGATTTCACCCATTAATTTGAATTGAGTTTAATCCAAGGGCTTCATATGCTTTAAATATATCTAATACCTATTCAAGGACTCAAAAATATTTGGTAATTATTCACAACAAAATAATTTGAAAGATGTTCATACACACAAAATCGCCTAAGAGACTATGACGGTTTTACCCTTTGATTTGAAATAAGTTTGATCCAAGGGCTTCATATGATTGAAATATACCAAATACCAATTCAGGGAGTGAAAAATATTTAGTAATTAAGGAAAAAAATTGATTTGAAAGGTGTTCATACACTAAAAATCGCCTAAGAGACTATGATGAGTTTACCCTTTGATTTGAATTGAGTTTAATCCAAGGGCTTCATATGCTTTAAATCTATCTAATACCTATTCCAGGAGTCAAATTTTTTTTGGAAATTATTCACAACAAAATGGTTTAAAAGGTTTTCATACACCACAAATCGTCTAAGAGACTATGACGATTTTACCCTCTGATATGAAATAGGTTTGATCCAAGGGCTTCACATGATTGAAATATATTTAATACCTATTCAAGGAATCAAAAATATTTGGTAATTAAGCACAAAAAAATGATTTGAAAGGTGTTCATACACCACAAATCCCCTAACAGACTATGACGATTGGACCCTTTGATTTGAATTGAGTTTGTTCCAAGGACTTCATATGCTTTAAATTGATATAATACCTATTGAAGGACTCAAAAATATTTGGTAATTATTCACAACAAAATGATTTGAAAGATCAGCATTCACCAAAAATCGAATAAGAGACTATGACGGTTTTACCCTTAGTTTTGAATTGAGTTTGATCCAAGGGCTTCATATGCTTTAAATATATCTAATACCTAATCAAGAATTCAAAAATATTTGATAATTATTCAACAAAAAATAATTTGAAAGGTGTTCATTCACCACAAATCGCCTAAGAAAGTATGACGGTTTTACGCTTTGTTTTGATTGTAGTTTGATCCAAGGGCTACATATGATTGAAATATATCTAATACCTATTTAACGAGTGAAAAATATTTGGTAATTAGGCACAAAAAATTACTTGAAAGGTGTTCATACACGACAAATCGCCTAAGAGACTATGACGGTTTTACCCATTAATTTGAAATAATTTTGAACAGAGTGCTTCATATGATTGAAATATATCTAATACCGATTCAAGGAGTCAAAAACATTTGGTAATTAAGCACAAAAATAATTTGAAAGGTGTTCATACACCACAAATCGCCTAAGAGACTACGACGATTTTACCCATTAATTTTAATTGAGTTTAATCCAAGGGCTTCATATGCTTTAAATATATCTAATACCTATTCAAGGGCTCAAAAATATTTGGTAATTTTTCACAACAAAATAATTTGAAAGATGTTCATACACACAAAATCGCCTAAGAGACTATGACGGTTTTACCCTTTGATTTGAAATAAGTTTGATCCAAGGGCTTCATATGATTGAAATATACCAAATACCAATTCAGGGAGTGAAAAATATTTAGTAATTAAGCAAAAAAATTGATTTGAAAGGTGTTCCTACACTAAAAATCGCCTAAGAGACTATGACGATTTTACCCTTTGATTTGAATTGAGTTTAATCCAAGGGCTTCATATGCTTTAAATCTATCTAATACCTATTCCAGGACTCAAATTTTTTTTGGAAATTATTCACAACAAAATGATTTAAAAGGTTTTCATACACCACAAATCGTCTAAGAGACTATGACGGTTTTACCCTCTGATATGAAATAGGTTTGATCCAAGGGCTTCACATGATTGAAATATATTTAATACCTATTCAAGGAATCAAAAATATTTGGTAATTAAGCACAAAAAAATGATTTGAAAGGTGTTCATACACCACAAATCCCCTAACAGACTATGACGATTGGACCCTTTGATTTGAATTGAGTTTGTTCCAAAGACTTCATATGCTTTAAATTGATATAATACCTATTGAAGGACTCAAAAATATTTGGTAATTATTCACAACAAAATGATTTGAAAGATCAGCATTCACCAAAAATCGAATAAGAGACTATGACGGTTTTACCCTTTGTTTTGAATTGAGTTTGATCCAAGGGCTTCATATGCTTTAAATATATCTAATACCTAATCAAGAATTCAAAAATATTTGATAATTATTCAACAAAAAATAATTTGAAAGGTGTTCATTCACCACAAATCGCCTAAGAAAGTATGACGGTTTTACGCTTTGTTTTGAATGTAGTTTGATCCAAGGGCTACATATGATTGAAATATATCTAATACCTATTTAACGAGTCAAAAATATTTGGTAATTAGGCACAAAAAATTACTTGAAAGGTGTTCATACACGACAAATCGCCTAAGAGACTATGACGGTTTTACCCATTAATTTGAAATAATTTTGAACAGAGTGCTTCATATGATTGAAATATATCTAATACCGATTCAAGGAGTCAAAAACATTTGGTAATTAAGCACAAAAAATAATTTGAAAGGTGTTCATACACCACAATCGCCTAAGAGACTATGACGATTTTACCCATTAATTTTAATTGAGTTTAATCCAAGGGCTTCATATGCTTTAAATATATCTAATACCTATTCAAGGACTCAAAAATATTTGGTAATTATTCACAACAAAATAATTTGAAAGATGTTGATACACACAAAATCGCCTAAGAGACTATGACGGTTTTACCCTTTGATTTGAAATAAGTTTGATCCAAGGGCTTCATATGATTGAAATATACCAAATACCAATTCAGGGAGTGAAAAATATTTAGTAATTAAGCAAAAAAATTGATTTGAAAGGTGTTCATACACTAAAAATCGCCTAAGAGACTATGACGATTTTACCCTTTGATTTGAATTGAGTTTAATCCAAGGGCTTCATATGCTTTAAATCTATCTAATACCTATTCCAGGACTCAAATTTTTTTGGAAATTATTCACAACAAAATGATTTAAAAGGTTTTCATACACCACAAATCGTCTAAGAGACTATGACGGTTTTACCCTCTGATATGAAATAGGTTTGATCCAAGGGCTTCACATGATTGAAATATATTTAATACCTATTCAAGGAATCCAAAATATTTGGTAATTAAGCACAAAAAAATGATTTGAAAGGTGTTTATACACCACAAATCCCCTAACAGACTATGACGATTGGACCCTTTGATTTGAATTGCGTTTGTTCCAAGGACTTCATATGCTTTAAATTGATATAATACCTATTGAAGGACTCAAAAATATTTGGTAATTATTCACAACAAAATGATTTAAAAGATCATCATTCACCAAAAATCGAATAAGAGACTATGACGGTTTTACCCTTTGTTTTGAATTGAGTTTGATCCAAGGGCTTCATATGCTTTAAATATATCTAATACCTAATCAAGAATTCAAAAATATTTGATAATTATTCAACAAAAAATAATTTGAAAGGTGTTCATTCACCACAAATCGCCTAAGAAAGTATGACGGTTTTACGCTTTGTTTTCAATGTAGTTTGATCTAAGGGCTACATATGATTGAAATATATCTAATACCTATTTAACGAGTCAAAAATATTTGGTAATTAGGCACAAAAAATTACTTGAAAGGTGTTCATACACGACAAATCGCCTAAGAGACTATGACGGTTTTACCCATTAATTTGAAATAATTTTGAACATAGTGCTTCATATGATTGAAATATATGTAATACCGATTCAAGGAGTCAAAAACATTTGGTAATTAAGCACAACAAATAATTTGAAAGGTGTTCATACACCACAAATCGCCTAAGAGACTATGACGATTTTACCCATTAATTTTAATTGAGTTTAATCCAAGGGCTTCATATGCTTTAAATATATCTAATACCTATTCAAGGACTCAAAAATATTTGGTAATTTTTCACAACAAAATAATTTGAAAGATGTTCATACACACAAAATCGCCTAAGAGACTATGACGGTTTTACCCTTTGATTTGAAATAAGTTTGATCCAAGGGCTTCATATGATTGAAATATACCAAATACCAATTCAGGGAGTGAAAAATATTTAGTAATTAAGCAAAAAAATTGATTTGAAAGGTGTTCCTACACTAAAAATCGCCTAAGAGACTATGACGATTTTACCCTTTGATTTGAATTGAGTTTAATCCAAGGGCTTCATATGCTTTAAATCTATCTAATACCTATTCCAGGACTCAAATTTTTTTGGAAATTATTCACAACAAAATGATTTAAAAGGTTTTCATACACCACAAATCGTCTAAGAGACTATGACGGTTTTACCCTCTGATATGAAATAGGTTTGATTCAAGGGCTTCACATGATTGAAATATATTTAATACCTATTCAAGGAATCAAAAATATTTGGTAATTAAGCACAAAAAAATGATTTGAAAGGTGTTCATACACCACAAATCCCCTAACAGACTATGACGATTGGACCCTTTGATTTGAATTGAGTTTGTTCCAAAGACTTCATATGCTTTAAATTGATATAATACCTATTGAAGGACTCAAAAATATTTGGTAATTATTCACAACAAAATGATTTGAAAGATCAGCATTCACCAAAAATCGAATAAGAGACTATGACGGTTTTACCCTTTGTTTTGAATTGAGTTTGATCCAAGGGCTTCATATGCTTTAAATATATCTAATACCTAATCAAGAATTCAAAAATATTTGATAATTATTCAACAAAAAATAATTTGAAAGGTGTTCATTCACCACAAATCGCCTAAGAAAGTATGACGGTTTTACGCTTTGTTTTGAATGTAGTTTGATCCAAGGGCTACATATGATTGAAATATATCTAATACCTATTTAACGAGTCAAAAATATTTGGTAATTAGGCACAAAAAATTACTTGAAAGGTGTTCATACACGACAAATCGCCTAAGAGACTATGACGGTTTTACCCATTAATTTGAAATAATTTTGAACAGAGTGCTTCATATGATTGAAATATATCTAATACCGATTCAAGGAGTCAAAAACATTTGGTAATTAAGCACAACAAATGATTTGAAAGGTGTTCATACACCACAATCGCCTAAGAGACTATGACGATTTTACCCATTAATTTTAATTGAGTTTAATCCAAGGGCTTCATATGCTTTAAATATATCTAATACCTATTCAAGGACTCAAAAATATTTGGTAATTATTCACAACAAAATAATTTGAAAGATGTTCATACACACAAAATCGCCTAAGAGACTATGACGGTTTTACCCTTTGATTTGAAATAAGTTTGATCCAATGGCTTCATATGATTGAAATATACCAAATACCAATTCAGGGAGTGAAAAATATTTAGTAATTAAGCAAAAAAATTGATTTGAAAGTTGTTCATACACTAAAAATCGCCTAAGAGACTATGACGATTTTACCCTTTGATTTGAATTGAGTTTAATCCAAGGGCTTCATATGCTTTAAATCTATCTAATACCCATTCCAGGACTCAAATTTTTTTTGGAAATTATTCACAACAAAATGATTTAAAAGGTTTTCATACACCTCAAATCGTCTAAGAGACTATGACGGTTTTACCCTCTGATATGCAATAGGTTTAATCCAAGGGCTTCACATGATTGAAATATATTTAATACCTATTCAAGGAATCAAAAATATTTGGTAATTAAGCACAAAAAAATGATTTGAAAGGTGTTCATACACCACAAATCCCCTAACAGACTATGACGATTGGACCCTTTGATTTGAATTGCGTTTGTTCCAAGGACTTCATATGCTTTAAATTGATATAATACCTATTGAAGGACTCAAAAATATTTGGTAATTATTCACAACAAAATGATTTGAAAGATCAGCATTCACCAAAAATAGAATAAGAGACTATGACGGTTTTACCCTTTGTTTTGAATTGAGTTTGATCCAAGGGCTTTATATGCTTTAAATATATCTAATACCTAATCAAGAATTCAAAAATATTTGATAATTATTCAACAAAAAATAATTTGAAAGGTGTTCATTCACCACAAATCGCCTAAGAAAGTATGACGGTTTTACGCTTTGTTTTGAATGTAGTTTGATCCAAGGGCTACATATGATTGAAATATATCTAATACCTATTTAACGAGTCAAAAATATTTGGTAATTAGGCACAAAAAATTACTTGAAAGGTGTTCATACACGACAAATCGCCTAAGAGACTATGACGGTTTTACCCATTAATTAGAAATAATTTTGAACAGAGTGCTTCATATGATTGAAATATATCTAATACCGATTCAAGGAGTCAAAAACATTTGGTAATTAAGCACAAAAAATAATTTGAAAGGTGTTCATACACCAGAAATCGCCTAAGAGACTATGACGATTTTACCCATTAATTTTAATTGAGTTTAATCCCAGGGCTTCATATGCTTTAAATATATCTAATACCTATTCAAGGACTCAAAAATATTGGTAATTATTCACAACAAAATAATTTGAAAGATGTTCATACACACAAAATCGCCTAAGAGACTATGACGGTTTTACCCTTTGATTTGAAATAAGTTTGATCCAAGGGCTTCATATGATTGAAATATACCAAATACCAATTCAGGGAGTGAAAATTATTTAGTCATTAAGCAAAAAAATTGATTTGAAAGGTGTTCATACACTAAAAATCGCCTAAGAGATTATGACGATTTTACCCTTTTATTTGAATTGAGTTTAATCCAAGGGCTTCATATGCTTTAAATCTATCTAATACCTATTCCAGGACTCAAATTTTTTTTGGAAATTATTCACAACAAAATGATTTAAAAGGTTTTCATACACCACAAATCGTCTAAGAGACTATGACGGTTTTACCCTCTGATATGAAATAGGTTTGATCCAAGGGCTTCACATGATTGAAATATATTTAATACCTATTCAAGGAATCCAAAATATTTGGTAATTAAGCACAAAAAAATGATTTGAAAGGTGTTTATACACCACAAATCCCCTAACAGACTATGACGATTGGACCCTTTGATTTGAATTGAGTTTGTTCCAAGGACTTCATATGCTTTAAATTGATATAATACCTATTGAAGGACTCAAAAATATTTGGTAATTATTCACAACAAAATGATTTGAAAGATCAGCATTCACCAAAAATCGAATAAGAGACTATGACGGTTTTACCCTTTGTTTTGAATTGAGTTTGATCCAAGGGCTTTATATGCTTTAAATATATCTAATACCTAATCAAGAATTCAAAAATATTTGATAATTATTCAACAAAAAATAATTTGAAAGGTGTTCATTCACCACAAATCGCCTAAGAAAGTATGACGGTTTTACGCTTTGTTTTCAATGTATTTTGATCTAAGGGCTACATATGATTGAAATATATCTAATACCTATTTAACGAGTCAAAAATATTTGGTAATTAGGCACAAAAAATTACTTGAAAGGTGTTCATACACGACAAATCGCCTAAGAGACTATGACGGTTTTACCCATTAATTTGAAATAATTTTGAACATAGTGCTTCATATGATTGAAATATATCTAATACCGATTCAAGGAGTCAAAAACATTTGGTAATTAAGCACAACAAATAATTTGAAAGGTGTTCATACACCACAAATCGCCTAAGAGACTATGACGATTTTACCCATTAATTTGAATTGAGTTTAATCCAAGGGCTTCATATGCTTTAAATATATCTAATACCTATTCAAGGACTCAAAAATATTTGGTAATTATTCACAACAAAATAATTTGAAAGATGTTCATACACACAAAATCGCCTAAGAGACTATGACGGTTTTACCCTTTGATTTGAAATAAGTTTGATCCAAGGGCTTCATATGATTGAAATATACCAAATACCAATTCAGGGAGTGAAAAATATTTAGTAATTAAGCAAAAAAATTGATTTGAAAGGTGTTCATACACTAAAAATCGCCTAAGAGACTATGACGATTTTACCCTTTGATTTGAATTGAGTTTAATCCAAGGGCTTCATATGCTTTAAATCTATCTAATACCTATTCCAGGACTCAAATTTTTTTTCGAAATTATTCACAACAAAATGATTTAAAAGGTTTTCATACACCACAAATCGTCTAAGAGACTATGACGGTTTTACCCTCTGATATGAAATAGGTTTGATCTAAGGGCTTCACATGATTGAAATATATTTAATACCTATTCAAGGAATCAAAAATATTTGGTAATTAAGCACAAAAAAATGATTTGAAAGGTGTTCATACACCACAAATCCCCTAACAGACTATGACGATTGGACCCTTTGATTTGAATTGAGTTTGTTCCAAGGACTTCATATGCTTTAAATTGATATAATACCTTTTGAAGGACTCAAAAATATTTGGTAATTATTCACAACAAAATGATTTGAAAGATCAGCATTCACCAAAAATCGAATAAGAGACTATAACGGTTTTACCCTTTGTTTTGAATTGAGTTTGATCCAAGGGCTTCATATGCTTTAAATATATCTAATACCTAATCAAGAATTCAAAAATATTTGATAATTATTCAACAAAAAATAATTTGAAAGGTGTTCATTCACCACAAATCGCCTAAGAAAGTATGACGGTTTTACGCTTTGTTTTGAATGTAGTTTGATCCAAGGGCTTCATATGATTGAAATATATCTAATACCTATTTAACGAGTCAAAAATATTTGGTAATTAGGCACAAAAAATTACTTGAAAGGTGTTCATACACCAGAAATCGCCTAAGAGACTATGATAGTTTTACCCTTTAATTTGAAATAATTTTGAACAGAGTGCTTCATATGATTGAAATATATCTAATACCGATTCAAGGAGTCAAAAGCATTTGGTAATTAAGCACAACAAATGATTTGAAAGGTGTTCATACACCACAAATCGCCTAAGAGACTTTGACAGTTTTACCATTTGATATGAATTAAGTTTGATCCAAGGGCTTCATATGATTGAAATATATATCTAATACCTGTTCATGGAATCAAAAAAATTTGGTAATTAAGCACAAAAAATAATTTGAAGGGTGTTAATACACAACTAATCCCCTAACAGACTATGATTGTTTTACCCTTTGATTTGAATTGAGTTTGATCCAAGAACTTCACATGCTTTAAATAAATATAATACCTTTTCAAGGACTCAAAAATATTTGGTAATTATTCACAACAAAATGATTTGAAAGGTCATCATTCACAAAAAATCACCTAAGAGAGTATGACGGTTTAACCCTTTGTTTTGAATTGAGTTTGATCCAAGGGCTTCATATACTTTAAATATATCTAATACCTATTCAAGGACTCAAAAATATTTGGTAATTATTCACAACAAAATGATTTGAAAGGTGTTTATTCACCACAAATAGCCTAAGAAAGTATGACGGTTTTACGCTTTGTTTTGAATGTAGTTTGGTCCAAGGGCTTCCAATGATTTAAATATATCTAATACCTATTCAAGGAGTCAAAAATATTTGGTAATTATTCACAACAAAATAATTTGAAAGATGTTCATACACACAAAATCGCCTAAGAGACTATGACGGTTTTAACTTTTGATTTGAAATAAGTTTGATCCAAGGCCTTAACATGATTGAAATATACCAAATACCAATTCAGGGAGAGAAAAATATTTAGTAATTAAGCAAAAAAATTGATTTGAAAGGTGTTCATACAATAAAAATAGCCTAAGAGACTATGACGATTTTACCCTTTGATTTGAATTGAGTTTAATCCAAGGGCTTCATATGCTTTAAATCTATCTAATACCTATTCCAGGACTCAAATTTTTTTGGAAATTATTCACAACAAAATGATTTAAAAGGTTTTCATACACCACAAATCGTCTAAGAGACTTTGACGGTTTTACCCTTTCATATGAAATAGGTTTGATCCAAGGGCTTCACATGATTGAAATATATTTAATACCTATTCAAGGAAGCAAAAAAATTGGTAATTAAGCACAAAAAAATGATTTGAAAGGTGTTCGTACACCACAAATCCCCTAACAGACTATGACGGTTGGACCCTTTGATTTGAATTGAGTTTGTTCCAAGGACTTCATATGCTTTAAATTAATATAATCCTATTGAAGGACTCACAAAAATTTGGTAATTATTCACAACAAAATGATTTGAAAGGTCATCAATCACTAAAAATCGAATAAGAGACTATGACGGTTTTACCCTTTGTTTTGAATTGAGTTTGATCCAAGGGCTTCATATGCTTTAAATATATCTAATACCTAATCAAGGATTCAATTTTTTTTTTGTAATTATTCACCAAAATATAATTTGAAAGGTGTTTATTCACCACAAATCGCCTAAGAAAGTATGACGATTTTACGCTTTGTTTTGAATGTAGTTTGATCCAAGGGCTTCATATGATTGATATATATCTAATACCTATTTAACGAGTCAAAAATATTTGGTAATTAGGCACAAAAAATTACTTGAAAGGTGTTCATAAACCACAAATCGCCTAAGAGACTATGACGGTTTTACCCTTTAATTTGAAATAATTTTGAACAGAGTGCTTCATATGATTGAAATATATCTAATACCGATTCAAGGAGTCAAAAACATTTGGTAATTAAGCACAACAAATGATTTGAAAGGTGTTCATACACCACAAATAGCCTAAGAGACTTTGACAGTTTTACCCTTTGATATGAAATAGGTTTGATCCAAGGGCTTCATATGATTGAAATGTATATCTAATACCTATTCAAGGAATCAAAAATATTTGGTAATTAAGCACAAAAAATGATTTGAAGGGTGTTAATACACAACTAATCCCCTAACAGAATATGACGGTTTTACCCTTTGATTTGAATTGAGTTTTATCCAAGGACTTCATATGCTTTAAGTAGATATAATACCTATTCAAGGACTCAAAAATGTTTGGTAATTATTCACAACAAAATGATTTAAAAGGTCATCATTCATAAAAAATCGCCAAAGAGAGTATGACGGTTTAACCCTTTGTTTTGAATTGAGTTTGATCCAAGGGCTTATTATACTTTAAATATATCTAATACCTATTCAAGGACTCAAAAATATTTGGTAATTATTCACAACAAAATGATTTGAAAGGCGTTTATTCACTACAAATCGCCAAAGAAAGTATGACGGTTTTACGCTTTGTTTTGAATGTAGTTTGATCCAAGGGCTTCAAATGCTTTAAATATATCTAATACCTGTTCAAGGAGTCAAAAATATTTGGTAATTATTCACAAAAAAATAATTTGAAAGGTGTTCATACACCACAAATCGCCTAAGAGACTATGACGGTTTTACCCTTTGATTTGAAATAAGTTTGATCCAAGGGCTTCATATGATTGAAATATATCTAATACCTATTTAACGAGTCAAAATTATTTTTTAATATTCACAACAAAATAATTTGAAAGGTGTTCATACACCGCAAATCGCCTAAGAGACTATGACAATTTTACCCTTTAATTTGAATTGAGTTTAATCCAAGGGATTCATATGCTTTAAATATATCTAATTCCTATTCAAGGACTCAAAAATATTTGGTAATTATTCATAACAAAATGATTTGAAAGATGTTCATACACAACAAATCGCCTAAGAGACTATGACGGTTTTACCCTTTGATTTGAGATACGTTTGATCCAAGGGCTTAATATGATTGAAATATACCAAATACGAATTTAGGGAGTGAAATATATTTAGTAATTAAGCACAAAAAATGATTTGAAAGGAGTTCATACACTAAAAATTGCCTAAGAGACTATTACGGTTTTACCCTTTGATTTGAATTGAGTTTTTTCATATGCTTTAAATATATCTAATACCTATTCAAGGACTCAAAAATATTTGGTAATTATTCATAACAAAATGATTTGAAAGATGTTCATACACAACAAATCGCCTAAGAGACTATGACGGTTTTACCGTTTGATTTGAGATAAGTTTGATCCAAGGGCTTTATATGATTGAAATATACCAAATATCAATTTAGGGAGTGAAAAATATTTAGTAATTAAGCACAAAAAATGATTTGAAAGGAGTTCATACACAAAAAATTGCCTAAGAGACTATTACGGTTTTACCCTTTGATTTGAATTGAGTTTAATCCAAGGGCTTCATATGCTTTAAATATATCTAATACCTATTCAAGGACTCAAAATTGTTTGGAAATTTTTCACAACAAAATGATTTACAAGGTTTTCATACACCACAAATCGCCTAAGAGACTATGACGGTTTTACCCTTTGATATGAAATAGGTTTGATCCAAGGGCTTCATATGATCGAAATATATCTAAGACCTATTCAAGGAATCAAAAATATTTGGTAATTAAGCACAAAAAATGATTTGAAAGGTGTCCATACACCACAAATCCCCTAACAGACTATGACGGTTTTACCCTTAGATTTGAATTGAGTTTTATCCAAGGACTTCATATGCTTTAAATAGATATAATAACTATTCAAGGACTCAAAAATATTTGGTAATTATTCACAACAAAATGATTTGAAAAGTCATCATTCACAAAAAATCGCCTAAGAGAGTATGACGATTTTACCCTTTGTTTTGAATTGAGTTTGATCCAAGGGATTCATATACTTTAAATAGATCTAATACCTATTCAAGGAATCAAAAATATTTTGTAATTATTCACAACAAAATGACTTGAAAGGTGTTTATTCACCATAAAACGTCTGAGAGACTATTACGATTTTACCCTTTGTTTTGAATTGAGTTTGATCCAAGGGCTTCATATGCTTTAAATATATCTAATACCTATTCAATGATTCAAAAATATTTGGTAATTTTTCCCACAAATTTAATTTGAAAGGTGTTCATTCACCACAAATCGCCTAAGAATGTATGACGTTTTTACGCTTTGTTTTGAATGTAGTTTGATCCAAGGACTTCATATGATTAAAATATATCTAATACCTATTTTACGAGTCAATAATATTTGGTAATTAGGCACAAAAAATTACTTGGAAGGTGTTCATACACCACAAATCTCCTTAGAGACTATGACAGTTTTACCCTTTGATTTGAATTGAGGTGGATCCAAGGACTTCATATGCTTTAAAAAGATCTAATACCTATTCAAGGACTCAAAAATTGTTGATAATTATTTACAACAAAATGATTTGAAAGGTTTTCATACACCACAAATCGCCTAATATACTATGACGGTTTTATCCTTTGATATGAAATAAGTTTGATCTAAGGTCTGCATATGATTGAAATATATCTAATAACTATTCAAGGAGTCAAAAATATTTGGTAATTAACCAAAAAAAATGATTTGAAAGGTGTTCATACACCACAAATCCCCTAAAAGACTATGATGGTTTTACCCTTTGATTTGTATTGAGTTATATCCAAGGGCTTCATCTTCTTTAAATAGATCTAATACCTATTCAAGGACTCAAAAAAATTTGGTAAATATTCAAAACAAAATGTTTTGAAAGGTGTTCATACACCACAAATCGCCTAAGAAAGTATTACGGTTTTACGCTTTGTTTTGAATGTAGTTTGATCCAAGGGCTTCATATGCTTTAAATTTATCTAATACCTATTCAAGGATTCAAAAATATTTGGTAATTATTCTCAAAAAAATAATTTGAAAGGTGTTCATACACCACAAATCGCCGAAGAGACTATGACGGTTTTACCCTTTGATTTGAATTAAGTTCAATCCAAAGGCTTCATATGCTTTAAATATATTTATTACCTATTCAAGGACTCAAAAAATTTTGAAATTATTGACAACAAAATGATTTGAAAGGTTTTCATTCACCACAAATCGCCTAAGAGACTATGACGGTTTTACCCTTTGATTTGAATTGAGTTTGATCCAAGGGCTTCATATGCTTTAAAAATATCTAATACCTATTCAAGGACTCAAATTTTTTTGGTAATTATACACAACAAAATTATTTAAAAAGTTTTCATACACCACATATCCCCTAAGAGACTACAACGGTTTTACCCTTTGATTTGAATTGAGGTGGATCCAAGGACTTCATATGCTTTAAAAAGATATAATACCTATTTAAGGACTCAGAATTATTTGGTAATTATTCCAAACAAATTGATTTGAAAGGTGTTCATTCACCACAAATCGCCTAGGTGACTATGACGGTTTTACCCTTTCATTTGAATTGAGTTTGATCCAAGGCCTTCATATGGTTTAAATATATCTAATACCTATTCAAGGACTCAAAAATATTTTCTAATTATTAACAAACAAAATAATTTGAAAGGTGTTCATAAACCACAAATCGCCGAAGAGACTATGACGGTTTTACACTTTGATTTGAAATATGTTTAATCCAAGGGCTTAATATGATTGAAATATATCTAATACCTATTCAAGGAGTCAAAAATAATTTGGTAATTAAGCACAAACAATGATTTTAAAGGTGTTTATACACCAAAAATCCCCTTAGAGACTCTGACGGATTTACCCTTTGATTTGAATTGCGTTTGATCCAAGGACTTTATATGCTTTAAATAGATCTAATACCTATTCAAGGTCACAAAAACATCTGGTAATTATTCACAACAAAATGATTTGAAAGGTATTCATTCACCACAAATCGCCTAAGAAACTATGACGGTTTTACCCTTTGTTTTAAATTGAGTTTGATCCAAGGGATTCATATGCTTTAAATAGATCTAATACCTATTCAAGGACTAAAAATAATTGGGTAATTATTCACAACAAATTTTTTTGAAAGGTTTTCAAACACCACAAATCGCCTAAGAGACTATGATGTTTTTAACCTTTGATTTAAATTGAGTTTGATGCAAGAGCTTAATATGCTTTAAATATATATGCTACCTATTCAAGGTGCCAGAAATATTTTGTAATATTCACAACAAAATAATTTGAAAAGTGTTCATACACCACAAATTGCGTAAGAGACTATGACGGTTTTACCCTTTGATTTGAATTGAGTTTGATCCAATGACTTCATATACTTTAAATAGATCTAATACCTATTCAAGGACTCAAAAATATTTTGTAATTATTCACAACAAAATGATTTGAAAGGTGTTCATTTACCACAAATCGCCTAAGAAAGTATTACGGTTTTACGCTTTGTTTTGAATGTAGTTTGATCCAAGGGCTTCATATGCTTTAAATTTATCTAATACCTATTCAAGGATTCAAAAATATTTGGTAATTATTCACAAAAAAATAATTTGAAAGGTGTTCATACACCACAAATCGCCTAAGAGACTATGACGGTTTTACCCTTTGATTTGAATTAAGTTCAATCCAAGGGCTTCATATGCTTTAAATATATTTAATACCTATTCAAGGACTCAAAAAATTTTGGAAATTATTGACAACAAAATGATTTGAAAGGTTTTCATTCACCACAAATCGCCTAAGAGACTATGACGGCTTTACCCTTTGATTTGAATTGAGTTAGATCCAAGGGCTTCATATGCTTTAAAAATATCTAATACCTATTCAAGGACTCAAATTTTTTTGGTAATTATACACAACAAAATGATTTAAAAAGTTTTCATACACCACAAATCGCCTAAGAGACTATGACGGTTTTACCCTTTGATATGAAATAAGTTTGATCCAAGGGCTTCATATGATTGAAATATATCTAATAGCTATTAAAGGAGTCAAAAATATTGGGTAATTAAGCACAAAAAATGATTTGAAAGGTGTTCATACACCACATATCCCCTAAGAGACTACAACGGTTTTACCCTTTGATTTGAATTGAGATGGATCCAAGGACTTCATATGCTTTAAAAAGATATAATACCTATTTAAGGACTCAAAATTATTTGGTAATTATTCCAAACAAATTGATTTGAAAGGTGTTCATTCACCACAAATCGCCTAGGTGACTATGACGGTTTTACCCTTTCATTTGAATTGAGTTTGATCCAAGGCCTTCATATGGTTTAAATATATCTAATACCTATTCAAGGACTCAAAAATATTTTCTAATTATTAACAAACAAAATAATTTGAAAGGTGTTCATAAACCACAAATCGCCGAAGAGACTATGACGGTTTTACACTTTGATTTGAAATATGTTTAATCCAAGGGCTTAATATGATTGAAATATATCTAATACCTATTCAAGGAGTCAAAAATAATTTGGTAATTAAGCACAAACAATGATTTTAAAGGTGTTTATACACCAAAAATCCCCTTAGAGACTCTGACGGTTTTACCCTTTGATTTGAATTGCGTTTGATCCAAGGACTTTATATGCTTTAAATAGATCTAATACCTATTCAAGGTCACAAAAACATCTGGTAATTATTGACAACAAAATGATTTGAAAGGTATTCATTCACCATAAATCGCCTAAGAAAGTATGACGGTTTTACCCTTTGTTTTAAATTGAGTTTGATCCAAGGGATTCATATGCTTTAAATAGATCTAATACCTATTCAAGGACTAAAAATAATTGGGTAATTATTCACAACAATTTTTTTTGAAAGGTTTTCAAACACCACAAATCGCCTAAGAGACTATGATGTTTTTAACCTTTGATTTAAATTGAGTTTGATGCAAGGGCTTAATATGCTTTAAATATATATGCTACCTATTCAAGGTGTCAGAAATATTTTGTAATATTCACAACAAAATAATTTGAAAAGTGTTCATACACCACGAATCGTGTAAGAGACTATGACGGTTTTACCCTTTGATTTGAATTGAGTTTGATCCAATGACTTCATATACTTTAAATAGATCTAATACCTATTCAAGGACTCAAAAATATTTTGTAATTATTCACAACAAAATGATTTGAAATGTCATCATTCACAAAAAATCGCCTAAGAGAGTATGACGATTTTACCCTTTGTTTTGAATTGAGTTTGATCCAAGGGATTCATATACTTTAAATAGATCTAATACCTATTCAAGGAATCAAAAATATTTTGTAATTATTCACAACAAAATGACTTGAAAGGTGTTTATTCACCACAAATCGTCTAAGAGACTATTACGATTTTACCCTTTGTTTTGAATTAAGTTCAATCCAAAGGCTTCATATGCTTTAAATATATCTAATACCTATTCAATGATTCAAAAATATTTGGTAATTTTTCCCACAAATTTAATTTGAAAGGTGTTCATTCACCACAAATCGCCTAAGAATGTATGACGTTTTTACGCTTTGTTTTGAATGTCGTTTGATCCAAGGACTTCATATGATTAAAATATATCTAATACCTATTTTACGAGTCAAAAATATTTGGTAATTAGGCACAAAAAATTACTTGGAAGGTGTTCATACACCACAAATCTCCTTAGAGACTATGACAGTTTTACCCTTTGATTTGAATTGAGGTGGATCCAAGGACTTCATATGCTTTAAAAAGATCTAATACCTATTCAAGGAGTCAAAAATTGTTGATAATTATTTACAATAAAATGATTTGAAAGGTTTTCATACACCACAAATTGCCTAATATACTATGACGGTTTTATCGTTTGATATGAAATAAGTTTGATCTAAGGTCTGCATATGATTGAAATATATCTAATAACTATTCAAGGAGTCAAAAATATTTGGTAATTAACCAAAAAAAATGATTTGAAAGGTGTTCATACACCACAAATCCCCTAAAAGACTATGACGGTTTTACCCTTTGATTTGTATTGAGTTATATCCAAGGGCTTCATCTTCTTTAAATAGATCTAATACCTATTCAAGGACTCAAAAAAATTTGGTAAATATTCAAAACAAAATGATTTGAAAGGTGTTCATACACCACAAATCGCCTAAGAAAGTATTACGGTTTTACGCTTTGTTTTGAATGTAGTTTGATCCAAGGGCTTCATATGCTTTAAATTTATCTAATACCTATTCAAGGATTCAAAAATATTTGGTAATTATTCTCAAAAAAATAATTTGAAAGGTGTTCATACACCACAAATCGCCGAAGAGACTATGACGGTTTTACCCTTTGATTTGAATTAAGTTCAATCCAAAGGCTTCATATGCTTTAAATATATTTATTACCTATTCAAGGACTCAAAAAATTTTGAAATTATTGACAACAAAATGATTTGAAAGGTTTTCATTCACCACAAATCGCCTAAGAGACTATGACGGTTTTACCCATTGATTTGAATTGAGTTAGATCCAAGGGCTTCATATGCTTTAAAAATATCTAATACCTATTCAAGGACTCAAATTTTTTTGGTAATTATACACAACAAAATGATTTAAAAAGTTTTCATACACCACAAATCGCCTAAGAGACTATGATGGTTTTACCCTTTGATATGAAATAAGTTTGATCCAAGGGCTTCATATGATTGAAATATATCTAATAGCTATTAAAGGAGTCAAAAATATTGGGTAATTAAGCACAAAAAATGATTTGAAAGGTGTTCATACACCACATATCCCCTAAGAGACTACAACGGTTTTACCCTTTGATTTGAATTGAGGTGGATCCAAGGACTTCATATGCTTTAAAAAGATATAATACCTATTTAAGGACTCAAAATTATTTGGTAATTATTCCAAACAAATTGATTTGAAAGGTGTTCATTCACCACAAATCGCCTAGGTGACTATGACGGTTTTACCCTTTCATTTGAATTGAGTTTGATCCAAGGCCTTCATATGGTTTAAATATATGTAATACCTATTCAAGGACTCAAAAATATTTTCTATTTATTAACAAACAAAATAATATGAAAGGTGATCATAAACCACAAATCGCCGAAGAGACTATGACGGTTTTACACTTTGATTTGAAATAAGTTTAATCCAAGGGCTTAATATGATTGAAATATATCTAATACCTATTCAAGGAGTCAAAAATAATTTGGTAATTAAGCACAAACAATGATTTTAAAGGTGTTTATACACCAAAAATCCCCTTAGAGACTCTGACGGTTTTACCCTTTGATTTGAACTGCGTTTGATCCAAGGACTTTATATGCTTTAAATAGATCTAATACCTATTCAAGGTCACAAAAACATCTGGTAATTATTCACAACAAAATGATTTGAAAGGTATTCATTCACCACAAATCGCCTAAGAAAGTATGACGGTTTTACCCTTTGTTTTAAATTGAGTTTGATCCAAGGGATTCATATGCTTTAAATAGATCTAATACCTATTCAAGGACTAAAAATAATTGGGTAATTATTCACAACAAATTTTTTTGAAAGGTTTTCAAACTCCACAAATCGCCTAAGAGACTATGATGTTTTTAACCTTTGATTTAAATTGAGTTTGATGAAAGGGCTTAATTATCTTTAAATATATATGCTACCTATTCAAGGTGTCAGAATTATTTTGTAATATTCACAACAAAATAATTTGAAAAGTGTTCATACACCACAAATCGCGTAAGAGACTATGACGGTTTTACCCTTTGATTTGAATTGAGTTTGATCCAATGACTTCATATACTTTAAATAGATCTAATACCTATTCAAGGACTCAAAATATTTTGTAATTATTCACAACAAAATGATTTGAAAGGTGTTCATTTACCACAAATCGCCTAAGAAAGTATTACGGTTTTACGCTTTGTTTTGAATGTAGTTTGATCCAAGGACTTCATATGCTTTAAATTTATCTAATACCTATTCAAGGATTCAAAAATATTTGGTAATTATTCACAAAAAAATAATTTGAAAGGTGTTCATACACCACAAATCGCCTAAGAGACTATGACGGTTTTACCCTTTGATTTGAATTAACTTCCATCCAAGGGCTTCATATGCTTTAAATATATTTAATACCTATTAAAGGACTCAAAAAATTTTGGAAATTATTGACAACAAAATGATTTGAAAGGTTTTCATTCACCACAAATCGCCTAAGAGACTATGACGGCTTTACCCTTTGATTTGAATTGAGTTAGATCCAAGGGCTTCATATGCTTTAAAAATATCTAATACCTATTCAAGGACTCAAATTTTTTTGGTAATTATACACAACAAAATGATTTAAAAAGTTTTCATACACCACAAATCGCCTAAGAGACTATGATGGTTTTACCCTTTGATATGAAATAAGTTTGATCCAAGGGCTTCATATGATTGAAATATATCTAATAGCTATTAAAGGAGTCAAAAATATTGGGTAATTAAGCACAAAAAATGATTTGAAAGGTGTTCATACACCACATATCCCCTAAGAGACTACAACGGTTTTACCCTTTGATTTGAATTGAGATGGATCCAAGGACTTCATATGCTTTAAAAAGATATAATACCTATTTAAGGACTCAAAATTATTTGGTAATTATTCCAAACAAATTGATTTGAAAGGTGTTCATTCACCACAAATCGCCTAGGTGACTATGACGGTTTTACCCTTTCATTTGAATTGAGTTTGATCCAAGGCCTTCATATGGTTTAAATATATCTAATACCTATTCAAGGACTCAAAAATATTTTCTAATTATTAACAAACAAAATAATTTGAAAGGTGTTCATAAACCACAAATCGCCGAAGAGACTATGACGGTTTTACACTTTGATTTGAAATATGTTTAATCCAAGGGCTTAATATGATTGAAATATATCTAATACCTATTCAAGGAGTCAAAAATAATTTGGTAATTAAGCACAAACAATGATTTTAAAGGTGTTTATACACCAAAAATCCCCTTAGAGACTCTGACGGTTTTACCCTTTGATTTTAATTGCGTTTGATCCAAGGACTTTATATGCTTTAAATAGATCTAATACCTATTCAAGGTCACAAAAACATCTGGTAATTATTCACAACAAAATGATTTGAAAGGTATTCATTCACCACAAATCGCCTAAGAAAGTATGACGGTTTTACCCTTTGTTTTAAATTGAGTTTTATCCATGGGATTCATATGCTTTAAATAGATCTAATACCTATTCAAGGACTAAAAATAATTGGGTAATTATTCACAACAAATTTTTTTGAAAGGTTTTCAAACACCACAAATCGCCTAACAGACTATGATGTTTTTAACCTTTGATTTAAATTGAGTTTGATGCAAGGGCTTAATATGCTTTAAATATATATGCTACCTATTCAAGGTGTCAGAAATATTTTGTAATATTCACAACAAAATAATTTGAAAAGTGTTCATACACCACAAATTGCGTAAGAGACTATGACGGTTTTACCCTTTGATTTGAATTGAGTTTGATCCAATGACTTCATATACTTTAAATAGATCTAATACCTATTCAAGGACTCAAAAATATTTTGTAATTATTCACAACAAAATGATTTGAAAGGTGTTCATTTACCACAAATCGCCTAAGAAAGTATTACGGTTTTACGCTTTGTTTTGAATGTAGTTTGATCCAAGGGCTTCATATGCTTTAAATTTATCTAATACCTATTCAAGGATTCAAAAATATTTGGTAATTATTCACAAAAAAATAATTTGAAAGGTGTTCATACACCACAAATCGCCTAAGAGACTATGACGGGTTTACCCTTTGATTTGAATTAAGTTCAATCCAAGGGCTTCATATGCTTTAAATATATTTAATACCTATTCAAGCACTCAAAAAATTTTGGAAATTATTGACAACAAAATGATTTGAAAGGTTTTCATTCACCACAAATCGCCTAAGAGACTATGACGGCTTTACCCTTTGATTTGAATTGAGTTAGATCCAAGGGCTTCATATGCTTTAAAAATATCTAATACCTATTCAAGGACTCAAATTTTTTTGGTAATTATACACAACAAAATGATTTAAAAAGTTTTCATACACCACAAATCGCCTAAGAGACTATGACGGTTTTACCCTTTGATATGAAATAAGTTTGATCCAAGGGCTTCATATGATTGAAATATATCTAATAGCTATTAAAGGAGTCAAAAATATTGGGTAATTAAGCACAAAAAATGATTTGAAAGGTGTTCATACACCACATATCCCCTAAGAGACTACAACGGTTTTACCCTTTGAATTGAATTGAGATGGATCCAAGGACTTCATATGCTTTAAAAAGATATAATACCTATTTAAGGACTCAAAATTATTTGGTAATTATTCCAAACAAATTGATTTGAAAGGTGTTCATTCACCATAAATCGCCTAGGTGACTATGACGGTTTTACCCTTTCATTTGAATTGAGTTTGATCCAAGGCCTTCATATGGTTTAAATATATCTAATACCTATTCAAGGACTCAAAAATATTTTCTAATTATTAACAAACAAAATAATTTGAAAGGTGTTCATAAACCACAAATCGCCGAAGAGACTATGACGGTTTTACACTTTGATTTGAAATATGTTTAATCCAAGGGCTTAATATGATTGAAATATATCTAATACCTATTCAAGGAGTCAAAAATAATTTGGTAATTAAGCACAAACAATGATTTTAAAGGTGTTTATACACCAAAAATCCCCTTAGAGACTCTGACGGTTTTACCCTTTGATTTGAATTGCGTTTGATCCAAGGACTTTATATGCTTTAAGTAGATCAAATACCTATTCAAGGTCACAAAAACATCTGGTAATTATTCACAACAAAATGATTTGAAAGGTATTCATTCACCACAAATCGCCTAAGAAAGTATGACGTTTTACCCTTTGTTTTAAATTGAGTTTGATCCAAGGGATTCATATGCTTTAAATAGATCTAATACCTATTCAAGGACTAAAAATAATTGGGTAATTATTTACAACAAATTTTTTTGAAAGGTTTTCAAACACCACAAATCGCCTAAGAGACTATGATGTTTTTAACCTTTGATTTAAATTGAGTTTGATGCAACGGCTTAATATGCTTTAAATATATATGCTACCTATTCAAGGTGTCAGAAATATTTTGAAATATTCACAACAAAATAATTTGAAAAGTGTTCATACACCACAAATCGCGTAAGAGACTATGACGGTTTCACCCTTTGATTTGAATTGAGTTTGATCCAATGACTTCATATACTTTAAATAGATCTAATATCTATTCAAGGACTCAAAAATATTTTGTAATTATTCACAACAAAATGATTTGAAAGGTGTTCATTTACCACAAATCGCCTAAGAAAGTATTACGGTTTTACACTTTGTTTTGAATGTAGTTTGATCCAAGGGCTTCATATGCTTTAAATTTATCTAATACCTATTCAAGGATTCAAAAATATTTGGTAATTATTCACAAAAAAATAATTTGAAAGGTGTTCATACACCACAAATCGCCTAAGAGACTATGACGGTTTTACCCTTTGATTTGAATTAAGTTCAATCCAAGGCTTCATATGCTTTAAATATAATTAATACCTATTCAAGGACTAAAAAATTTTTGGAAATTATTGACAACAAAATGATTTGAAAGGTTTTCATTCACCACAAATCGCCTAAGAGACTATGACGGCTTTACCCTTTGATTTGAATTGAGTTAGATCCAAGGGCTTCATATGCTTTAAAAATATCTAATACCTTTTCAAGGACTCAAATTTTTTTGGTAATTATACACAACAAAATGATTTAAAAAGTTTTCATACACCACAAATCGCCTAAGAGACTATGACGGTTTTACCCTTTGATATGAAATAAGTTTGATCCAAGGGCTTCATATGATTGAAATATATCTAATAGCTATTAAAGGAGTCAAAAATATTGGGTAATTAAGCACAAAAAATGATTTGAAAGGTGTTCATACACCACATATCCCCTAAGAGACTACAACGGTTTTACCCTTTGATTTGAATTGAGATGGATCCAAGGACTTCATATGCTTTAAAAAGATATAATACCTATTTAAGGACTCAAAATTATTTGGTAATTATTCCAAACAAATTGATTTGAAAGGTGTTCATTCACCACAAATCGCCTCGGTGACTATGATGGTTTTACCCTTTCATTTGAATTGAGTTTGATCCAAGGGCTTCATATGGTTTAAATATATCTAATACCTATTCAAGGACTCAAAAATATTTTCTAATTATTAACAAACAAAATAATTTGAAAGGTGTTCATAAACCACAAATCGCCGAAGAGACTATGACGGTTTTACACTTTGATTTGAAATATGTTTAATCCAAGGGCTTAATATGATTGAAATATATCTAATAACTATTCAAGGAGTCAAAAATAATTTGGTAATTAAGCACAAACAATGATTTTAAAGGTGTTTATACACCAAAAATCCCCTTAGAGACTCTGACGGTTTTACCCTTTGATTTGAATTGCGTTTGATCCAAGGACTTTATATGCTTTAAGTAGATCTAATACCTATTCAAGGTCACAAAAACATCTGGTAATTATTCACAACAAAATGATTTGAAAGGTATTCATTCACCACAAATCGCCTAAGAAAGTATGACGGTTTTACCCTTTGTTTTAAATTGAGTTTGATCCAAGGGATTCATATGCTTTAAATAGATCTAATACCTATTCAAGGACTAAAAATAATTGGGTAATTATTTACAACAAATTTTTTGAAAGGTTTTCAAACACCACAAATCGCCTAAGAGACTATGATGTTTTTAACCTTTGATTTAAATGGAGTTTGATGCAACGGCTTAATATGCTTTAAATATATATGCTACCTATTCAAGGTGTCAGAAATATTTTGTAATATTCACAACAAAATAATTTGAAAAGTGTTCATACACCACAAATCGCGTAAGAGACTATGACGGTTTCACCCTTTGATTTGAATTGAGTTTGATCCAATGACTTCATATACTTTAAATAGATCTAATATCAATTCAAGGACTCAAAAATATTTTGTAATTATTCACAACAAAATGATTTGAAAGGTGTTCATTTACCACAAATCGCCTAAGAAAGTATTACGGTTTTACGCTTTGTTTTGAATGTAGTTTGATCCAAGGGCTTCATACGCTTTAAATTTATCTAATACCTATTCAAGGATTCAAAAATATTTGGTAATTATTCACCAAAAAATAATTTGAAAGGTGTTCATACACCACAAATCGCCTAAGAGACTATGACGGTTTTACCCTTTGATTTGAATTAAGTTCAATCCAAGGGCTTCATATGCTTTAAATATAATTAATACCTATTCAAGGACTCAAAAAATTTTGGAAATTATTGACAACAAAATGATTTGAAAGGTTTTCATTCACCACAAATCGCCTAAGAGACTATGACGGTTTTACCCTTTGATTTGAATTGAGTTAGATCCAAGGGCTTCATATGCTTTAAAAATATCTAATACCTATTCAAGGACTCAAATTTTTTTGGTAATTATACACAACAAAATGATTTAAAAAGTTTTCATACACCACAAATCGCCTAAGAGACTATGACGGTTTTACCCTTTGATATGAAATAAGTTTGATCCAAGGGCTTCATATGATTGAAATATATCTAATAGCTATTAAAGGAGTCAAAAATATTGGGTAATTAAGCACAAAAAATGATTTGAAAGGTGTTCATACACCACATATCCCCTAAGAGACTACAACGGTTTTACCCTTTGATTTGAATTGAGATGGATCCAAGGACTTCATATGCTTTAAAAAGATATAATACCTATTTAAGGACTCAAAATTATTTGGTAATTATTCCAAACAAATTGATTTGAAAGGTGTTCATTCTCCACAAATCGCCTAGGTGACTATGATGGTTTTACCCTTTCATTTGAATTGAGTTTGATCCAAGGGCTTCATATGGTTTAAATATATCTAATACCTATTCAAGGACTCAAAAATATTTTCTAATTATTAACAAACAAAATAATTTGAAAGGTGTTCATAAACCACAAATCGCCGAAGAGACTATGACGGTTTTACACTTTGATTTGAAATAAGTTTAATCCAAGGGCTTAATATGATTGATATATATCTAATAACTATTCAAGGAGTCAAAAATAATTTGGTAATTAAGCACAAACAATGATTTTAAAGGTGTTTATACACCAAAAATCCCCTTAGAGACTCTGACGGTTTTACCCTTTGATTTGTATTGCGTTTGATCCAAGGACTTTATATGCTTTAAATAGATCTAATACCTATTCAAGGTCACAAAAACATCTGGTAATTATTCACAACAAAATGATTTGAAAGGTATTCATTCACCACAAATCGCCTAAGAAAGTATGACGGTTTTACCCTTTGTTTTAAATTGAGTTTGATCCAAGGGATTCATATGCTTTAAATAGATCTAATACCTATTCAAGGACTAAAAATAATTGGGTAATTATTCACAACAAATTTTTTTGAAAGGTTTTCAAACACCACAAATCGCCTAAGAGACTATGATGTTTTTACCCTTTGATTTAAATTGAGTTTGATGCAAGGGCTTAATATGCTTTAAATATATATGCTACCTATTCAAGGTGTCAGAAATATTTTGTAATATTCACAACAAAATAATTTGAAAAGTGTTCATACACCACAAATCGCGTAAGAGACTATGACGGTTTTACCCTTTGAGTTGAATTGAGTTTGATCCAATGACTTCATATAGTTTAAATAGATCTAATACCTATTCAAGGACTCAAAAATATTTTGTAATTATTCACAACAATATGATTTGAAAGGTGTTCATTTACCACAAATCGTCTAAGAAAGTATTACGGTTTTACGGTTTGTTTTGAATGTAGTTTGATCCAAGGGCTTCATATTCTTTAAATTTATCTAATACCTATTCAAATATTCAAAAATATTTGGTAATTATTCACAAAAAAATAATTTGAAAGGTGTTCATACACCACAAATCGCCTAAGAGACTATGACGATTTTACCCTTTGATTTGAATTAAGTTCAATCCAAGGGCTTCATATGCTTTAAATATATTTAATACCTATTCAAGGACTCAAAAAATTTTGGAAATTATTGACAACAAAATGATTTGAAAGGTTTTCATACACTACAAATCGCCTAAGAGACAATGACGGTTTTACCCTTTGATAAGAAATAGGTTTGATCCAAGGGCTTCATATGATTGAAGTATATCTAATACCTATTCAAGGAATAAAAAATATTTGGTAATTAAGCACAAAAAATGATTTGAAAGGTGTTCATACACCACAAATCCCTTAGAGACTATGACGATTTTACCCTTTGATTTGACTTGAGTTTGATCCAAGGACTTCATATGCTTTAAATATATATAATACCTATTCAAGGACTCAAAAATATTTGGTAATTATTCACAATAAAATGATTTGGAAGCTCTTCATTCACAAAATATCGCTTAAGAGAGTATGACGGTTTTACCCTTTGTTTTGAATTGAGTTTAATCCAAGGGCTTCATATAATTTAAGTAGATCTAATACCTATTCAAGGACTCAAAAATATTTGGTAATTATTCCCAACAAATTGATTTGAAAGGTGTTCATTCACCATAAATCGCCTAAGAGACTATGACGGTTTTACCCTTTAATAAAATCGTCATAGGCTCTTAGGCGATTTGTGGTGTATGAACACCTTTCAAATCATTTGTGGTGCTTAATTACCAAATGTTTTTAACTCCTTGAATCGGTATTAGATATATTTAAATCATATGAAGTCCTTGGATCAACCTAAATTTAAATCAAAGGGTAAAACCGTCATAGTCTCTTATGGGATTTGTGGTGTATGAACACCTTTCAAATCATTTTTTGTGCTGAATTACCAAATATTATTGACTCCTTAAATAGGTATTAGATATATTTCAATCATATGAACCCCTTGGATCAAACTTATTTTATATCAAAGGGTAAAACCGTCATAGTCTCTTATGGGATTTGTGGTGTATGAACACCTTTCAAATCATATTTTGTGCTCAATTACCAAATATTATTGACTCCTTAAATAGGTATTAGATATATTTCAATCATATGAACCCTTTGGATCAAACTTATTTCATATCAAAGGGTAAAACCGTCATAGTCTCTCAGGCGATTTGTGGTGTATGAAAACCTTTCACATCACTTTGTTGTGAATAATTACCAAAATAATTTGAGTCTATGAATTGGTATTAGATATATTTAAATCATATGAAGCCCTTGGATCTAACTCAATTAAAATCAAAGGGTAAAACCATCATAGACTCTTAGGCAATTTTTTGGTTCATGAACACCTTTGAAATCATTTTTGGTGGTTAGTTACCAAATAATTTTCACTCTTTGAATTGGTATTACGTATATTTCAATCATATGAAGCCCTTGGATTAAACTTATTTCAATCAAAGAGTAAAACCGTCATAGTCTCTTAGGCGATTTGTGGTGTATGAACATCTTTCAAATCAGTTTGTTGTGAATAATTACCAAATATTTTTGTGTCCATGAATAGGTATTAGATATATTTAAATCGTAGGAAGCCCTTGGATCTAACTCAATTCAAATCAAAGGGTAAAACAGTCATAGTCTCTTAGGCGATTTGTGGTGTATGAACACCTTTCAAATCATTTTATTGTGAATAATTACCAAATATTTTTGAGTCCTTGAATAGGTATTAGATATATTTAAAGCATATGAAGCCCTTGTGATCCAAAGTCAAGCCCACTTAAAGGCTCTTTGGTTCATGAACCAGTTGCACTTGTTTTGGAAGCTCTTGGCTTTTCTCCATTTGTTCTTAAGCCCGAGTTTGTTACTTGTTTAACTTGGATGGTGGATTGAGGCGTGCATCACATTTTGAAGAGCCCAAGTTCTGTTTGGGTTTCAAGCATGATTGTAAAGGAAGCCCAAGTTCTGTTTGGATTCCTATTTAATCTATTTCTTTTTTTGTTTTATTTCAAGCTTAAAATAAAGCCTAGTGATTACTTAAGACACTAAGGCAAGTAGGCGTGTGTTTTGTGGCTGATTAGGCATGTAATTAGGGGTTATTTACAGCTCATAATTGCTGATTGCCTTCTTTGTAGCAGCCCCTTAAATGAGGCTTAATTAGGGCATGAATTAAGGAGTTTTGTCACTCCTCAAAGCCATTCCTCTTAGGACGTTTTTAGGGTGTTTCAGCTCCTCCTTTGCTGCTCCTTATCTCTATATAAGGAGAGAAAATGATAATAGAAAGCAGATTTGAGTTTTGATAAAAAAAACCTTTGTGTTATAGTTTTTACTTTGAGTTTGTCTCAAGTATTGCTAACCCTTATTACTTTGAGTGAGTCTTGAGTGATAAGCCTAGGAGAGATTGAGTGAGTCTTATCTCTGACCTAGAACCCCAAAACATTGAGTGTGTTCTTGTGTTTTGGAACTATTTCTTGTTTCGAGTGATTTCTTTTTAAAGTGAGTGTTCTATTGTTCGTAAGTTTAGAATCATCATCCAATCCTTTGGAGGGTGATTTTAGATTCACATCATCTGGTATCAGAGCTTTGGTGAAGAAATTCGTCGGAAAAATCGAGTTTTGGAGAAGAAATGAAACTGCCAGAATTCAACCCGTTTTTCATCCGACTTTGAAGGACCATTTCTCATCCTTCAGGAGTCCAAATTGGTTGATTCTTTTTTTCATTCTGCATAAATTTTTGTCTAGAATACTCACAGAATTTTTCATATTTTTATGAATTTTTTTGATATTAAACTGGGCACGTTTTTCGTAACTGCACCAAAAACGGAGCAAATCTGGCACACAGAACTTCAAACGACAATTCCTCCTTCATACGGAAAGCTTTTCAAGAGTTTATTTTTTTGATTCCGCTTGAAATTTCCTGAGTGTTATTAATCTGTAAGCCTTTGAGAGTCTCAAGGCCATTTACAGTTTCGTTTTGTTGTTCAAGTTTACGGCGGTTTGCATCTTGTATTTGTAATAGTCTAGCAAAAAAAGTGAAATCATGGTTGAAGGTGATCTTGCTAGGATGTTACAAGTAATTACTGAGAAGTTGGAAAACTTAGAGAGAAAATCAGAAGCAAATGATGAAGATAAGGCTCAACAAAAGACTAGGTTAGATGCCATGTCCGAAATGTTGATGCAAGCAAGTAGAAAACTGAATTTTCTTGAAAATGAGGATGGTGAGGTTAATACACCTAGAAACTTTGATGATGATAGGGGTTTGAAAATTGAGATGCCTGAATTTGATGGGGGACATGATAGTGAGGCTTTTCTTGATTGGATGAGGCAAATTGAGATCGTTTTTTATTATAAGGGGTATAATGATGGGAAAAGGTTTAAACTTGCTGTCTTAAAACTCACTAAACTTGCTGCCTTATGGTATGAAAACCTCAAGTCGAATAGAAGGAGAGAAGGAAAAGAGAAGATAGACTCATGGGTTAAGTTGAAAAAAAGATGAGGGATAAATGGGTTAGTAAGGAGTATGAGCAAGAGCAGTACCTAAAACTTACCCACCTTTCTCAAGAAAATAACATGAGTGTGGAAGAGTACATGAAAGAGTTTGAAAAATTGTGCTTGATTTGTGATTTGCAAGAAAAGGAAACCTTTAAAATTGCTCGATTTGTTAAAGGTTTGTCCAAAGAGATAAGTAAGAAAGTAGAAGTGACTCACTATGCCACTTTTAGTGATGTTTGTAAACTTGCTTTGAAATATGAGGCACAAGCTAAGGAGGAAAAGGAGAAAGAGAAGCCCAAAACTTCTTCTTTCAAGGGTACTTCAAAATTTACTCCTTTCAACTCTAAAGGGAGTACTTTTCAAAGTAGAGCCTTTTCATCTAGTTCATCCGGTTCTAAATTTGATAAGGGGAAAGAAAAACAAGTGATTTCACCTAGTGAGCTTGCAACTAGGAGAAAATGTTTTAAATGCCATGGGAGGGGTCATATTGCTAGTGAATGTCCTAGTAAAACTGTTTTGACCGCCACTCAATGTGCCATAATGGATGAAGAAGAACAAATGTATAATTTTGTAGTACAAGAAGAAAATGGCTATGTAGAAGATGACTTTGAAGAAGAGATAGAACCCGAGGGTGAGTACAATATGATGGTTGTGAGGAAAGTATTGTTTAGTGAGCCTCAAGTTGATGAGAGGCAAAGAAACAACTTGTTTCATACTAGATGCAAGATTGGAGAGAAGACTTGCAATGTGATAGTCGATGGTGGAGCTCAAACGGATGTTGTTTCATCCGAAGCTGTGAGTAAGTTGAAACTTACCACTAGAGATCATGATGAGCCTTATAAGCTCAATTGGTTGAATGATGGCAATGGTATTAGGGTGAAGAAGCAAGCTTTGGTTTCTTACTCTATTGGCAAGTTTGAAGATGAGAGATGGTGCGACATTCTTCCTATGGATGCTTGTCACTTGTTACTTGGAAGGCCATGGCAATTTGACCATGATTCGGAGCATAAAGGAAAATCTAATGTATATCTTGTAACTACCAAAGATGGTAGAAAAGTTAAATTGCTTCCCCTACCCCCTAAAGTTGCTAAGAAAGACAAAGAAAAGAGCAACTATCTTGTATCTTGTAATGAGTTCGAGAAAATAGTGGAAGAAAATGGTGGGGGGTATGCTTTGGTTGTAAGGACCAAAGACGAGAATGAGACTACTTGCAATAACTCACCATTTTTGGATGAGTTATTGGAAGAGTTCAAAGATGTGTTCCCCAATGACTTGCCCAAGGGCCTCCTCCAATAAGGGGCATTGAGCATGCCATTGACTTGATTCCAGGATCACCTTTGCCCAACAAGGCTGCCTATAGGTGTAATCCGGAAGAGAGTAAGGAACTTGAAAGGCAAGTGAATGAATTGATTGAAAGAGGCTATGTGAGAGAGAGCCTTAGTCCTTGCGCGGTTCCTGCCCTCTTAGTACCAAAGAAAGATGGTACTTGGAGAATGTGTGTTGATAGTCATTCCATTAACAACATAACCATCAAATATCGTTTTCCTATGCCTCGTTTGCAAGATATGCTAGATGAATTGAGTGGTTCCTTAGTCTTTTCCAAAATAGACTTAAGGAGTGGATACCATCAAATGAGAGTAAGGGAGGGAGATGAGTGGAAAACGGCTTTCAAAACAAAGCAAGGGTTATATGAGTGGTTAGTTATGCCATTTGGGCTTTGCAATGCCCCAAGCTCCTTCATGCGGTTGATGAATGAAGTCCTCCGTCCTTTCCTTAATGATTTTATTGTTGTTTACTTAGATGACATACTTGTGTATAGTAAAAACAATGAAGATCATGTAATTCATTTGAGGAGGTTGTTTGAAAAATTGAGGGAGATGAAGTTGTATGGCAAGCTTGAGAAATGTGTATTCATGACTCCTAGTGTTGTATTCTTAGGATACATTGTAACAGGAGAGGGGGTGCATGTAGACCCGGAAAAAGTAAAAGCTGTGCAATCATGGTTGGCTCCAACCAATGTGCATGAAGTAAGAAGCTTCCATGGACTAGCCTCCTTCTATAGGCGGTTCATCAAGAACTTCTCTACTATCATGGCTCCTATCACCGAGTTAACAAAGAAAGGTGAGTTTAAGTGGGGTGAGAGTGCGCAAAAGGCCTTTGAGAAGGTCAAGCATATGCTTTGTAATGCTCCCATACTTGTACTTCCCGACTTTAACAAAGTGTTTGAGGTGGAGTGTGATGCTAGTGGGATTGGTATTGGTGCGGTTTTGATACAAGAGAGGAAGCCCGTGTGCTACTTTAGTGAAAAGTTAAATGGGGCTAAGCTTAACTATTCCACTTATGATCGTGAGTTCTATGCCATTGTGAGGGCTCTTGATCATTGGTCTCATTACTTAAGACCTAAGCCTTTTGTCCTTCATTCGGACCATGAGGCGCTTAAGTTCATCCATGGGCAACAAAAGTTGAACCAAAGGCAGGCTAAATGGGTGGAGTTTCTCCAAACATTTACCTTTAGTTCAAAATATAAAGATGGAAAGAGTAATGTAGTGGCCGACGCTTTGTCTCGTCGGAACTACTTGCTTTCTATGGTGGATGCTAAGATTTTGGGTTTTGAGCAACTCAAAGAGGGCTATCAACATGATCCTGATTTTGCAAGTGAGTTCGAGAGTCCATCAAAAGAGTTTGTGCAGCAAGATGGTTACCTCTTCAAGGGTAACAAGTTGTGTGTCCCAAAGAGTGGCGTGAGGGAGTTGTTGGTGAGGGAAGTGCATAGTGGTGGTTTGGCGGGTCACTTTGGCATCCAAAAGACTCTTGATATTCTTGGTGAGCATTTCTATTGGCCAAGAATGATCAAAGATGTGACTTTGGTTGTGGAGAGATGTGCTACTTGTCAAAAAGCAAAGGGTCACTTCACCAAAGGTCTCTACACTCCTCTTCCAGTTCCAGATGCCCCATGGGAGAGTGTTAGCATGGACTTCATTGTAGGATTACCAAGAACTCAAAGGGGAAGGGATAGCATCATGGTTGTTGTAGATAGATTCTCTAAAATGGCTCACTTCATAGCTTGTAATAAAACTGATGATGCTGTAAAAGTGGCGGAAATGTACTTTAAGGAAGTTGTCAAACTTCATGGCATTCCTCGAAGTATAGTTTCGGATAGGGACTCCAAGTTTCTTAGTCACTTTTGGAGGACCCTATGGAAGCTTGTTGGTACTAAGTTGCTATTTAGCACCTCTCATCATCCCCAAACTGATGGGCAAACGGAGGTGACAAATAGAACTTTGGGTACGTTGTTGAGAGGACTTGTAAGCAAAACGCAAAAAGATTGGGACATGAAACTAGCCCATGCTGAGTTTGCTTACAATCGAGCTCATTCCTTAACTACTTCTCGCTCCCCATTTGAAGTAGTTTATGGAGTGAATCCCTTTGTGCCTATTGATCTTATTCCTATGGTTAAAGGGGATATTGTGGAGAAAGATGCTAAAAGAGGGTGGAAGCCTTTCAAAAAACCTGTGAGCAAGTGAAGAAAAGAATTGAGGAGATGAATAAGAAATACCAAGAGAGAGCAAACAAACGACGAAAGCAACCCATCTTTCAACCCGGGGATTTGGTTTGGCTTCATTTGAGGAAAGAGAGATTTCCCAAACTTCGCAAAAACAAACTCATGCCTCGTTCTGATGGTCCATTTAGAGTGACTGAAAGGGTGAATGATAGTGCTTACAAAATTGAGCTTCCTGATGAGTTGATGGGTGTTAGTGCTACGTTCAATGTGGGGGATTTGTCACCATACTTAGATGATTCAAGTTTGAGGGCAAACTCTTCAAAAGAAGGGGAGAATGATCCAAAGTCAAGCCCACTTAAAGGCTCTTTGGTTCATGAACCAGTTGCACTTGTTTTGGAAGCTCTTGGCTTTTCTCCATTTGTTCTTAAGCCCGAGTTTTTTACTTGTTTAACTTGGATGGTGGATTGAGGCGTGCATCACATTTTGAAGAGCCCAAGTTCTGTTTGGGTTTCAAGCATGATTGTAAAGGAAGCCCAAGTTCTGTTTGGATTCCTATTTAATCTATTTCTTTTTTTGTTTTATTTCAAGCTTAAAATAAAGCCTAGTGATTACTTAAGACACTAAGGCAAGTAGGCGTGTGTTTTGTGGCTGATTAGGCATGTAATTAGGGGTTATTTACAGCTCATAATTGCTGATTGCCTTCTTTGTAGCAGCCCCTTAAATGAGGCTTAATTAGGGCATGAATTAAGGAGTTTTGTCACTCCTCAAAGCCATTCCTCTTAGGACGTTTTTAGGGTGTTTCAGCTCCTCCTTTGCTGCTCCTTATCTCTATATAAGGAGAGAAAATGATAATAGAAAGCAGATTTGAGTTTTGATAAAAAAAACCTTTGTGTTATAGTTTTTACTTTGAGTTTGTCTCAAGTATTGCTAACCCTTATTACTTTGAGTGAGTCTTGAGTGATAAGCCTAGGAGAGATTGAGTGAGTCTTATCTCTGACCTAGAACCCCAAAACATTGAGTGTGTTCTTGTGTTTTGGAACTATTTCTTGTTTCGAGTGATTTCTTTTTAAAGTGAGTGTTCTATTGTTCGTAAGTTTAGAATCATCATCCAATCCTTTGGAGGGTGATTTTAGATTCACATCACCTTGGATCAAAATCAATTCAAAGGTAAAATCGTCATAGTCTCTTAGGCGATTTGTGGTGTTTGAAAACCTTTCAAATCATTTTGTTGTGAATAATTACCAAATATTTTTGAGTCCTTGAATAGGTATCAGATATATTTAAAGCATATGAAGCCCTTGGATCAAACTCAATTCAAATCAATGGATAAAACCGTCATAGTCTCTTAGGCGATTTGTGGTGCTTACTTACCAAATGTTTTACCTGCTTGAATCTGTATTAGATATATTTTAATCATATGAAGTCCTTGGATCCACCAAATTCAAATCAAAGGGTAAAACCGTCATACTCTCTTAGGCGATTTGTGGTGTATGAACACCTTTCAAATCATTTTGTTGTGAATAACTACCAAATATTTTTGAGTCCTTGAATAGGTATTAGATATATTTAAAGCATATGAAGCCCTTGGATCAAACTCATTTCAAATTAAAGGGTAAAATCGTCATAGTCTCTTAGGCGATTTGTGGTGTATGAGCACCTTTCAAATTTTTTTATTGTGAATATTTACAAAATAATTCCTACTCTTTGAATATGTATTAGATATATTTAAAGCA
The DNA here is from genome assembly GCA_947645195.1 of Patellifolia procumbens. NCBI lineage: Eukaryota > Viridiplantae > Streptophyta > Magnoliopsida > Caryophyllales > Amaranthaceae > Patellifolia > Patellifolia procumbens. Next base: position 248,422 of record CANSGD010000457.1, read on the forward strand.
TATGAAACCCTTGGATAAAATTCAATTTAATCAAAGTGTAAAACCGTCATAGTCTCTTAGGCGATTTGTGGTGTATGAACACCTTTCAAATTATTTTGTTGTGAATATTTACCAAATTTTTTTGAGTCCTTTAATAGGTATTAGATCTATTTAAATCATATGAAGCCCTTGGATATAACTCAATACAAATCAAAGGGTAAAACCGTCATTGTCTCTTAGGGGATTTGTGATGTATGAAAACCTTTCAAATCATTTTGTTGTGAATAATTGATGTGAATCTAAAATCACCCTCCAAATGTTTGGATGATGATTCTAAACTTACGAATAATAGAACACTCACTTTAACAATAAATCACTCGAAATAAGTAATAGTACCAAAACACAAGAACACACTCAATGTTTTGGGGTTCTTGGTCAGAGATAAGACTCACTCAATCTATCCTAGGCTTATCACTCAAGACTCACTCAAAGTAATAAGGGTTAGCAATACTTGAGGCAAACTCAAAGGAAAAACTATAACACAATGGTTTTTTATCAAATCTCAAATCTGATTTCTATTATCATTTTCTCTCCTTATATAGAGATAAGGAGCAGCAAGGAGGAGCTGAAACACCCTAAAAAACGTCCTAAGAGGAATGGCTTTGAGGAGTTACAAAACTCCTTGATTCACGCTCTAATTAAGCCTCATTTAAGGGGCCGTTACAAAGAAGGCAATCAGCAACTATGAGCTGTAAACAACCCCTAATTACATGCCTAATCAGCCACTAAACACACACCTACTTGCCGTAGTGTCTTAAGTAATCACTAGGCTTTATTTTAAGCTTGAAATAAAACAACAAAAGAAATAGATTAAATAGGATTCCATACAAAACTTGGACTTCCTTTACAATCATGCTTGAAACCCAAACAGAACTTGGGCTCTTGAAAATGTGATGCACGCCTCAATCCACCATCCAAGTTAAACAAGTAAAAAACTCGGGCTTAAGAACAAATGGAGAAAAGCCAAGAGCTTCTAAAACAAGTGCAACTGGTTCATGAACCAAAGAGCCTTTAAGTGGGCTTGACTTTGGATCATTCTCCCCTTCTTTTGAAGAGTTTTCCCTCAAACTAGAATCATCTAAGTATGGTGACAAATCCCCCACATTGAACGTAACACTAACACCCATCAACTCATCAGGAAGCTCAATTTTGTAAGCACTATCATTCACCCTTTCAGTCACTCTAAATGAACTATCAGAAAGAGGCATGAGTTTGTTTTTGCGAAGTTTGGGAAATCTCTCTTTCCTCAAATGAAGCCAAACCAAATCCCCGGGGTGAAAGATGGGTTGTTTTCGTCGTTTGTTTGCTCTCTCTTGGTATTTCTTATTCATTTCCTCAATTCTTTTCTTCACTTGCTCACAGGTTTTTTGAAAGGCTTCCACCCTCTTTTTAGCATCTTTCTCCATAATATCCCCTTTAACCATAGGAATAAGATCAATAGGCACAAAGGGATTCATTTCATAAACTACTTCAAATGGGGAGCGAGAAGTAGTTAAGGAATGAGCTCGATTGTAAGCAAACTCCGCATGGGCTAGTTTCATGTCCCAATCTTTTTGCGTTTTGCTTATAAGTCCTCTCAACAACGTACCCAAAGTTCTATTTGTCACCTCCGTTTGCCCATCAATTTGGGGATGATGGGCGGTGCTAAATAGCAACTTGGTACCAACAAGCTTCCATAGGGTCCTCCAAAAGTGACTAAGAAACTTGGAGTCCCTATCCAAAACTATACTTCGAGGAATGCCATGAAGTTTGACAACTTCCTTGAAGTACATTTCCGCCACTTTTACAGCATCATCAGTTTTATTACAAGCTATGAAGTGAGCCATTTTAAAGAATCTATCTACAACAACCATGATGCTATCCCTTCCCCTTTGAGTTCTTGGTAATCCTACAATGAAGTCCATGCTAACACTCTCCCATGGGGCATCTAGAACTGCAAGAGGAGTGTAGAGGCCTTTGGTGAAGTGACCCTTTGCTTTTTGACAAGTAGCACATCTCTCCAACACCAAAGTCACATCTTTGATAATTCTTGGCCAATAGAAATGCTCACCAAGAATATCATGAGTCTTTTGGATGCCAAAGTGACCCACCAAACCACCACTATGCACTTCCCTCACCAACAACTCCCTCACGCCACTCTTTGGGACACACAACTTGTTACCCTTGAAGAGGTAACCATCTTGCTGCACAAACTCCTTTGATGGACTCTCTAACTCACTTGCAAAATCAGGATCATGTTGATAGCCCTCTTTGAGTTGCTCAAAATCTTGGACTCTCTTTGAGTTGATCAATAATTACCAACTATTTTTGAGTCCTTTAATATGTATTAGATATATTTAAAGCATATGAAGCCCTTGGATCAAACTCAATTTAATCAAAGTGTAAAACTATCGTAGTCTCTTAGGCGATTTGTGGTGTATGAACACCTTTCCAATCATTTTGTTGTGAATATTTATCAAAAAAATTTGAGTCCTTGAATAGGAATTAGATCTATTTAAAGCATATGAAGCCCTTGGATATAACTCAATACAAATCAGAGGGTAAAACCGTCATAGTCTCTTAGGGGATTTGTGGTGTATGAACACCTTTCAAATCATTTTTTTTGGTTAATTACCTAATATTTTTGACTCCTTGAATAGGTATTAGATATATTTCAAACTTACGAAGCCCTTGGATTAAACTTATTTCATATTAAAGGATAAAATCGTCATAGTCTCTTAGGCGATTTGTGGTGTATGAAAACCTTTCAAATAATTTTGTTGTGAATAATTACCAAATATTTTTGATTCCTTGAATAGGTATTAGATATATTTAAAGCATATGAATCCCTTGGATAAAACTCAATTCAAATCAAAGGGTAAAACCATCATAGTATCTAAGGCGATTTGTGGTGTATGAACATCATTCAAATCATTTGTGGTGCTTAATTACCAAATGTTTTTGACTCCATGAATTAGTATTAGATATATTTCAATCATATGAAGTCCTTTGATCAACCTAAATTCATATCAATGGGTAAATCCGTCATAGTCTCTTAGGGGATTTGTGGTGTATAAACACCTTTCAAATTAATTTGGTTGTTAATAATTACCAAATATTTTTGAGTCCTTGAATAGGTATTATAAATATTTAAAGCATATGAAGCCCTTGGATCAAACTCAATTAAAATTAAAAGGTAAAACCGTCATAGTCTCTTAGGCGATTTGTGGTGAATGAACACCTTTCAAATCAATTTGTTGGGAATAATTACCAAACATTTTTGAGTCCTTGAATAGGTATTAGATCTTTTTAAAGCACATGAAGTCTTTGGATCCACCTCAATTCAAATCAAAGGGTAAAACCATCATATTCTCTTAGGGGATATGTGGTTTATGAACACCTTTCAAATCATTTTTTGTGCTTAATTACCAAATATTTTTGTCTAATTGAATAGCTATTAGATATATTTCAATCATATGAAGCCCTTGGATTAAACTTATTTCATATCAAAGGGTAAAACCGTCATAGTCTCTTAGGCGATTTGTGGTGTATGAAAACCTTTGAAATCATTTTTTAGTGAATAATTACCAAAAACTTTTGAGCCCTTGAATAGGTATTGGATATATTTAAAGCATATGAAGCCCTTGCATCTAACTCAATTCAAATCAGAGGGTAAAACCGTCATAGTCTCTTAGGCGATTTGTGGTGTATGAACACCTTTCCAATCATTTTGTTGTGAATAATTACCAAATATTTTTGAGTCCTTGAATAGGTATTAGATATATTTAAAGCATATGAAGCTCTTGGATCAAACTCAATTCAAACCAAAGGGTAAAACCGTCATAGTCTCTTAAATGATTTGTGGTGTATGAGCCCCTTTCAAATCATTTTGTTGTGAATAATTACCAAATATTTTTGAGTCCTTGAATAGGTATTAGATATATTTAAAGCATATGAAGCTCTTGAATCAAACTCAATTCAAACCAAAGGGCAAAACCGTCATAGTCTCTTATATGATTTGTGGTGTATGAGCACCTTTCAAATCATTTTGTTGTGAATAATTACCTAATATTTTTGAGTCCTTGAATAGGTATTAGAAATATTTAAAGAATATGAAGCCCTTGGATCAAACTCAATTCAAATTAAAGGGTAAAACCGTCATAGTCTCTTAGGTGATTTGTGGTGTAAGAACACCTTTCAAATTTTTTTATTGTGAATATTTACAAAATAATTCTGACTCATTGAATATGTATTATATATATTTAAAGCATATGAAGCCCTTGGATCAAACTCAATTTAATCAAAGTGTAAAATCGTCATAGGCTCTTAGGCGATTTGTGGTGTATGAACACCTTTCAAATCATTTGTGGTGCTTAATTACGAAATGTTTTTAACTCCTTGAATCGGTATTAGATATATTTAAATCGTATGAAGTCCTTGGATCAACCTAAATTTAAATCAAAGGGTAAAACCGTCATAGTCTCTTATGGGATTTGTGGTGTATGAACACCTTTCAAATCATTTTTTGTGCTGAATTACAAAATATTATTGACTCCTTAAATAGGTATTTGATATATTTCAATCATATGAACCCCTTGGATCAAACTTATTTCAATCAAAGAGTAAAACCGTCATATCAGTTTGTGGTGTATGAACATCTTTCAAATCAGTTTGTTGTGAATAATTACCAAATATTTTTGTGTCCATGAATAGGTATTAGATATATTTAAATCGTAGGAAGCCCTTGGATCTAACTCAATTCAAATCAAAGGGTAAAACAGTCATAGTCTCTTAGGCGATTTGAGGTGTATGAACACCTTTCAAATCATTTTGTTGTGAATAATTACCAAATATTTTTGAGTCCTTGAATAGGTATTAGATATATTTAAAGCATATGAAGCCCTTGGATCAAAATTAATTCAAGGGTAAAATCGTCATAGTCTCTTAGGCGATTTGTCGTGTATGAACACCTTTCAATTTTTTTATTGTGAATATTTACAAAATAATTCTGACTCCTTGAATATGTATTAGAAATATTTAGATCTTATGAAGCCCTTGGATTAAACTCAATTTAATCAAAGTGTAAAACATTCATAGTCTCTTAGGCGATTTGTGGTGTATGAACACCATTGAAATCATTTTTTTTGGTTAATTACCAAATATTTTTGTATAATTAAATAGCTATTAGATATATTTCAATCATATGAAGCCCTTGGATTAAACTTATTTCATATCAAAGGGTAAAATCGTCATAGTCTCTTAGGCGATTTGTGGTGTATGAAAACCTTTGAAATCATTTTGTTGTGAATAATTACCAAAAACTTTTGAGTCCTTGAATAGGTATTGGATATATTTAAAGCATATGAAGCCCTTGGATCTAACTCAATTCAAATCGAAGGGTAAAACCGTCATAGTCTCTTAGGCGATTTGTGGTGTATGAACACCTTTGAAATCATTTTGTTGTGAATAATTACCAAAAAAATTTGAGTCCTTGAATAGGTATTGGATATATTTAAAGCATATGAAGCCCTTGGATCTAACTCAATTCAAATCAAAGGGTAAAATCGTCATAGTCTCTTGGCGATTTGTGGTGTATGAGCACCTTTCAAATCATTTTGTTGTGAATAATTACCAAATATTTTTGAGTCCTTGAATAGGTATTAGATATATTTAAAGCATATGAAGCTCTTGGATCAAACTCAATTCAAATTAAAGGGTAAAACCGTCATAGTCTCTTAGGTGATTTGTGGTGTATGAACACCTTTCAAATTTTTTTATTGTGAATATTTACAAAATAATTCTGACTCATTGAATATGTATTATATATATTTAAAGCATATGAAGCCCTTGGATTAAACCCAATTTAATCAAAGTGTAAAATCGTCATAGGCTCTTAGGCGATTTGTGGTGTATGAACACCTTTCAAATCATTTGTGGTGCTTAATTACCAAATGTTTTTAACTCCTTGAATCGGTATTAGATATATTTAAATCATATGAAGTCCTTGGATCAACCTAAATTTAAATCAAAGGGTAAAACCGTCATAGTCTCTTATGGGATTTGTCGTGTATGAACACCTTTCAAATCATTTTTTGTGTTGAATTACCAAATATTATTGACTCCTTAAATAGATATTAGATATATTTCAATCATATTAACCCCTTGGATCAAACTTATTTCATATCAAAGGGTAAAACCGTCATAGTCTCTTATGGGATTTGTGGTGTATGAACACCTTTCAAATCATTTTTTGTGCTGAATTACCAAATATTATTGACTCCTTAAATAGGTATTAGATATATTTCAATCATATGAACCCCTTGGATCAAACTTATTTCATATCAAAGGGTAAAACCGTCATAGTCTCTCAGGCGATTTGTGGTGTATGAAAACCTTTCACATCACTTTGTTGTGAATAATTACCAAAATAATTTGAGTCCATGAATTGGTATTAGATATATTTAAATCATATGAAGCCCTTGGATCTAACTCAATTAAAATCAAAGGGTAAAACCATCATAGCCTCTTAGGCAATTTTTTGGTTCATGAACACCTTTGAAATCATTTTTGGTGGTTAGTTACGAAATAATTTTCACTCCTTGAATTGGTATTACGTATATTTCAATCATATGAAGCCCTTGGATTAAACTTATTTCAATCAAAGAGTAAAACCGTCATAGTCTCTTAGGCGATTTGTGGTGTATGAACATCTTTCAAATCAGTTTGTTGTGAATAATTACCAAATATTTTTGTGTCCATGAATAGGTATTAGATATATTTAAATCGTACGAAGCCCTTGGATCTAACTCAATTCAAATCAAAGGGTAAAACACTCATAGTCTCTTAGGCGATTTGTGGTGTATGAACACCTTTCAAATTATTTTGTTGTGAATAATTACCAAATATTTTTGAGTCCTTGAATAGGTATTAGATATATTTAAAGCATATGACACTCTTGGATCAAAATCTATTAAAGGGTAAAATCGTCATAGTCTCTTAGGCGATTTGTGGTGTATGAACACCTTGTAATTTTTTTATTGTGAATATTTACAAAATAATTCTGACTCCTTGAATATGTATTAGACATATTTAAATCTTATGAAGCCCTTGGATCAAACTCAATTTAATCAAAGTGTAAAACCGTCATAGTCTCTTAGGCGATTTGTGGTGTATGAACACCTTTCAAATAATTTTTATGGTTAATTACCAAATATTTTTGTCTAATTGAATAGCTATTAGATATATTTCAATCATATGATGCCCTTGGATTAAACTTATTTCATATCAAAGGGTAAAACCGCCACAGTCTCTTAGGCGATTTGTGGTGTATGAAAACCTTTGAAATCATTTTGTTGTGAATAATTACCAAAAACTTTTGAGTCCTTGAATAGGTATTGGATATATTTAAAGCATATGAAGCCCTTGGATCTAACTCAATCCAAATCAAAGGGTAAAACCGTCATAGTCTCTTAGGCGATTTGTGGTGTATGAACACCTTTCAAATCATTTTGTTGTGAATAATTACCAAATAATTTTGAGTCCTTGAATAGGTATTAGATATATTTAAAGCATATGAAGCTCTTGGATCAAACTCAATTTAAACCAAAGGGTAAAACCGTCATAGTCTCTTATATGATTTGTGGTGTATGAGCATCTTTCAAATCATTTTGTTGTGAATAATTACCTAATATTTTTGAGTCCTTGAATAGGTATTAGAAATATTTAAAGAATATGAAGCCCTTGGATCAAACTCAATTCAAATTAAAGGGTAAAACCGTCATAGTCTCTTAGGTGATTTGTGGTGTAAGAACACCTTTCAAATTTTTTTATTGTGAATATTTACAAAATAATTCTGACTCATTGAATATGTATTATATATATTTAAAGCATATGAAGCCCTTGGATCAAACTCAATTTAATCAAAGTGTAAAATCGTCATAGGCTCTTAGGCGATTTGTGGTGTATGAACACCTTTCAAATCATTTGTGGTGCTTAATTACGAAATGTTTTTAACTCCTTGAATCGGTATTAGATATATTTAAATCGTATGAAGTCCTTGGATCAACCTAAATTTAAATCAAAGGGTAAAACCGTCATAGTCTCTTATGGGATTTGTGGTGTATGAACACCTTTCAAATCATTTTTTGTGCTGAATTACAAAATATTATTGACTCCTTAAATAGGTATTTGATATATTTCAATCATATGAACCCCTTGGATCAAACTTATTTCAATCAAAGAGTAAAACCGTCATATCAGTTTGTGGTGTATGAACATCTTTCAAATCAGTTTGTTGTGAATAATTACCAAATATTTTTGTGTCCATGAATAGGTATTAGATATATTTAAATCGTAGGAAGCCCTTGGATCTAACTCAATTCAAATCAAAGGGTAAAACAGTCATAGTCTCTTAGGCGATTTGAGGTGTATGAACACCTTTCAAATCATTTTGTTGTGAATAATTACCAAATATTTTTGAGTCCTTGAATAGGTATTAGATATATTTAAAGCATATGAAGCCCTTGGATCAAAATTAATTCAAGGGTAAAATCGTCATAGTCTCTTAGGCGATTTGTCGTGTATGAACACCTTTCAATTTTTTTATTGTGAATATTTACAAAATAATTCTGACTCCTTGAATATGTATTAGAAATATTTAGATCTTATGAAGCCCTTGGATTAAACTCAATTTAATCAAAGTGTAAAACATTCATAGTCTCTTAGGCGATTTGTGGTGTATGAACACCATTGAAATCATTTTTTTTGGTTAATTACCAAATATTTTTGTATAATTAAATAGCTATTAGATATATTTCAATCATATGAAGCCCTTGGATTAAACTTATTTCATATCAAAGGGTAAAATCGTCATAGTCTCTTAGGCGATTTGTGGTGTATGAAAACCTTTGAAATCATTTTGTTGTGAATAATTACCAAAAACTTTTGAGTCCTTGAATAGGTATTGGATATATTTAAAGCATATGAAGCCCTTGGATCTAACTCAATTCAAATCGAAGGGTAAAACCGTCATAGTCTCTTAGGCGATTTGTGGTGTATGAACACCTTTGAAATCATTTTGTTGTGAATAATTACCAAAAAAATTTGAGTCCTTGAATAGGTATTGGATATATTTAAAGCATATGAAGCCCTTGGATCTAACTCAATTCAAATCAAAGGGTAAAATCGTCATAGTCTCTTGGCGATTTGTGGTGTATGAGCACCTTTCAAATCATTTTGTTGTGAATAATTACCAAATATTTTTGAGTCCTTGAATAGGTATTAGATATATTTAAAGCATATGAAGCTCTTGGATCAAACTCAATTCAAATTAAAGGGTAAAACCGTCATAGTCTCTTAGGTGATTTGTGGTGTATGAACACCTTTCAAATTTTTTTATTGTGAATATTTACAAAATAATTCTGACTCATTGAATATGTATTATATATATTTAAAGCATATGAAGCCCTTGGATTAAACCCAATTTAATCAAAGTGTAAAATCGTCATAGGCTCTTAGGCGATTTGTGGTGTATGAACACCTTTCAAATCATTTGTGGTGCTTAATTACCAAATGTTTTTAACTCCTTGAATCGGTATTAGATATATTTAAATCATATGAAGTCCTTGGATCAACCTAAATTTAAATCAAAGGGTAAAACCGTCATAGTCTCTTATGGGATTTGTCGTGTATGAACACCTTTCAAATCATTTTTTGTGTTGAATTACCAAATATTATTGACTCCTTAAATAGGTATTAGATATATTTCAATCATATTAACCCCTTGGATCAAACTTATTTCATATCAAAGGGTAAAACCGTCATAGTCTCTTATGGGATTTGTGGTGTATGAACACCTTTCAAATCATTTTTTGTGCTGAATTACCAAATATTATTGACTCCTTAAATAGGTATTAGATATATTTCAATCATATGAACCCCTTGGATCAAACTTATTTCATATCAAAGGGTAAAACCGTCATAGTCTCTCAGGCGATTTGTGGTGTATGAAAACCTTTCACATCACTTTGTTGTGAATAATTACCAAAATAATTTGAGTCCATGAATTGGTATTAGATATATTTAAATCATATGAAGCCCTTGGATCTAACTCAATTAAAATCAAAGGGTAAAACCATCATAGCCTCTTAGGCAATTTTTTGGTTCATGAACACCTTTGAAATCATTTTTGGTGGTTAGTTACGAAATAATTTTCACTCCTTGAATTGGTATTACGTATATTTCAATCATATGAAGCCCTTGGATTAAACTTATTTCAATCAAAGAGTAAAACCGTCATAGTCTCTTAGGCGATTTGTGGTGTATGAACATCTTTCAAATCAGTTTGTTGTGAATAATTACCAAATATTTTTGTGTCCATGAATAGGTATTAGATATATTTAAATCGTACGAAGCCCTTGGATCTAACTCAATTCAAATCAAAGGGTAAAACACTCATAGTCTCTTAGGCGATTTGTGGTGTATGAACACCTTTCAAATTATTTTGTTGTGAATAATTACCAAATATTTTTGAGTCCTTGAATAGGTATTAGATATATTTAAAGCATATGACACTCTTGGATCAAAATCTATTAAAGGGTAAAATCGTCATAGTCTCTTAGGCGATTTGTGGTGTATGAACACCTTGTAATTTTTTTATTGTGAATATTTACAAAATAATTCTGACTCCTTGAATATGTATTAGACATATTTAAATCTTATGAAGCCCTTGGATCAAACTCAATTTAATCAAAGTGTAAAACCGTCATAGTCTCTTAGGCGATTTGTGGTGTATGAACACCTTTCAAATAATTTTTATGGTTAATTACCAAATATTTTTGTCTAATTGAATAGCTATTAGATATATTTCAATCATATGATGCCCTTGGATTAAACTTATTTCATATCAAAGGGTAAAACCGCCACAGTCTCTTAGGCGATTTGTGGTGTATGAAAACCTTTGAAATCATTTTGTTGTGAATAATTACCAAAAACTTTTGAGTCCTTGAATAGGTATTGGATATATTTAAAGCATATGAAGCCCTTGGATCTAACTCAATCCAAATCAAAGGGTAAAACCGTCATAGTCTCTTAGGCGATTTGTGGTGTATGAACACCTTTCAAATCATTTTGTTGTGAATAATTACCAAATAATTTTGAGTCCTTGAATAGGTATTAGATATATTTAAAGCATATGAAGCTCTTGGATCAAACTCAATTTAAACCAAAGGGTAAAACCGTCATAGTCTCTTATATGATTTGTGGTGTATGAGCATCTTTCAAATCATTTTGTTTTGAATAATTACCAAATATTTTTGAGTCCATGAATAGGTATTAGAAAATTTTAAATTATATGAAGCCCTTGGATCAAACTCAATTCAAATTAAAGGGTAAAACCGTCATAGTCTCTTAGGTGATTTGTGGTGTATGAACACCTTTCAAATTTTTTTATTGTGAATATTTACAAAATAATTCTGACTCATTGAATATGTATTATATATATTTAAAGCATATGAAGCCCTTGGATCAAACTCAATTTAATCAAAGTGTACAATCGTCATAGGCTCTTAGGCGATTTGTGGTGTATGAACACCTTTCAAATCATTTTGTTGTGAATAATTACCAAAAAAATTTGAGTCCTTGAATAGGTATTGGATATATTTAAAGCATATGAAGCCCTTGGATCTAACTCAATTCAAATCAAAGGGTAAAATCGTCATAGTCTCTTGGCGATTTGTGGTGTATGAGCACCTTTCAAATCATTTTGTTGTGAATAATTACCAAATATTTTTGAGTCCTTGAATAGGTATTAGATATATTTAAAGCATATGAAGCTCTTGGATCAAACTCAATTCAAATTAAAGGGTAAAACCGTCATAGTCTCTTAGGTGATTTGTGGTGTATGAACACCTTTCAAATTTTTTTATTGTGAATATTTACAAAATAATTCTGACTCATTGAATATGTATTATATATATTTAAAGCATATGAAGCCCTTGGATTAAACCCAATTTAATCAAAGTGTAAAATCGTCATAGGCTCTTAGGCGATTTGTGGTGTATGAACACCTTTCAAATCATTTGTGGTGCTTAATTACCAAATGTTTTTAACTCCTTGAATCGGTATTAGATATATTTAAATCATATGAAGTCCTTGGATCAACCTAAATTTAAATCAAAGGGTAAAACCGTCATAGTCTCTTATGGGATTTGTGGTGTATGAACACCTTTCAAATCATTTTTTGTGTTGAATTACCAAATATTATTGACTCCTTAAATAGGTATTAGATATATTTCAATCATATTAACCCCTTGGATCAAACTTATTTCATATCAAAGGGTAAAACCGTCATAGTCTCTTATGGGATTTGTGGTGTATGAACACCTTTCAAATCATTTTTTGTGCTGAATTACCAAATATTATTGACTCCTTAAATAGGTATTAGATATATTTCAATCATATGAACCCCTTGGATCAAACTTATTTCATATCAAAGGGTAAAACCGTCATAGTCTCTCAGGCGATTTGTGGTGTATGAAAACCTTTCACATCACTTTGTTGTGAATAATTACCAAAATAATTTGAGTCCATGAATTGGTATTAGATATATTTAAATCATATGAAGCCCTTGGATCTAACTCAATTAAAATCAAAGGGTAAAACCATAATAGCCTCTTAGGCAATTTTTTGGTTTATGAACACCTTTGAAATCATTTTTGGTGGTTAGTTACGAAATAATTTTCACTCCTTGAATTGGTATTACGTATATTTCAATCATATGAAGCCCTTGGATTAAACTTATTTCAATCAAAGAGTAAAACCGTCATAGTCTCTTAGGCGATTTGTGGTGTATGAACATCTTTCAAATCAGTTTGTTGTGAATAATTACCAAATATTTTTGTGTCCATGAATAGGTATTAGATATATTTAAATCGTACGAAGCCCTTGGATCTAACTCAATTCAAATCAAAGGGTAAAACAGTCATAGTCTCTTAGGCGATTTGTGGTGTATGAACACCTTTCAAATTATTTTGTTGTGAATAATTACCAAATATTTTTGAGTCCTTGAATAGGTATTAGATATATTTAAAGCATATGAAACCCTTGGATCAAAATCTATTAAAGGGTAAAATCGTCATAGTCTCTTAGGCGATTTGTGGTGTATGAACACCTTTCAATTTTTTTATTGTGAATATTTACAAAATAATTCTGACTCCTTGAATATGTATTAGACATATTTAAATCTTATGAAGCCCTTGGATCAAACTCAATTTAATCAAAGTGTAAAACCGTCATAGTCTCTTAGGCGATTTGTGGTGTATGAACACCATTGAAATCATTTTTTTTGGTTAATTACCAAATATTTTTGTACAATTGAATAGCTATTAGATATATTTCAATCATATGAAGCCCTTGGATTAAACTTATTTCATATCAAAGGGTAAAATCGTCATAGTCTCTTAGGCGATTTGTGGTGTATGAAAACCTTTGAAATCATTTTGTTGTGAATAATTACCAAATAATTTTGAGTCCTTGAATAGGTATTAGATATATTTAAAGCATATGAAGCTCTTGGATCAAACTCAATTTAAACCAAAGGGTAAAACCGTCATAGTCTCTTATATGATTTGTGGTGTATGAGCATCTTTCAAATCATTTTGTTTTGAATAATTACCAAATATTTTTGAGTCCATGAATAGGTATTAGAAATTTTTAAATTATATGAAGCCCTTGGATCAAACTCAATTCAAATTAAAGGGTAAAACCGTCATAGTCTCTTAAGTGATTTATGGTGTATGAACACCTTTCAAATTTTTTTATTGTGAATATTTACAAAATAATTCTGACTCATTGAATATGTATTATATATATTTAAAGCATATGAAGCCCTTGGATCAAACTCAATTTAATCAAAGTGTACAATCGTCATAGGCTCTTAGGCGATTTGTGGTGTATGAACACCTTTCAAATCATTTGTGGTGCTTAATTACCAAATGTTTTTAACTCCTTGAATTGGTATTAGATATATTTAAATCATATGAAGTCCTTGGATCAACCTAAATTTAAATCAAAGGGTAAAACCGTCATAGTCTCGTAGGCAATTTTTTGGTTCATGAACACCTTTGAAATCATTTTTGGTGGTTAGTTACCAAATAATTTTCACTCCTTGAATTGATATTACGTATATTTCAATCATATGAAGCCCTTGGATTAAACTTATTTCAATCAAAGAGTAAAACCGTCATAGTGTCTTAGGCGATTTGTGGTGTATGAACATCTTTCAAATCAGTTTGTTGTGAATAATTACCAAATATTTTTGTATCCTGGAATAGGTATTAGATATATTTAAATCGTAGCAATCCCTTGGATCTAACTCAATTCAAATCAAAGAGTAAAACAGTCATAGTCTCTTAGGCGATTTGTGGTGTGTGAACACCTTTGAAATCATTTTGTTATGAATAATTACCATATATTTTTGAGTCCTTGAATAGGTATTAGATATATTTAAAGCATATGAAGCCATTGGATCAAAATCAATTCAAGGGTAAAATCATCATAGTCTCTTATTCGATTTGTGGTTTATAAACACCTTTCAATTATTTTATTGTGAATATTTACAAAATAATTATGACTCCTTGAATATGTATTAGACATATTTAAATCTTATTAAGCCCTTGGATCAAACTCAATTTAATCAAAGTGTAAAACCGTCATAGTCTCTTAGGCGATTTGTGGTGTATGAACACCTTTCAAATCAATTTTTTTGGTTAATTACCAAATATTTTTGTCTAATTGAATAGCTATTAGATATATTTCAATCATATGAAGCCCTTGGATTAAACTTATTTCATATCAAAGGGTAAAACCGTCATAGTCTCTTAGGCGATTTGTGGTGTATGAAAACCTTTGAAATCATTTTGTTGTGAAAAATTACCAAAAACTTTTGAGTCCTTGAATAGATATTGGATATATTTAAAGCATATGAAGCCCTTGGATCTAACTCAATTCAAATCAAAGGGTAAAACCGTCATAGTCTCTTAGGCGATTTGTGGTGTATGAACACCTTTCAAATCATTTTGTTGTGAATAATTACCAAATATTTTTGAGTCCTTGAATAGGTATTAGATATATTTAAAGCATATGAAGCTCTTGGATCAAACTCAATTTAAACCAAAGGGTAAAACCGTCATAGTCTCTTATATGATTTGTGGTGTATGAGCATCTTTCAAATCATTTTGTTGTGAAAAATTACCAAATATTTTTGAGTCCTTGAATAGGTATTAGAAATATTTAAAGAATATGAAGCCCTTGGATCAGACTCAATTCAAACCAAAGGGTAAAACCGTCATAGTCTCTTAGGTGATTTGTGGTGTATGAACACCTTTCAAATTTTTTTATTGTGAATATTTACAAAATAATTCTGACTCATTGAATATGTATTATATATATTTAAAGCATATGAAGCCCTTGGATCAAACTCAATTTAATCAAAGTGTAAAATCGTCATAGGCTCTTAGGCGATTTGTGGTGTATGAACACCTTTCAAATCATTTGTGGTGCTTAATTACGAAATGTTTTTTACTCCTTGAATCGGTATTAGATATATTTAAATCGTATGAAGTCCTTGGATCAACCTAAATTTAAATCAAAGGGTAAAACCGTCATAGTCTCTTATGGGATTTGTGGTGTATGAACACCTTTCAAATCATTTTTTGTGCTGAATTACCAAATATTATTGACTCCTTAAATAGGTATTTGATATATTTCAATCATATGAACCCCTTGGATCAAACTTATTTCATATCAAAGGGTAAAACCGTCATAGTCTCTCAGGCGATTTGTGGTGTATGAAAACCTTTCACATCACTTTGTTGTGAATAATTACCATAATAATTTGAGTCCTTGAATTGGTATTAGATATATTTAAATCATATGAAGCCCTTGGATCTAACTCAATTAAAATCAAAGGGTAAAACCATCATAGTCTCTTAGGCAATTTTTTGGTTCATGAACACCTTTGAAATCATTTTTTGGTGGTTAGTTACCAAATAATTTTCACTCCTTGAATTGGTATTACGTATATTTCAATCATATAAAGCCCTTGGATTAAACTTATTTCAATCAAAGAGTAAAACCGTCATAGTGTCTTAGGCGATTTGTGGTGTATGAACATCTTTCAAATCAGTTTGTTGTGAATAATTACCAAATATTTTTGTGTCCTTGAATAGGTATTAGATATATTTAAATCGTAGGAAGCCCTTGGATCTAACTCAATTCAAATCAAAGGGTAAAACAGTCATAGTCTCTTAGGCGATTTGTGGTGTATGAACACCTTTCAAATCATTTTGTTGTGAATAATTACCAAATATTTTTGAGTCCTTGAATAGGTATTAGATATATTTAAAGCATATGAAGCCCTTTGATCAAAATAAATTCAAGGGTAAAATCGTCATAGTCTCTTAAGCGATTTGTGGTGTATGAACAACTTTCAATTTTTTTATTGTGAATATTTACAAAATATTTCTGACTCCTTGAATATGTATTAGAAATATTTAAATCTTATGAAGCCTTTGGATCAAACTCAATTTAATCAAAGTGTAAAACCGTCATAGTCTCTTAGGCGATTTGTGGTGTATGAACACCTTTCAAATCAATTTTTTTGGTCAATTACCAAATATTTTTGTCTAATTGAATAGCTATTAGATATATTTCAATCATATGAAGCCCTTGGATAAAACTTATTTCATATCAAAGGGTAAAACCGTCATAGTCTCTTAGGCGATTTGTGGTGTATGAAAACCTTTGAAATCATTTTGTTGTGAATAATTACCAAAAACTATTGAGTCATTGAATAGGTATTGGATATATTTAAAGCATATGAAGCCCTTGGATCTAACTCAATTCAAATCAAAGGGTAAAACCGTCATAGTCTCTTAGGCGATTTGTGGTGTATGAACACGTTTCAAATCATTTTGTTATGAATAATTACCAAATATTTTTAAGTCCTTGAATAGGTATTAGATATATTTAAAGCATATGAAGCTCTTGGATCAAACTCAATTTAAACCAAAGGGTAAAACCGTCATAGTCTCTTATATGATTTGTGGTGTATGAGCATCTTTCAAATCATTTTGTTGTCAATAATTACCAAATATTTTTGAGTCCTTGAATAGGTATTAGAAATATTTAAAGAATATGAAGCCCTTGGATCAAACTCAATTCAAACCAAAGGGTAAAACCGTCATAGTCTCTTAGGTGATTTGTGGTGTATGAACACCTTTCAAATTTTTTTATTGTGAATATTTACAAAATAATTCTGACTCATTGAATATGTATTATATATATTTAAACCATATGAAGCCCTTGGATCAAACTCAATTTAATCAAAGTGTAAAATCGTCATAGGCTCTTAGGCGACTTGTGGTGTATGAACACCTTTCAAATCATTTGTGGTGCTTAATTACCAAATGTTTTTAACTCCTTGAATCGGTATTAGATATATTTAAATCATATGAAGTCCTTGGATCAACCGAAATTTAAATCAAAGGGTAAAACCGTAATAGTCTCTTATGGGATTTATGGTGTATGAACACCTTTCAAATCATTTTTTGTGCTGAATTACCAAATATTATTGACTCCTTAAATAGGTATTAGATATATTTCAATCATATGAACCCCTTGGATCAAACTTATTTCATATCAAAGGGTAAAACCGTCATAGTCTCTTAGGCGATTTGTGGTGTATGAAAACCTTTCACATCACTTTGTTGTGAATAATTACCAAAATAATTTGAGTCCATGAATAGGCCTTAGATATATTTAAATCATATGAAGCCCTTGGATCTAACTCAATTAAAATCAAAGGCTAAAACCATCATAGTCTCTTAGGCAATTTTTTGGTTCATGAACACCTTTGAAATCATTTTTGGTGGTTAGTTACCAAATAATTTTCACTCCTTGAATTGGTATTACGTATATTTCAATCATATGAAGCCCTTGGATTAAACTTATTTCAATCAAAAAGTAAAACTGTCATAGTCTCTTAGGCGATTTGTGGTGTATGAACATCTTTCAAATCAGTTTGTTGTGAATAATTACCAAATATTTTTTTGTCCATGAATAGGTATTTGATATATTTAAATCGTAGGAAGCCCTTGGATCTAACTCAATTAAAATCAAAGGGTAAAACCATCATAGTCTCTTGGTCAATTTTTTGGTTCATGAACACCTTTGAAATCATTTTTGGTGGTTAGTTACCAAATAATTTTCACTCCTTGAATTGGTATTACGTATATTTCAATCATATGAAGCCCTTGGATTAAACTTATTTCAATCAAAGATTAAAACCGTCCTAGTCTCTTAGGCGATTTGTGGTGTATGAACATCTTTCAAATCAGTTTGTTGTGAATAATTACCAAATATTTTTGTGTCCTTGAATAGGTATTAGATATATTTAAATCGTAGGAAGCCCTTGGATCTAACTCAATTCAAATCAAAGGGTAAAACAGTCATAGTCTCTTAGGCGATTTGTGGTGTATGAACACCTTTCAAATCATTTTGTTGTGAATAATTACCAAATACTTTTGAGTCCTTGAATAGGTATTAGATATATTTAAAGCATATGAAGCCCTTGGATCAAAATCAATTCAAGAGTAAAATCGTCATAGTCTCGTAGGCGATTTGTGGTGTATGAACACCTTTCAATTTTTATTGTGAATATTTACAAAATAATTCTGACTCCTTGAATATGTATTAGACATATTTAAATCTTATGAAGCCCTTGGATCAAACTCAATTTAATCAAAGTGTAAAACCGTCATAGTCTCTTAGGCGATTTGTGGTGTATGAACACCTTTCAAATCAATTTTTTTGGTTAATTACCAAATATTTTTGTCTAATTGACTAGCTATTAGATATATTTCAATCATATGAACCCCTTGGATCAAACTTATTTCATATCAAAGGGTAAAACCGTCATAGTCTTTTAGGCGATTTGTGGTGTATGAAAACCTTTCACATCACTTTGTTGTGAATAATTACCAAAATAATTTGAGTCCATGTATAGGCATTAGATATATTTAAATCATATGAAGCCCTTGGATCTAACTCAATTAAAATCAAAGGGTAAAACCATCATAGTCTCTGAGGCAATTTTTTGGTTCATGAACACCTTTGAAATCATTTTTGGTGGTTAGTTACCAAATAATTTTCACTCCTTGAATTGGTATTACGTATATTTCAATCATATGAAGCCCTTGGATTAAACTTATTTCAATCAAAGAGTAAAACCGTCATAGTCTCTTAGGTGATTTGTGGTGTATGAACACCTTTCAAATTTTTTTATTGTGAATATTTACAAAATAATTCTGACTCATTGAATATGTATTATATATATTTAAACCATATGAAGCCCTTGGATCAAACTCAATTTAATCAAAGTGTAAAATCGTCATAGGCTCTTAGGCGATTTGTGATGTATGAACACCTTTCAAATCATTTGTGGTGCTTAATTACCAAATGTTTTTAACTCCTTGAATCGGTATTAGATATATTTAAATCATATGAAGTCCTTGGATCAACCGAAATTTAAATCAAAGGGTAAAACCGTAATAGTCTCTTATGGGATTTGTGGTGTATGAACACCTTTCAAATCATTTTTTGTGCCGAATTACCAAATATTATTGACTCCTTAAATAGGTATTAGATATATTTCAATCATATGAACCCCTTGGATCAAACTTATTTCATATCAAAGGGTAAAACCGTCATAGTTTCTTAGGCGATTTGTGGTGTATGAAAACCTTTCACATCACTTTGTTGTGAATAATTACCAAAATAATTTGAGTCCATGAATAGGCATTAGATATATTTAAATCATATGAAGCCCTTGGATCTAACTCAATTAAAATCAAAGGGTAAAACCATCATAGTCTCTTAGGCAATTTTTTGGTTCATGAACACCTTTGAAATCATTTTTGGTGGTTAGTTACCAAATAATTTTCACTCCTTGAATTGGTATTACGTATATTTCAATCATATGAAGCCCTTGGATTAAACTTATTTCAATCAAAGAGTAAAACCGTCATAGTCTCTTAGGCGATTTGTGGTGTATGAACATCTTTCAAATCAGTTTGTTGTGAATAATTACCAAATATTTTTGTGTCCTTGAATAGGTATTAGATATATTTAAATCGTAGGAAGCTCTTGGATCTAACTCAATTCAAATCAAAGGGTAAAACAGTCATAGTCTCTTAGGCGATTTGTGGTGTATGAACACCTTTCAAATCATTTTGTTGTGAATAATTACCAAATATTTTTGAGTCCTTGAATAGGTATTAGATATATTTAAAGCATATGAAGCCCTTGGATCAAAATCAATTCAAGGGTAAAATCGTCATAGTCTCTTAGGCGATTTGTGGTGTATGAACACCTTTCAATTTTTTTATTGTGAATATTTACAAAATAATTCTGACTCCTTGAATATGTATTAGACATATTTAAATCTTATGAAGCCCTTGGATCAAACTCAATTTAATCAAAGTGTAAAACCGTCATAGTCTCTTAGGCGATTTGTGGTGTATGAACCCCTTTCAAATTAATTTTTTTGGTTAATTACCAAATATTTTTGTCTAATTGACTAGCTATTAGATATATTTCAATCATATGAAGCCCTTGGATTAAACTTATTTCATATCAAAGGGTAAAACCTTCATAGTCTCTTAGGCGATTTGTGGTGTATGAAAACCTTTGAAATCATTTTGTTGTGAATAATTACCAAAAACTATTGAGTCCTTGAATAGGTATTGGATATATTTAAAGCATATGAAGCCCTTGGATCTAACTCAATTCAAATCAAAGGGTAAAACCGTCATAGTCTCTTAGGCGATTTTTGGTGTATGAACACCTTTCAAATCATTTTGTTGTGAATAATTACCAAATATTTTTGAGTCCTTGAATAGGTATTAGATATATTTAAAGCATATGAAGCTCTTGGATCAAACTCAATTTAAACCAAAGGGTAAAACCGTCATCGTCTCTTATATGATTTGTGGTGTATGAGCATCTTTCAAATCATTTTGTTGTGAATAATTACCAAATATTTTTGAGTCCTTGAATAGGTATTAGAAATATTTAAAGAATATGAAGCCCTTGGATCAAACTCAATTCAAACCAAAGGGTAAAACCGTCATAGTCTCTTAGGTGATTTGTGGTGTATGAACACCTTTCAATTTTTTTTATTGTGAATATTTACAAAATAATTCTGACTCATTGAATATGTATTATATATATTTAAAGCATATGAAGCCCTTGGATCAAACTCAATTTAATCAAAGTGTAAAATCGTCATAGGCTCTTAGGCGATTTGTGGTGTATGAACACCTTTCAAATCATTTGTGGTGCTTAATTACCAAATGTTTTTGACTCCTTGAATCGGTATTAGATATATTTAAATCATATGAAGTCCTTGGATCAACCTAAATTTAAATCAAAGGGTAAAACCGTCATAGTCTCTTATGGGAATTTTGGTGTATGAACACCTTTCAAATCATTTTTTGTGCCGAATTACCAAATATTATTGACCCCTTAAATAGGTATTAGATATATGTCAATCATATGAACCCCTTGGATCAAACTTATTTCATATCAAAGGGTAAAACCGTCATTGTCTCTTAGGCGATTTGTGGTGTATGAAAACCTTTCACATCACTTTGTTGTGAATAATTACCAAAATAATTTGAGTCCATGAATAGGTATTAGATATATTTAAATCATATGAAGCCCTTGGATCTAACTCAATTAAAATCAAATGGTAAAACCATCATAGTCTCTTAGGCAATTTTTTGGTTCATGAACACCTTTGAAATCATTTTTGGTGGTTAGTTACCAAATAATTTTCACTCATTGAATTGGTATTACGTATATTTCAATCATATGAAGCCCTTGGATTAAACTTATTTCAATCAAAGAGTAAAACCGTCATAGTGTCTTAGGCGATTTGTGGTGTATGAACATCTTTCAAATCAGTTTGTTGTGATTAATTACCAAATATTTTTGTGTCCTTGAATAGGTATTAGATATATTTAAATCGTAGGAAGCCCTTGGATCTAACTCAATTCAAATCAAAGGGTAAAACAGTCATAGTCTCTTAGGCGATTTGTGGTGTATGAACACCTTTCAAATCATTTTGTTATGAATAATTACCATATATTTTTTAGTCCTAGAATAGGTATTAGATATATTTAAAGCATATGAATCCCTTGGATCAAAATCAATTCAAGGGTAAAATCGTCATAGTCTCTTAGGCGATTTGTGGTGTATGAACAACTTTCAATTTTTTTTATTGTGAATATTTACAAAATAATTATGACTCCTTGAATATGTATTAGACATATTTAAATCTTATGAATCCCTTGGATCAAACTCAATTTAATCAAAGTGTAAAACCGTCATAGTCTCTTAGGCGATTTGTGGTGTATGAACACCTTTCAAATCAATTTTTTTGGTTAATTACCAAATATTTTTGTCTAATTGAATAGCTATTAGATATATTTCAATCATATGAAGCCCTTGGATTAAACTTATTTCATATCAAAGGGTAAAACCGTCATAGTCTCTTAGGCGATTTGTGGTGTATGAAAACCTTTGAAATCATTTTGTTGTGAATAATTACTAAAAACTATTGAGTCCTTGAATAGGTATTGGATATATTTAAAGCATATGAAGCCCTTGGATCTAACTCAATTCAAATCAAAGGGTAAAACCGTCATAGTCTCTTAGGCGATTTGTGGTGTATGAACACCTTTCAAATCATTTTGTTGTGAATAATTACCAAATATTTTTGAGTCCTTGAATAGGTATTAGATATATTTAAAGCATATGAAGCTCTTGGATCAAACTCAATTTAAACCAAACGGTAAAACCGTCATAGTCTCTTATATGATTTGTGGTGTATGAGCATGTTTCAAATCATTTTGTTGTGAATAATTACCAAATATTTTTGAGTCCTTGAATAGGTATTAGAAATATTTAAAGAATATGAAGCCCTTGGATCAAACTCAATTCAAACCAAAGGGTAAAACCGTCATAGTCTCTTAGGTGATTTGTGGTGTATGAACAACTTTCAAATTTTTTTATTGTGAATATTTACAAAATAATTCTGACTCATGGAATATGTATTATATATATTTAAAGCATATGAAGCCCTTGGATCAAATCAATTTAATCAAAGTGTAAAATCGTCATAGGCTCTTAGGCGATTTGTGGTGTATGAACAATTTTCAAATCATTTGTGGTGCTTAATTACCAAATGTTTTTAACTCCTTTAATCGGTATTAGATATATTTAAATCATATGAAGTCCTTGGATCCACCTAAATTTAAATCAAAGGGTAAAACCGTCATAGTCTCTTATGGGATTTGTGGTGTATGAACACCTTTCAAATCATTTTTTGTGCTGAATTACCAAATATTATTGACTCCTTAAATAGGTATTAGATATATGTCAATCATATGAACCCTTTGGATCAAACTTATTTCATATCAAAGGGTAAAACCGTCATAGTCTCTTAGGCGATTTGTGGTGTATGAAAACCTTTCACATCACTTTGTTGTGAATAATTACCAAAATAATTTGAGTCCATGAATAGGTATTAGATATATTTAAATCATATGAAGCCCTTGGATCTAACTCAATTAAAATCAAAGGGTAAAACCATCATAGTATCTTAGGCAATTATTTGGTTCATGAACACCTTTGAAATCATTTTTGGTGGTTAGTTACCAAATAATTTTCACTCCTTGAATTGGTATTACGTATATTTCAATCATATGAAGCCCTTGGATTAAACTTATTTCAATCAAAGAGTAAAACAGTCATAGTCTCTTAGGCGATTTGTGGTGTACGAACATCTTTCAAATCAGTTTGTTGTGAATAATTACCAAATATTTTTGTGTCCTTGAATAGGTATTAGATATATTTAAATCGTAGGAAGCCCTTGGATCTAACTCAATTCAAATCAAAGGGTAAAACAGTCATAGTCTCTTAGGGGATTTGTGGTGTATGAACACCTTTCAAATCATTTTGTTGTGAATAATTACCAAATATTTTTGAGTCCTTGAATAGGTATTAGATATATTTAAAGCATATGAAGCCCTTGGATCAAAATCAATTCAAGGGTAAAATCGTCATAGTCTCTTAGGCGATTTGTGGTGTATGAACACCTTTCAATTTATTTATTGTGAATATTTACAAAATAATTCTGACTCCTTGAATATGTATTAGACATATTTAAATCTTATGAAGCCCTTGGATCAAACTCAATTTAATCAAAGTGTAAAACCGTCATAGTCTCTTATATGATTTGTGGTGTATGAGCATCTTTCAAATAATTTTGTTGTGAATAATTACCAAATATTTTTGAGTCCTTGAATAGGTATTAGAAATATTTAAAGAATATGAATCCCTTGGATCAAACTCAATTCAAACCAAAGGGTAAAACCGTCATAGTCTCATAGGTGATTTGTGGTGTATGAACACCTTTCAAATTTTTTTATTGTGAATATTTACAAAATAATTCTGACTCCTTGAATATGTATTAGACATATTTCAATCTTATGAAGCCCTTGGATCAAACTCAATTTAATCAAAGTGTAAAACCGTCATAGGCTCTTAGGCGATTTGTGGTGTATGAACACCTTTCAAATCATTTTTTTTGGTTAATTACCAAATATTTTTGTCTAATTGAATAGCTATTAGATATATTTCAATCATATGAAGCCCTTAGATTAAACTTATTTCATATCAAAGGGTAAAACCGTCATAGTCTCTTAGGTGATTTGTGGTGTATGAAAACCTTTGAAATCATTTTGTTGTGAATAATTACCAAAAACTTTTGAGTCCTTGAATAGGTATTGGATATATTTAAAGCATATGAAGCCCTTGGATCTAACTCAATTCAAATCAAAGGGTAAAACCGTCATAGTCTCTTAGGCGATTTGTGGTGTATGAACACCTTTCAAATCATTTTGTTGTGAATAATTACCAAATATTTTTGAGTCCTTTAATAGGTATTAGATATATTTAAAGCATATGAAGCTCTTGGATCAAACTCAATTTAAACCAAAGGGTAAAACCGTCATAGTCTCTTATATGATTTGTGGTGTATGAGCATCTTTCAAATCATTTTGTTGTGAATAATTACCAAATATTTTTGAGTCCTTGAATAGGTATTAGAAATATTTAAAGAATATGAAGCCCTTGGATCAAACTCAATTCAAACCAAAGGGTAAAACCGTCATAGTCTCTTAGGTGATTTGTGGTGTATGAACACCTTTCAAATTTTTTTATGTGAATATTTACAAAATAATTCTGACTCATTGAATATGTATTATATATATTTAAAGCATATGAAGCCCTTGGATCAAACTCAATTTAATCAAAGTGTAAAATCGTCATAGGCTCTTAGGTGATTTGTGGTGTATGAACACCTTTCAAATCATTTGTGGTGCTTAATTACCAAATGTTTTTAACTCCTTGAATCGGTATTAGATATATTTAAATCATATGAAGTCCTTGGATCAACCTAAATTTAAATCAAAGGGTAAAACCGTCATAGTCTCTTATGGGATTTGTGGTGTATGAACACCTTTCAAATCATTTTTTGTGCGGAATTACCAAATATTATTAACTACTTAAATAGGTATTAGATATATTTCAATCATATGAACCCCTTGGATCAAACTTATTTCATATCAAAGGGTAAAACCGTCATAGTCTCTTAGGCGATTTGTGGTGTATGAAAACCTTTCACATCACTTTCTTTTGAATAATTACCAAAATAATTTGAGTCCATGAATTGGTATTAGATATATTTAAATCATATGAAGCCCTTGGATGTAACTCAATTAAAATCAAAGGGTAAAACCATCATAGTCTCTTAGGCAATTTTTTGGTTCATGAACACCTTTGAAATCATTTTTGGTGGTTAGTTACCAAATAATTTTCACTCCCTTGAATTGGTATTACGTATATTTCAATCATATGAAGCCCTTGGATTAAACTTATTTCAATCAAAGAGTAAAACCGTCATAGTCTCTTAGGCGATTTGTGGTGTGTGAACATCTTTCAAATCATTTTGTTGTGAATAATTACCAAATATTTTTGAGTCCTTGAATAGGTATTAGATATATTTAAAGCATATGAAGCTCTTGGATCAAACTCAATTTAAACCAAACGGTAAAACCGTCATAGTCTCTTATATGATTTGTGGTGTATGAGCATGTTTCAAATCATTTTGTTGTGAATAATTACCAAATATTTTTGAGTCCTTGAATAGGTATTAGAAATATTTAAAGAATATGAAGCCCTTGGATCAAACTCAATTCAAACCAAAGGGTAAAACCGTCATAGTCTCTTAGGTGATTTGTGGTGTATGAACAACTTTCAAATTTTTTTATTGTGAATATTTACAAAATAATTCTGACTCATGGAATATGTATTATATATATTTAAAGCATATGAAGCCCTTGGATCAAATCAATTTAATCAAAGTGTAAAATCGTCATAGGCTCTTAGGCGATTTGTGGTGTATGAACAATTTTCAAATCATTTGTGGTGCTTAATTACCAAAATGTTTTTAACTCCTTTAATCGGTATTAGATATATTTAAATCATATGAAGTCCTTGGATCCACCTAAATTTAAATCAAAGGGTAAAACCGTCATAGTCTCTTATGGGATTTGTGGTGTATGAACACCTTTCAAATCATTTTTTGTGCTGAATTACCAAATATTATTGACTCCTTAAATAGGTATTAGATATATGTCAATCATATGAACCCTTTGGATCAAACTTATTTCATATCAAAGGGTAAAACCGTCATAGTCTCTTAGGCGATTTGTGGTGTATGAAAACCTTTCACATCACTTTGTTGTGAATAATTACCAAAATAATTTGAGTCCATGAATAGGTATTAGATATATTTAAATCATATGAAGCCCTTGGATCTAACTCAATTAAAATCAAAGGGTAAAACCATCATAGTATCTTAGGCAATTATTTGGTTCATGAACACCTTTGAAATCATTTTTGGTGGTTAGTTACCAAATAATTTTCACTCCTTGAATTGGTATTACGTATATTTCAATCATATGAAGCCCTTGGATTAAACTTATTTCAATCAAAGAGTAAAACAGTCATAGTCTCTTAGGCGATTTGTGGTGTACGAACATCTTTCAAATCAGTTTGTTGTGAATAATTACCAAATATTTTTGTGTCCTTGAATAGGTATTAGATATATTTAAATCGTAGGAAGCCCTTGGATCTAACTCAATTCAAATCAAAGGGTAAAACAGTCATAGTCTCTTAGGGGATTTGTGGTGTATGAACACCTTTCAAATCATTTTGTTGTGAATAATTACCAAATATTTTTGAGTCCTTGAATAGGTATTAGATATATTTAAAGCATATGAAGCCCTTGGATCAAAATCAATTCAAGGGTAAAATCGTCATAGTCTCTTAGGCGATTTGTGGTGTATGAACACCTTTCAATTTATTTATTGTGAATATTTACAAAATAATTCTGACTCCTTGAATATGTATTAGACATATTTAAATCTTATGAAGCCCTTGGATCAAACTCAATTTAATCAAAGTGTAAAACCGTCATAGTCTCTTATATGATTTGTGGTGTATGAGCATCTTTCAAATAATTTTGTTGTGAATAATTACCAAATATTTTTGAGTCCTTGAATAGGTATTAGAAATATTTAAAGAATATGAATCCCTTGGATCAAACTCAATTCAAACCAAAGGGTAAAACCGTCATAGTCTCATAGGTGATTTGTGGTGTATGAACACCTTTCAAATTTTTTTATTGTGAATATTTACAAAATAATTCTGACTCCTTGAATATGTATTAGACATATTTCAATCTTATGAAGCCCTTGGATCAAACTCAATTTAATCAAAGTGTAAAACCGTCATAGGCTCTTAGGCGATTTGTGGTGTATGAACACCTTTCAAATCATTTTTTTTGGTTAATTACCAAATATTTTTTGTCTAATTGAATAGCTATTAGATATATTTCAATCATATGAAGCCCTTAGATTAAACTTATTTCATATCAAAGGGTAAAACCGTCATAGTCTCTTAGGTGATTTGTGGTGTATGAAAACCTTTGAAATCATTTTGTTGTGAATAATTACCAAAAACTTTTGAGTCCTTGAATAGGTATTGGATATATTTAAAGCATATGAAGCCCTTGGATCTAACTCAATTCAAATCAAAGGGTAAAACCGTCATAGTCTCTTAGGCGATTTGTGGTGTATGAACACCTTTCAAATCATTTTGTTGTGAATAATTACCAAATATTTTTGAGTCCTTTAATAGGTATTAGATATATTTAAAGCATATGAAGCTCTTGGATCAAACTCAATTTAAACCAAAGGGTAAAACCGTCATAGTCTCTTATATGATTTGTGGTGTATGAGCATCTTTCAAATCATTTTGTTGTGAATAATTACCAAATATTTTTGAGTCCTTGAATAGGTATTAGAAATATTTAAAGAATATGAAGCCCTTGGATCAAACTCAATTCAAACCAAAGGGTAAAACCGTCATAGTCTCTTAGGTGATTTGTGGTGTATGAACACCTTTCAAATTTTTTTATGTGAATATTTACAAAATAATTCTGACTCATTGAATATGTATTATATATATTTAAAGCATATGAAGCCCTTGGATCAAACTCAATTTAATCAAAGTGTAAAATCGTCATAGGCTCTTAGGTGATTTGTGGTGTATGAACACCTTTCAAATCATTTGTGGTGCTTAATTACCAAATGTTTTTAACTCCTTGAATCGGTATTAGATATATTTAAATCATATGAAGTCCTTGGATCAACCTAAATTTAAATCAAAGGGTAAAACCGTCATAGTCTCTTATGGGATTTGTGGTGTATGAACACCTTTCAAATCATTTTTTGTGCGGAATTACCAAATATTATTAACTACTTAAATAGGTATTAGATATATTTCAATCATATGAACCCCTTGGATCAAACTTATTTCATATCAAAGGGTAAAACCGTCATAGTCTCTTAGGCGATTTGTGGTGTATGAAAACCTTTCACATCACTTTCTTTTGAATAATTACCAAAATAATTTGAGTCCATGAATTGGTATTAGATATATTTAAATCATATGAAGCCCTTGGATGTAACTCAATTAAAATCAAAGGGTAAAACCATCATAGTCTCTTAGGCAATAATTTTTGGTTCATGAACACCTTTGAAATCATTTTTGGTGGTTAGTTACCAAATAATTTTCACTCCTTGAATTGGTATTACGTATATTTCAATCATATGAAGCCCTTGGATTAAACTTATTTCAATCAAAGAGTAAAACCGTCATAGTCTCTTAGGCGATTTGTGGTGTGTGAACATCTTTCAAATCAGTTTGTTGTGAATAATTACCAAATATTTTTGTGTCCTTGAATAGGTATTAGATATATTTAAATCGTAGGAAGCCCTTGGATCTAACTCAATTCAAATCAAAGGGTAAAACAGTCATAGTCTCTTAGGCGATTTGTGGTGTATGAACACCTTTCAAATCATTTGTGGTGCTTAATTACCAAATGTTTTTAACTCCTTGAATCGGTATTAGATATATTTAAATCATATGAAGTCGTTGGATCAACCTAAATTTAAATCAAAGGGTAAAACCGTCATAGTCTCTTATGGGATTTGTGGTGTATGAACACCTTTCAAATCATTTTTTGTGCTGAATTACCAAATATTATTGACTCCTTAAATAGGTATTAGATATATTGGATCAAACTTATTTCATATCAAAGGGTAAAACCGTCATAGTCTCTTAGGCGATTTGTGATGTATGAAAACCTTTCACATCACTTTGTTGTGAATAATTACCAAAATAATTTGAGTCCATGAATAGGTATTAGATATATTTAAATCATATGAAGCCCTTGGATCTAACTCAATTAAAATTAAAGGGTAAAACCATCATAGTCTCTTAGGCAATATTTTGGTTCATGAACACCTTTGAAATCATTTTTGGTGGTTAGTTACCAAATATTTTTCAC
This sequence comes from Patellifolia procumbens, assembly GCA_947645195.1. Taxonomy (NCBI): domain Eukaryota; kingdom Viridiplantae; phylum Streptophyta; class Magnoliopsida; order Caryophyllales; family Amaranthaceae; genus Patellifolia; species Patellifolia procumbens. Next base: position 278,540 of record CANSGD010000457.1, read on the forward strand.
TCCTTGAATTGGTATTACGTATATTTCATCATATGAAGCCCTTGGATTAAACTTATTTCAATCAAAGAGTAAAACCGTCATAGTCTGTTAGGCGATTTGTGGTGTATGAACATCTTTCAAATCAGTTTGTTGTGAATAATTACAAAATATTTTTGTGTCCATGAATAGTTATTAGATACATTTAAATCGTAGGAAGCCCTTGGATCTAACTCAATTAAAATCAAAGGGTAAAACCATCATAGTCTCTTAGACAATTTTTTGTTCATGAACACCTTTGAAATCATTTTTGGTGGTTAGTTACCAAATAATTTTCACTCCTTGAATTGGTATTACGTATATTTCAATCATATGAAGCCCTTGGATTAAACATATTTCAATCAAAGAGTAAAACCGTCATAGTCTCTTAGGCTATTTGTGGTGTATGAACATCTTTCAAATCAGTTTGTTGTGAATAATTACCAAATATTTTTGTGTCCTTGAATAGGTATTAGATATATTTAAATCGTAGGAAGCTCTTGGATCTAACTCAATTCAAATCAAAGGGTAAAACAGTCATAGTCTCTTAGGCGATTTGTGGTGTATGAACACCTTTCAAATCATTTTGTTGTGAATAATTACCAAATATTTTTGAGTCCTTTAATAGGTATTAGATTTTATATTTAAAGCATATGAAGTTCTCTTTGGATCAAACTCAATTTAAACCAAAGGGTAAAACCGTCATAGTCAATTATATGTGATTTGTGGTGTATGAGCATCTTTCAAATCATTTTGTTGTGAATAATTACCAAATATTTTTGAGTCCTTGAATAGGTATTAGAAATATTTAAAGAATATGAAGCTCTTGGATTAAACTCAATTCAAACCAAAGGGTAAAACCGTCATAGTCTCTTAGGTGATTTGTGGTGTATGAACACCTTTCAAATTTTTTTATTGTGAATATTTACAAAATAATTCTGACTCATTGAAGATGTATTATATATATTTAAAGCATATGAAGCCCTTGGATCAAACTCAATTTAATCAAAGTGTAAAATCGTCATAGCCTCTTAGGCGAATTGTGGTGTATGAACACCTTTCAAATCATTTGTGGTGCTTAATTACCAAATGTTTTTAACTCCTTGAATCGGTATTAGATATATTTAAATCATATGAAGTCCTTGGATCAACCTAAATTTAAATCAAAGGGTAAAACCGTCATAGTCTCTTATGGGATTTGTGGTGTATGAACACCTTTCAAATCATTTTTTGTGCGGAATTACCAAATATTATTAACTACTTAAATAGGTATTAGATATATTTCAATCATATGAACCCCTTGGATCAAACTTATTTCATAACAAATGGTAAAACCGTCATAGTCTCTTAGGCGATTTGTGGTGTATGAAAACCTTTCACATCACTTTGTTGTGAATAATTACCAAAATAATTTGAGTCCATGAATTGGTATTAGATATATTTAAATCATATGAAGCCCTTGGGATGTAAATCAATTAAAATCAAAGGGTAAAACCATCATAGTCTCTTAGGCAATTTTTTGGTTCATGAACACCTTTGAAATCATTTTTGGGGGTGGTTAGTTGCCAAATAATTTTCACTCCTTGAATTGGTATTACGTATATTTCAATCATATGAAGGGCCCTTGGATTAAACTTATTTCAATCAAAGAGTAAAACCGTCATAGTCTCTTAGGCGATTTGTGGTGTATGAACATCTTTCAAATCAGTTTGTTGTGAATAATTACCAAATATTTTTGTGTCCTTGAATAGGTATTAGATATATTTAAATCGTAGGAAGCCCATGGATCTAACTCAATTCAAATCAAAGGGTAAAACAGTCATAGTCTCTTAGGCGATTTGTGGTGTATGAACACCTTTCAAATCATTTTGTTGTGAATAATTACCAAATATTTTTGAGTCCTTGATTAGGTATTAGATACATTTAAAGCATATGAAGCCCTTGGATCAAAATCACTTCAAGGGTAAAATCGTCATAGTCTCTTAGGTGATTTGTGGTGTATGAACACCTTTCAAATTTTTTATTGTGAATATTTACAAAATAATTCTGACTCCTTGAATATGTATTAGACATATTTCAATCTTATGAAGCCCTTGGATCAAACTCAATTTAATCAAAGTGTAAAACCGTCATAGTCTCTTAGGCGATTTGTGGTATATGAACACCTTTCAAATCAATTTTTTTGGTTAATTACCAAATATTTTTGTCTAATTGAATAGCTATTAGATATATTTCAATCATATGAAGCCCTTAGATTAAACTTATTTCATATCAAAGGGTAAAACCGTCATACTCTCTTAGGCGATTTGTGGTCTATGAAAACCTTTGAAATCATTTTTTTGTGAATAATTACCAAAAACTTTTGAGTCCTTGAATAGGTATTGGATATATTTAAAGCATATGAAGCCCTTGGATCTAACTCAATTCAAATCAAAGGGTAAAACCGTCATAGTCTCTTAGGCGATTTGTGGTGTATGAACACCTTTCAAATCATTTTGTTGTGAATAATTACCAAATATTGTTGAGTCCTTGAATAGGTATTAGATATATTTAAAGCATATGAAGCTCTTGGATCAAACTCAATTTAAACCAAAGGGTAAAACCGTCATAGTCTCTTATATGATTTGTGGTGTATGAGCATCTTTCAAATCATTTTGTTGTGAATAATTACCAAATATTTTTGAGTCCTTGAATAGGTATTAGAAATATTTAAAGAATATGAAGCCCTTGGATCAAACTCAATTCAAACCAAAGGGTAAAACCGTCATAGTCTCTTAGGTGATTTGTGGTGTATGAACACCTTTCAAAAATTTTTATTGTGAATATTTACAAAATAATTCTGACTCATTGAATATGTATTATATATATTTAAATCAAGCCCTTGGATCAAACTCAATTTAATCAAAGTGTAAAATCGTCATAGGCTCTTAGGCGATTTGTGGTGTATGAACACCTTTCAAATTATTTGTGGTGCTTAATTACCAAATGTTTTTAACTCCTTGAATCGGTATTAGATATATTTAAATCATATGAAGTCCTTGGATCAACCTAAATTTAAATCAAAGGGTAAAACCGTCATAGTCTCTTATGGGATTTGTGGTGTATGAACACCTTTCAAATCATTTTTTGTGCTGAATTACCAAATATTATTGACTCCTTAAATAGGTATTAGATATATTGGATCAAACTTATTTCATATCAAAGGGTAAAACCGTCATAGTCTCTTAGGCCATTTGTGATGTATGAAAACCTTTCACATCACTTTGTTGTGAATATTTACCAAAATAATTTGAGTCCATGAATAGGTATTAGATATATTTAAATCATATGAAGCCCTTGGATCTAACTCAATTAAAATTAAAGGGTAAAACCATCATAGTCTCTTAGGCAATATTTTGGTTCATGAACACCTTTGAAATCATTTTTGGTGGTTAGTTACCAAATAATTTTCACTCCTTGAATTGGTATTACGTATATTTCATCATATGAAGCCCTTGGATTAAACTTATTTCAATCAAAGAGTAAAACCGTCATAATCTCTTAGGCGATTTGGTGGTGGATGAACATCTTTCAAATCAGTTTGTTGTGAATAATTACAAAATATTTTTGTGTCCATGAATAGGTATTAGATATATTTAAATCGTAGGAAGCCCTTGGATCTAACTCAATTAAAATCAAAGGGTAAAACCATCATAGTCTCTTAGGCAATTTTTTGATCATGAACACCTTTGAAATCATTTTTGGTGGTTAGTTACCAAATAATTTTCACTCCTTGAATTGGTATTACGTATATTTCAATCATATGAAGCCCTTAGATTAAACTTATTTCAATCAAAGAGTAAAACCGTCATAGTCTCTTAGGCGATTTGTGGTGTATGAACATCTTTCAAATCAGTTTGTTGTGAATAATTACCAAATATTTTTGTGTCCTTGAATAGGTATTAGATATATTTAAATCGTAGGAAGCCCATTGATCTAACTCAATTCAAATCAAAGGGTAAAACAGTAATAGTCTCTTAGGCGATTTGTGGTGTATGAACACCTTTCAAATCATTTTGTTGTGAATAATTACCAAATATTTTTGAGTCCTTGAATAGGTATTAGATACATTTAAAGCATATGAAGCCCTTGGATCAAAATCACTTCAAGGGTAAAATCGTCATAGTCTCTTAGGTGATTTGTGGTGTATGAACACCTTTCAAATTTTTTATTGTGAATATTTACAAAATAATTCTGACTCCTTGAATATGTATTAGACATATTTCAATCTTATGAAGCCCTTTGATCAAACTCAATTTAATCAAAGTGTAAAACCGTCATAGTCTCTTAGGCGATTTGTGGTATATGAACACCTTTCAAATCAATTTTTTTGGTTAATTACCAAATATTTTTGTCTAATTGAATAGCTATTAGATATATTTCAATCATATGAAGCCCTTAGATTAAACTTATTTCATATCAAAGGGTAAAACCGTCATACTCTCTTAGGCGATTTGTGGTGTATGAAAACCTTTGAAATCATTTTTTTGTGAATAATTACCAAAAACTTTTGAGTCCTTGAATAGGTATTGGATATATTTAAAGCATATGAAGCCCTTGGATCTAACTCAATTCAAATCAAAGGGTAAAACCGTCATAGTCTCTTAGGCGATTTGTGGTGTATGAACACCTTTCAAATCATTTTGTTGTGAATAATTACCAAATATTGTTGAGTCCTTGAATAGGTATTAGATATATTTAAAGCATATGAAGCTCTTGGATCAAACTCAATTTAAACCAAAGGGTAAAACCGTCATAGTCTCTTATATGATTTGTGGTGTATGAGCATCTTTCAAATCATTTTGTTGTGAATAATTACCAAATATTTTTGAGTCCTTGAATAGGTATTAGAAATATTTAAAGAATATGAAGCCCTTGGATCAAACTCAATTCAAACCAAAGGGTAAAACCGTCATAGTCTCTTAGGTGATTTGTGGTGTATGAACACCTTTCAAATTTTTTTATTGTGAATATTTACAAAATAATTCTGACTCATTGAATATGTATTATATATATTTAAATCATATGAAGCCCTTGGATCAAACTCAATTTAATCAAAGTGTAAAATCGTCATAGGCTCTTAGGCGATTTGTGGTGTATGAACACCTTTCAAATCATTTGTAGTGCTTAATTACCAAATGTTTTTAACTCCTTGAATCGGTATTAGATATATTTAAATCATATGAAGTCCTTGGATCAACTCTAAATTTAAATCAAAGGGTAAAACCGTCATAGTCTCTTATTGGATTTGTGGTGTATGAACACCTTTCAAATCATTTTTTGTGCTGAATTACCAAATATTATTGACTCCTTAAATAGGTATTTAGATATATTGGATCAAACTTATTTCATATCAAAGGGTAAAACCGTCATAGTCTCTTAGGCCATTTGTGATGTATGAAAACCTTTCACATCACTTTGTTGTGAATAATTACCAAAATAATTTGAGTCCATGAATAGGTATTAGATATATTTAAATCATATGAAGCCCTTGGATCTAACTCAATTCAAATCAAAGGGTAAAACAGTCATAGGCTCTTAGGCGATTTGTGGTGTATGAACACCTTTCAAATCATTTTGTTGTGAATAATTACCAAATATTTTTGAGTCCTTGAATAGGTATTAGATACATTTAAAGCATATGAAGCCCTTGGATCCAAAATCACTTCAAGGGTAAAATCGTCATAGTCTCTTAGGCGATTTGTGGTGTATGAACACCTTTCAAATTTTTTATTGTGAAGATTTACAAAATAATATTGACTCCTTGAATATGTATTAGACATATTTCAATCTTATGAAGCCCTTGGATCAAACTCAATTTAATCAAAGTGTAAAACCGTCATAGTCTCTTAGGCGATTTGTGGTGTATGAACACCTTTCAAATCAATTTTTTTGTTTAATTACCAAATATATTTTGTCTAATTGAATAGCTATTAGATATATTTCAATCATATGAAGCCCTTAGATTAAACTTATTTCATATCAAAGGGTAAAACCGTCATACTCTCTTAGGCTATTTGTGGTGTATGAAAACCTTTGAAATCATTTTGTTGTGAATAATTACCAAAAACTTTTGAGTCCTTGAATAGGTATTGGATATATTTAAAGCATATGAAGCCCTTGGATCTAACTCAATTCAAATCAAAGGGTAAAACCGTCATAGTCTCTTAGGCGATTTGTGGTGTATGAACACCTTTCAAATCATTTTGTTGTGAATAATTACCAAATATTTTTGAGTCCTTGAATAGGTATTAGATATATTTAAAGCATATGAAGCTCTTGGATCAAACTCAATTTAAACCAAAGGGTAAAACCGTCATAGTCTCTTATATGATTTTGTGGTGTATGAGCATCTTTCAAATCATTTTGTTGTGAATAATTACCAAATATTTTTGAGTCCTTGAATAGGTATTAGAAATATTTAAAGAATATGAAGCCCTTGGATCAAACTCAATTCAAACCAAAGGGTAAAACCGTCATAGTCTCTTAGGTGATTTGTGGTGTATGAACACCTTTCAAAAAAATTTATTGTGAATATTTACAAAATAATTCTGACTCATTGAATATGTATTATATATATTTAAATCATATGAAGCCCTTGGATCAAACTCAATTTAATCAAAGTGTAAAATCGTCATAGGCTCTTAGGCGATTTGTGGTGTATGAACACCTTTCAAATCATTTGTGGTGCTTAATTACCAAATGTTTTTAACTCCTTGAATCGGTATTAGATATATTTAAATCATATGAAGTCCTTGGATCAACCTAAATTTAAATCAAAGGGTAAAACCGTCATAGTCTCTTATGGGATTTGTGGTGTATGAACACCATTCAAATCATTTTTGTGCTGAATTACCAAATATTATTGACTCCTTAAATAGGTATTAGATATATTGGATCAAACTTATTTCATATCAAAGGGTAAAACCGTCATAGTCTCTTAGGCGATTTGTGATGTATGAAAACCTTTCACATCACTTTGTTGTGAATAATTACCAAAATAATTTGAGTCCATGAATAGGTATTAGATATATTTAAATCATATGAAGCCCTTGGATCTAACTCAATTAAAATTAAAGGGTAAAACCATCATAGTCTCTTAGGCAATATTTTGGTTCATGAACACCTTTGAAATCATTTTTGGTGGTTAGTTACCATATAATTTTCACTCCTTGAATTGGTATTACGTATATTTCATCATATGAAGCCCTTGATTAAACTTATTTCAATCAAAGAGTAAAACCGTCATAGTCTCTTAGGCGATTTGTGGTGGATGAACATCTTTCAAATCAGTTTGTTGTGAATAATTACAAAATATTTTTGTGTCCATGAATAGGTATTAGATATATTTAAATCGTAGGAAGCCCTTGGATCTAACTCAATTAAAATCAAAGGGTAAAACCATCATAGTCTCTTAGGCAATTTTTTGGTTCATGAACACCTTTGAAATCATTTTTGGTGGTTAGTTACCAAATAATTTTCACTCCTTGAATTGGTATTACGTATATTTCAATCATATGAAGCCCTTGGATTAAACTTATTTCAATCAAAGAGTAAAACCGTCATAGTCTCTTAGGCGATTTGTGGTGTATGAACATCTTTCAAATCAGTTTGTTGTGAATAATTACCAAATATTTTTGTGTCCTTGAATAGGTATTAGATATATTTAAATCGTAGGAAGCCCATGGATCTAACTCAATTCAAATCAAAGGGTAAAACAATCATAGTCTCTTAGGCGATTTGTGGTGTATGAACACCTTTCAAATCATTTTGTTGTGAATAATTACCAAATATTTTTGAGTCCTTGAATAGGTATTAGATACATTTAAAGCATATGAAGCCCTTGGATCAAAATCACTTCAAGGGTAAAATCGTCATAGTCTCTTAGGCGATTTGTGGTGTATGAACACCTTTCAAAAAAATTATTGTGAATATTTACAAAATAATTCTGACTCATTGAATATGTATTATATATATTTAAATCATATGAAGCCCTTGGATCAAACTCAATTTTATCAAAGTGTAAAATCGTCATAGGCTCTTAGGCGATTTGTGGTGTATGAACACCTTTCAAATCAATTTTTTTGGTTAATTACCAAATATTTTTGTCTAATTGAATAGCTATTAGATATATTTCAATCATATGAAGCCCTTAGATTAAACTTATTTCATCTCAAAGGGTAAAACCGTCATAGTCTCTTAGGTGATTTGTGGTGTATGAAAACCTTTGAAATCATTTTGTTGTGAATAATTACCAAAAACTTTTGAGTCCTTGAATAGGTATGGGATATATTTAAAGCATATGAAGCCCTTGGATCTAACTCAATTCAAATCAAAGGGTAAAACCGTCATAGTCTCTTAGGCGATTTGTGGTGTATGAACACCTTTCAAATCATTTTGTTGTGAATAATTACCAAATATTTTTGAGTCCTTGAATAGGTATTAGATATATTTAAAGCATATGAAGCTCTTGGATCAAACTCAATTTAAACCAAAGGGTAAAACCGTCATAGTCTCTTATATGATTTGTGGTGTATGAGCATCTTTCAAATCATTTTGTTGTGAATAATTACCAAATATTTTTGAGTCCTTGAATAGGTATTAGAAATATTTAAAGAATATGAAGCCCTTGGATCAAACTCAATTCAAATTAAAGGGTAAAACCGTCATAGTCTCTTAGGTGATTTGTGGTGTATGAAAACCTTTGAAATCATTTTGTTGTGAATAATTACCAAAAACTTTTGAGTCCTTGAATAGGTATGGGATATATTTAAAGCATATGAAGCCCTTGGATCTAACTCAATTCAAATCAAAGGGTAAAACCGTCATAGTCCTCTTTGGCGATTTGTGGTGTATGAACACCTTTCAAATCATTTTGTTGTGAATAATTACCAAATATTTTTGAGTCCTTGAATAGGTATTAGATATATTTAAAGCATATGAAGCTCTTGGATCAAACTCAATTTAAACCAAAGGGTAAAACCGTCATAGTCTCTTATATGATTTGTGGTGTATGAGCATCTTTCAAATCATTTTGTTGTGAATAATTACCAAATATTTTTGAGTCCTTTAATAGGTATTAGAAATATTTAAAGAATATGAAGCCCTTGGATCAAACTCAATTCAAACCAAAGGGTAAAACCGTCATAGTCTCTTAGGTGATTTGTGGTGTATGAACACCTTTCAAAAAATATTTATTGTGAATATTACAAAATAATTCTGACTCATTGAATATGTATTAGATATATTTAAATCATATGAAGCCCTTGGATCAAACTCAATTTAATCAAAGTGTAAAATCGTCATAGGCTCTTAGGCGATTTGTGGTGTATGAACACCTTTCAAATCATTTGTGGTACTTAATTACCAAATGTTTTTAACTCCTTGAATCGGTATTAGATATATTTAAATCCTATGAAGTCCTTGGATCAACTAAAATTTAAATCAAAGGGTAAATCCGTCATAGTCTCTTATGGGATTTGTGGTGTATGAACACCTTTCAAATCATTTTTTGTGCTGAATTACCAAATATTATTGACTCCTTAAATAGGTATTAGATATATTTTAAGCATATGAATCCCTTGGATCAAACTTATTTCATATCAAAGGGTAAAACCGTCATAGTCTCTTAGGCGATTTGTGGTGTATGAAAACCTTTCACATCATTTTGTTGTGAATAGTTACCAAAATAATTTGAGTCCATGAATAGGTATTAGATATATTTAAATCATATGAAGCCCTTGGATCTAACTCAATTAAAATTAAAGGGTAAAACCATCATAGTCTCTTAGGCAATTTTTTGGTTCATGAACACCTTTGTAATCATTTTTGGTGGTTAGTTACCAAATAATTTTCACTCCTTGAATTGGTATTAGGTATATTTCAATCATATGAAGCCCTTGGATTAAACTTATTTCAATCAAAGAGTAAAACCGTCATAGTCTCTTAGGCGATTTGTGGTGTATGAACATCTTTCAAATCAGTTTGTTGTGAATAATTACAAAATATTTTTGAGTCCATGAATAGGTATTAGATATATTTAAATCGTAGGAAGCCCTTGGATCTAACTCAATTAAAATCAAAGGGTAAAACCATCATAGTCTCTTAGGCAATTTTTTGGTTTATGAACACCTTTGAAATCATTTTTGGTGGTTAGTTACCAAATAATTTTCACTCCTTGAATAGGTATTAGGTATATTTCAATCATATGAAGCCCTTGGATTAAACTTATTTCAATCAAAGAGTAAAACCGTCATAGTCTCTTAGGCGATTTGTGGTGTATGAACATCTTTCAAATCAGTTTGTTGTGAATAATTACCAAATATTTTTGTGTCCTTGAATAGGTATTAGATATATTTAAATCGTAGGAACGCCCTGGATCTAACTCAATTCAAATCAAAGGGTAAAACCGTCATAGTCTCTTAGGCGATTTGTGGTGTATGAACACCTTTCAAATCATTTTGTTGTGAATAATTACCAAATATTTTTGAGTCCTTGAATAGGTATTAGATATATTTAAAGCATATGAAGCCCTTGGATCAAACTCAATTCAAAAGGGTAAAACCGTCATAGTCTCTTAGGCGATTTGTGGTGTATGAACACCTTTCAATTTTTTTGTTGTGAATATTTACAAAATAATTTTGACTCCTTGAATAGGTATTAGATATATTTAAAGCATATGAAGCCCTTGGATCAAACTCAATTTAATCAAAGGGTAAAACCGTCATAGTCTCTTAGGGGATTTGTGGTGTATGAACACCTTTCAAATCATTTTTGGTTAATTACCAAATATTTTTGACTCCTTGAATAGGTATTAGATATATTTCAATCATATGAAGCCCTTGGATCAAACTTATTTCAAATCAAAGGGTAAAACCGTCATAGTCTCTTAGGCGATTTGTGGTGTATGAAAACCTTTGAAATCATTTTGTTGTGAATAATTACCAAAAACTTTTGAGTCCTTGAATAGGTATTAGATATATTTAAAGCATATGAAGCCCTTGGATCAAACTCAATTCAAATCAAAGGGTAAAACCGTCATAGTCTCTTAGGCGATTTGTGGTGTATGAACACCTTTCAAATCATTTTGTTGTGAATAATTACCAAATATTTTTGAGTCCTTGAATAGGTATTAGATATATTTAAAGCATATGAAGCCCTTGGATCAAACTCAATTCAAATCAAAGGGTAAAACCGTCATAGTCTCTTAGGCGATTTGTGGTGTATGAACACCTTTCAAATCATTTTATTGTGAATATTTACCAAATAATTTTGAGTCCTTGAATAGGTATTAGATATATTTAAAGCATATGAAGCCCTTGGATCAAACTCAATTCAATCAAAGGGTAAAACCGTCATAGTCTCTTAGGCGATTTGTGGTGTATGAACACCTTTCAAATCATTTTTTAGTGAATAATTACCAAATATTTTTGAGTCCTTGAATAGGTATTAGATATATTTAAAGCATATGAAGCCCTTGGATCAAACTCAATTCAAATCAAAGGGTAAAACCGTCATAGTCTCTTAGGCGATTTGTGGTGTATGAACACCTTTCAAATCATTTTGTGGTGAATAATTACCAAATATTTTTGAGTCCTTGAATAGGTATTAGATATATTTAAAGCATATGAAGCCCTTGGATCAAAATTCATTTCAAAAAGGGTAAAACCGTCATAGTCTCTTAGGCGATTTGTGGTGTATGAAAACCTTTCAAATCATTTTGTTGTGAATATTTACAAAATATATTTGAGTCCTTGAATAGGTATTAGATATATTTAAAGCATATGAAGCCCTTGGATCAAACTCAATTCAAATCAAAGGGTAAAACCGTCATAGTCTCTTAGGCGATTTGTGGTGTATGAACACCTTTCAAATCAATTTTTTTGGTTAATTACCAAATATTTTTGACTCCTTTAATAGGTATTAGATATATTTCAATCATATGAAGCCCTTGGATTAAACTTATTTCATATCAAAGGATAAAACCGTCATAGTCTCTTACGCGATTTGTGGTGTATGAAAACCTTTCAAATCATTTTGTTGTGAATAATTACCAAATATTTTTGAGTCCTTGAATAGGTATTAGATATATTTAAAGCATATGAAGCCCTTGGATCAAACTCAATTCAAATTAAAGGGTAAAACCGTCATAGTCTCTTAGGCGATTTGTGGTGTATGAACACCTTTGAAATCATTTTGTTGTGAATAATTACCAAATATTTTTGAGTCCTTGAATAGGTATTAGATATATTTAAATCATATGAAGCCCTTGGATCAAACTCAATTCAAATCAAAGGGTAAAACCGTCATAGTCTCTTAGGCGATTTGTGGTGTATGAACACCTTTCAAATCAATTTTGTGGTGAATAATTACCAAAATATTTTTGTCCTTGAATAGGTATTAGATATATTTAAAGCATATGAAGCCCTTGGATCAAACTCAATTCAAATTAAAGGGTAAAACCGTCATAGTCTCTTAGGCGATTTGTGGTGTATGAACACCTTTCAAATCATTTTGTTGTGAATAATTACCAAAAATTTTTGAGTCCTTGAATAGGTATTAGATATATTTAAAGCATATGAAGCCCTTGGATCTAACTCAATTCAAATCAAAGGGTAAAACCGTCATAGTCTCTTAGGGGATTTGTGGTGTATGAACACCTTTCAAATCATTTTGTTGTGAATAATTACCAAATATTTTTGAGTCCTTGAATAGGTATTAGATATATTTAAAGCATATGAAGCCCTTGGATCAAACTCAATTCAAATCAAAGGGTAAAACCGTCATAGTCTCTTACAGCGATTTGTGGTGTATGAACACCTTTCAAATCATTTTGTTGTGAATAATTACCAAATATTTTTGAGTCCTTGAATAGGTATTAGATATATTTAAAGCATATGAAGCCCTTGGATCAAACTCAATTCAAATCAAAGGGTAAAACCGTCATAGTCTCTTAGGCGATTTGTGGTGTATGAACACCTTTCAAATCATTTTGTTGTGAATATTTACCAAATATTTTTGAGTCCTTGAATAGGTATTAGATATATTTAAAGCATATGAAGCCCTTGGATCAAACTCAATTCAATCAAAGGGTAAAACCGTCATAGTCTCTTAGGCGATTTGTGGTGTATGAACACCTTTCAAATCATTTTGTTGTGAATAATTACCAAATATTTTTGAGTCCTTGAATAGGTATTAGATATATTTAAAGCATATGAAGCCCTTGGATCAAACTCAATTCAAATCAAAGGGTAAAACCGTCATAGTCTCTTAGGCGATTTGTGGTGTATGAACACCTTTCAAATCATTTTTTGTGGTTAATTACCAAATATTTTTGACTCCTTGAATAGGTATTAGATATATTTCAATCATATGAAGCCCTTGGATCAAACTTATTTCATATCAAAGGGTAAAACCGTCATAGTCTCTTAGGCGATTTGTGGTGTATGAAAACCTTTCAAATCATTTTGTTGTGAATAATTACCAAATATTTTTGAGTCCTTGAATAGGTATTAGATATATTTAAAGCATATGAAGCCCTTGGATCAAACTCAATTCAAATCAAAGGGTAAAACCGTCATAGTCTCTTAGGCGATTTGTGGTGTATGAACACCTTTGAAATCATTTTTTGGTGGTTAATTACCAAATATTTTTGACTCCTTGAATAGGTATTAGATATATTTAAAGCATATGAAGCCCTTGGATCAAACTCAATTTCAAATCAAAGGGTAAAACCGTCATAGTCTCTTAGGCGATTTGTGGTGTATGAACACCTTTCAAATCATTTTGTTGTGAATAATTACCAAATATTTTTGTGTCCTTGAATAGGTATTAGATATATTTAAAGCATATGAAGCCCTTGGATCAAACTCATTTCATATTAAAGGGTAAAACCGTCATAGTCTCTTAGGCGATTTGTGGTGTATGAACACCTTTCAAATCATTTTGTTGTGAATAATTACCAAATATTTTTGAGTCCTTGAATAGGTATTAGATATATTTAAAGCATATGAAGCCCTTGGATCAAACTCATTTCAAATCAAAGGGTAAAACCGTCATAGTCTCTTAGGCGATTTGTGGTGTATGAACACCTTTCAAATCATTTGTTGTGCTTAATTACCAAATATTTTTGACTCCTTGAATAGGTATTAGATATATTTCAATCATATGAAGCCCTTGGATCAAACTCAATTCAAATCAAAGGGTAAAACCGTCATAGTCTCTTAGGCGATTTGTGGTGTATGAACACCTTTCAAATCAATTTTGTTGTGAATAATTACCAAATATTTTTGAGTCCTTGAATAGGTATTAGATATATTTAAAGCATATGAAGCCCTTGGATCAAACTCATTTTTATATCAAAGGGTAAAACCGTCATAGTCTCTTAGGCGATTTGTGGTGTATGAACACCTTTCAAATCACTTTGTTGTGAATAATTACAAAAATATTTTGAGTCCATGAATAGGTATTAGATATATTTAAATCATATGAAGCCCTTGGATCAAACTCAATTTAAATCAAAGGGTAAAACCGTCATAGTCTCCTAGGCGATTTGTGGTGTATGAACACCTTTCAAATCATTTTTGTGGATAATTACCAAATATTTTTGACTCCTTGAATAGGTATTAGATATATTTCAATCATATGAAGCCCTTGGATTAAACTTATTTCATATCAAAGGGTAAAACCGTCATAGTCTCTTAGGCGATTTGTGGTGTATGAACACCTTTCAAATCATTTTGTTGTGAATAATTACCAAATATTTTTGAGTCCTTGAATAGGTATTAGATATATTTAAAGCATATGAAGCCCTTGGATCAAACTCAATTCAAATTAAAGGGTAAAACCGTCATAGTCTCTTAGGCGATTTGTGGTGTATGAACACCTTTCAAATCAATTTTTGTGATTAATTACCAAATATTTTTGACTCCTTGAATAGGTATTAGATATATTTCAATCATATGAAGCCCTTGGATCAAAGACTTATTTCATATCAAAGGGTAAAACCGTCATAGTCTCTTAGGGGATTTGTGGTGTATGAACACCTTTCAAATCATTTGGTTGTAAATAATTACCAAATAATTTTGAGTCCTTGAATAGACATTAGATATATTTAAAGCATATGAAGCCCTTGGATCAAACTCAGTTCAAATCAAAGGGTAAAACCGTCATAGTCTCTTAGGCGATTTGTGGTGTATGAACACCTTTCAAATCATTTGTTGTGATTAATTACCAAATATTTTTGACTCCTTGAATAGGTATTAGATATATTTCAATCATATGAAGCCCTTGGATTAACCTAATTTCAAATCAAAGGGTAAAACCGTCATAGTCTCTTAGGGGATTTGTGGTGTATGAACACCTTTCAAATCATTTTTTGTGCTTAATTACCAAATATTTTTGACTCCTTGAATAGGTATTAGATATATTTCAATCATATGAACCCCTTGGATCAAACTTATTTCATATCAAAGGGTAAAACCGTTATAGTCTCTTAGGCGATTTGTGGTGTATGAAAACCTTTCAAATCATTTGGTTGTAAATAATTACCAAATATTTTTGAGTCCTTGAATAGACATTAGATATATTTAAAGCATATGAAGCCCTTGGATCAAACTCAGTTCAAATCAAAGGGTAAAACCGTCATAGTCTCTTAGGAGATTTGTGGTGTATGAACACCTTTCAAATCATTTGTGGTTCTTAATTACCAAATGTCTTTAACTCCTTGAATCGGTATTAGATATATTTCAATCACATGAAGTCCTTGGATCAACCTAAATTCAAATCAAAGGGTAAAACCGTCATAGTCTCTTAGGGGATTTGTGGTGTATGAACACCTTTCATATCATTTTTTTTGCTTAATTACCAAATATTATTGACTCCTTGAATAGGTATTAGATATATTTCAATCATATGAACCCCTTGGATCAAACTTATTCCATATCAAAGGGTAAAACCGTCATAGTCTCTTAGGCGATTTGTGGTGTATGAAAACCTTTCAAATCACTTTGTTGTGAATAATTACCAAAATAATTTGAGTCCATGAATAGGTATTAGATATATTTAAATCATATGAAGCCCTTGGATCTAACTCAATTCAAATCAAAGGGTAAAACCATCATAGTCTCTTAGGCATTTTTTTGGTATATGACCACCTTTCAAATCATTTTTGGTGGTTAGTTACCAAATAATTTTCACTCCTTGAATTGGTATTAGGTATATTTCAATCATACGAAGCCCTTGGATTAAACTTATTTCAAATCAAAGGGTAAAACCGTCATAGTCTCTTAGGCGATTTGTGGTGTATGAACACCTTTCAAATCAGTTTGTTGTGAATAATTACCAAATATTTTTGAGTCCTTTAATAGGTATTAGATATTTTTAAAGCATATCAAGCGCTTGGATCAAACTCAAATCATATTAAAGGGTAAAATCGTCATAGTCTCTACGGCGATTTGTGTTGTATGAAGACCTTTCAAATTATTTTATTGTGAATATTTACAAAATATTTATGACTCCTTGAATAAGTATCAGACATATTTAAATCATATGAAGCTCTTGGATAAAACTCAATTTAAATCAAATGGTAAAGCCGTCTTAGTCTATTAGGCGATTTGTTTGTGTATGAACACCTTTCAAATCATTTTGTTAAGAATAATTACCAAATATTTTTGAGTCCTTGAATAGGTATTATATCTATTTAAAGCATATGAAGCCCTTGGATTAAACTCAATTCAAATTAAAGGGTAAAACCGTCATAGTCTCTTAGGCGATTTGTGGTGTATGAACACCTTTCAAATCAATTTTTGTGCTTAATTACCAAATATTTTTGACTCCTTGAATAGGTATTAGATATATTTCAATCATATGAAGCCCTTGGATCAAACTGATTTCATATCAAAGGGTAAAACCGTCATAGTCTATTAGGCGATTTGTGGTATATAAAAACCTTTGAAATCATTTTGTTGTGAATAATTACCAGAAAATTTTGACTCCTTGAATAGGTATTAGATATATTTAAAGCATATGAAGCCCTTGGATCTAACTCAATTCAAATCAAAGGGTAAAACCGTCATAGTCTCCAAGGCGATTTGTGGTGTATGGACACCTTTCAAATCATTTTGTTCTGAATAATTACCAAATAATTTTGAGTCCTTGAATAGTTATTAGATATATTTATAGCATATGAAGCCCTTGGATCAAACTCAATTCAATTTAAAGGGTAAAACCGTCATAGTCTCTTAGGCGATTTGTGGTGTATGACCACCTTTCAAAAAATTTATTGTGAATATTTACCAAATAATTCTGTCTCCTTGAATATGTATTAGATATATTTAAAGCATATGAAGCCCTTGGATCAAACTCAATTCAAATTAAAGGGTAAAACCGTCATAGACTCTTAGGAGATTTGTGGTGTATGACCACCTTTCAAAAAAAATTTATTGTTATTATTTACCAAATAATTCTGACTCCTTGAATCGGTATTAGATATATTTCAATCACATGAAGTCCTTGGATCAACCTAAATTCAAATCAAAGGGTAAAACTGTCATAGTCTCTTATGGGATTTGTGGTGTATGAACACCTTTCATATCATTTTTTGTGCTTAATTACCAAATATTATTGACTCCTTGAATAGGTATCAGATATATTACAATCATATGAACCCATTGGATCAAACTTATTTCATATCAAAGGGTAAAACCGTTATAATCTCTTAGGGGATTTGTGGTGTATGAACACCTTTCAAATCATTTGGTTGTAAATAATTACCAAATATTTTTGAGTCCTTGAATAGACATTAGATATATTTAATGCATATGAATCCCTTGGATCAAACTCAGTTCAAATCAAAGGGTAAAACCGTCATAGACTCTTAGGAGATTTGTGGTGTATGAACACCTTTCAAATCATTTGTGGTTCTTAATTAACAAATGTCTTTAACTCCTTGAATCGGTATTAGATATATTTCAATCATATGAAGTCCTTGGATTAACCTAAATTTAAATCAAAGGGTAAAACTGTCATAGTCTCTTAGGGGATTTGTGGTGTATGAACACCTTTCATATCATTTTTTGTGCTTAATTACCAAATATTATTGACTCCTTGAATAGGTATTAGATATATTTCAATCATATGAACCCCTTGGATCAAACTTATTTCATATCAAAGGGTAAAACCGTCATAGTCTCTTAGGCGATTTGTGGTGTATGAAAACCTTTCAAATCACTTTGTTGTGAATAATTACCAAAATAATTTGAGTCCATGAATAGGTATTAGATATATTTAAATCATATGAAGCCCTTGGATCTAACTCAATTCAAATCAAAGGGTAAAACCATCATAGTCTCTTAGGCGTTTTTTGGTGTATGACCACCTTTCAAATCATTTTTGGTGGTTAGTTACCAAGTAATTTTCACTCCTTGAATTGGTATTAGGTATATTTCAATCATACGAAGCCCTTGGATTAAACTTATTTCAAATCAAAGGGTAAAACCGTCATAGTCTCATAGGCGATTTGTGGTGTATGAACACCTTTCAAATCAGTTTGTTGTGAATAATTACCAAATATTTTTTGAGTCCTTTAATAGGTATTAGATATTTTTAAAGCATATCAAGCGCTTGGATCAAACTCAAATCATATTAAAGGGTAAAATCGTCATAGTCTCTACGGCGATTTGTGTTGTATGAAGACCTTTCAAATTATTTTATTGTGAATATTTACAAAATATTTATGACTCCTTGAATAAGTATCAGACATATTTAAATCATATGAAGCTCTTGGATAAAACTCAATTTAAATCAAATGGTAAAGCCGTCTTAGTCTATTAGGCGATTTGTTTGTGTATGAACACCTTTCAAATCATTTTGTTAAGAATAATTACCAAATATTTTTGAGTCCTTGAATAGGTATTATATCTATTTAAAGCATATCAAGCCCTTGGATTAAACTCAATTCAAATTAAAGGGTAAAACCGTCATAGTCTCTTAGGCGATTTGTGGTGTATCAACACCTTTCAAATCATTTTTTGTGCTTAATTACCAAATATTTTTCACTCCATGAATAGCTATTAGATATATTTCAATCATATGAAGCCCTTGGATCAAACTGATTTCATATCAAAGGGTAAAACTGTCATAGTCTATTAGGCGATTTGTGGTATATAAAAACCTTTGAAATCATTTTGTTGTGAATTATTACCAGAAAATTTTGACTCCTTGAATAGGTATTAGATATATTTAAAGAATATGAAGCCCTTGGATCTAACTCAATTCAAATCAAAGGGTAAAACCGTCATAGTCTCTAAGGCGATTTGTGGTGTATGAACACCTTTCAAATCATTTTGTTGAGAATAATTACCAAATAATTTTGAGTCCTTGAATAGATATTAGATATATTTATAGCATATGAAGCCCTTGGATCAAACTCAATTCAATTTAAAGGTAAAACCGTCATAGTCTCTTAGGCGATTTGTGGTGTATGACCACCTTTCAAAAATTTTATTGTGAATATTTACCAAATAATTCTGTCTCCTTGAATATGTATTAGATATATATAAAGCATATGAAGCCCTTGGATCAAACTCTATTCAAATTAAAGGGTAAAACCGTCATAGTGTCTTAGGCGATTTGTGGTGTATGACCAACTTTCAAAAAAAATTATTGTGATTATTTACCAAATAATTCGGACTCCTTGAATCATATTAGATATATTTCAATCATATGAAATCCTTGGATCAACCTAAATTCAAATAAAAGGGTAAAACCGTCATAGTCTCTTAGGGGATTTCTAGTGTATGAACACCTTTCAAATCATTTTTTGTGCTTAATTACCAAATATTATTGGCTCCTTGAATAGGTATTATATATATTTCAATCATATGAACCCCTTGGATCAAACTTATTTCATATCAAAGGGTAAAACCGTCATAGTCTCTTAGGGGATTTGTGGTGTATGAACACCTTTCAAATCATTTTTTTTGATTAATTGCCAAATATTTTTGAATCCATGAATAGGTATTACATATATTTCAATCATATGAAGCCCTTGGATCAAACTCAATTCAAATCAAAGGGTAAAACTGTCATAGTCTCTTAGGCGATTTGTGGTGTATGAATATCTTTCAAATCATTTGTGGTGCTTAATTACCAATTGTTTTTGACTCCATGAATCGGTATTAGATATATTTCTATGATATGAAGCCCTTGGATCAACCTCAATTCAAATCAAAGGGTAAAACCGTCATAGTCTCTTAGGGGATTTGTGGTGTATGAACACCTTTCAAATCATTTTGTTGTGAATAATTACCAAAATATTTTGAGTCCTTATGAATAGGTATTAGATATATTTAAATCATATGAAGCCCTTGGATCAAACTTAATTCATATCAATGGGTAAAACCGTCATAGTCTCTTAGGCGATTTGTGGTGTATGAACACCTTTCAAATCATTTTGTTGGTTGAATAATTACCAAAATATTTTTGAGTCCTTGAATAGGTATTAGATATATTTAAAGCATATGAAGCCCTTGGATCAAACTCAATTCAAATCAAAGGGTAAAACCGTCATAGTCTCTTAGGCGATTTGTGGTGTATGAACACCTTTCAAATCATTTTTTGTGAATAATTACCAAATATTTTTGAGTCCTTGAATAGGTATTAGATATATTTAAAGCATATGAAGCCCTTGGATCAAACTCTAATTCAAATCAAAGGGTAAAACCGTCATAGTCTCTTAGGGGATTTGTGGTGTATGAACACCTTTCAAATAATTTATTGTGAATAATTACCAAATATTTTTGAGTCCTTGAATAGGTATTAGATATATTTAAAGCATATGAAGCCCTTGGATCAAACTCAATTTCAAATCAAAGGGTAAAACCGTCATAGTCTCTTAGGGGATTTGTGGTGTATGAACACCTTTCAAATCATTTTGTTGTGAATAATTACCAAATATTTTTGAGTCCTTGAATAGGTATTAGATATATTTAAAGCATATGAAGCCCTTGGATCAAACTCAATTCAAATCAAAGGGTAAAACCGTTCATAGTCTCTTAGGCGATTTGTGGTGTATGAACACCTTTCAAATCATTTTATTGTGAATAATTACCAAATATTTTTGAGTCCTTGAATAGGTATTAGATATATTTAAATTGCATATGAAGCCCTTGGATTAAACTTATTTCAAATTAAAGGAGTAAAACCGTCGGGTATAGTCTCTTAGGCGATTTGTGGTGTATGAACCACCTTTCAAATCATTTTGTTGTGAATAATTACCTAATATTTTTGATTCCTTGAATAGGTATTAGATATATTTAAAGCATATGAAGCCCTTGGATCAAACTCAATTCAAATTAAAAGGGTAAAACCGTCATAGTCTCTTAGGGGATTTGTGGTGTATGAACACCTTTCATATCATTTTTTTTGCTTAATTACCAAATATTATTGACTCCTTGAATAGGTATTAGATATATTTCAATCATATGAACCCCTTGGATCAAACTTATTTCATATCAAAGGGTAAAGCCGTCATAGTCTCTTAGGCAATTTGTGGTGTATGTAAACCTTTCAAATCACTTTGTTGTGAATAATTGCCAAAATAATTTGTGTCCATGAATAGGTATTAGATATATTTAAATCATATGAAGCCCTTGGATCTAACTCAATTCAAATCAAAGGGTAAAACCATCATAGTCTCTTAGGCATTTTTACGTATATGAACACCTTTCAAATCATTTTTGGTGGATAGTTACCAAATAATTTTCACTCCTTGAATTGGTATTAGGTATATTTCAATCATACGAAGACTTTGGATTAAACTTATTTCAAATCAATGGGTACAACCGTCATAGTCTCTTAGGCGATTTGTGGTGTATGAACACCTTTCAAATCAGTTTGTTGTGAATAATTACCAAATATTTTTGAGTCCTTTAATAGGTATTAAATATTTTTAAAGCATTTGAAGCCCTTGGATTATACTCAATTCTAATTAAAGGGTAAAACCGTCATAGTCTCTTAGGGGATTTGTGGTGTATGAACACCTTTCAAATCATTTTTTGTGCTTAATTACCAAATATTATTGACTCCTTGAATAAGTATTAGATATATTTCAATCGTATGAACCACTTGGATCAAATTTATTTCATATGAAAGGGTAAAACCGTCATAGTCTCTTAGGGGATTTGTGGTGTATGCACACCTTTCAAATCATTTGGTTGTAAATAATTACCAAATATTTTTGAGTCCTTGAATAGACATTAGATATATTTAAAGCATATGAAGCCCTTGGATCAAGCTCAGTTCAAATCAAAGGGTAAAACCGTCATAGTCTCTTAGGCGATTTGTGGTGTATGAAAACCTAAAAAAAAAAAATGTGAATATTTATAAAATAATTCTGACTCCTTGAATATGTATTATATATTATTTAAAGCTTATGAATCCCTTGGATCAAACCTCAATTTACATCATCAGGGGAAACGACCGTCATGCAGCCTCTCAGGCGATTTGTGGTGTATGAAAACCTTTCAAATCAATTTTTTTGGTTAATTACCAAATATTTTTGACTCCTTTAATAGGTATTAGATATATTTCAATCATATGAAGCCCTTGGATTAAACTTATTTCATATAAAAGAATAAAACCGTCATAGTCTCTTAGGCGATTTGTGGTGTATGAAAACCTTTCAAATCATTTGGTTGTAAATAATTACCAAATATTTTTGAGTCCTTGAATAGATATTAGATATATTTAAAGCATATGATGCCCTTGGATCAAACTCATTTCAAATCAAAGGGTAAAACCGTCATAGTCTCTTAGGCGATTTGTGGTGTATGAAAACCTTTCAAATCACTTTGTTGTGAATAATTACCAAAATAATTTTGAGTCCATGTATAGGTATTAGATATATTTAAATCTTATAAAGCCCTTGGATCTAACTCAATTCAAATCAAAGGGTAAAACCATCATAGTCTCTTAGGCATTTTTATGTATATGAAGACCTTTCAAATCATTTTTGGTGGATAGTTACCAAATAATTTTTCACTCCTTGAATTGGTATTAGGTATATTTCAATCATACGAAGACCTTGGATTAACCTTATTTCAAATCAATGGGTACAACCGTCATAGTCTCTTAGGTGATTTGTGGTGTATGAACACCTTTCAAATCAGTTTGTTGTGAATAATTACCAAATATTTTTGAGTCCTTTAATAGGTATTAGATATTTTTAAAGCATATGAAGCCCTTGGATTAATCTCAATTTCTAATTAAAGGGTAAAACCGTCATAGTCTCTTAGGGGATTTGTGGTGTATGAACATCTTTCAAATCATTTTTTGTGCTTAATTACCAAATATTATTGACTCCTTGAATAGGTATTAGATATATTTCAATCATATGAA
>CANSGD010000458.1:0-168535 GCA_947645195.1 Patellifolia procumbens
TTGTGATCGAAGAAATTTATTTTAATGATGCTTTTAGAGGTAAAAGCAAGGTGAATTTGCAATAGTTCTACTATAAAGCGATCTTAATTTTCTTAGATTTACTATTTATAATGTGGTATATACGTAGGTTATGTCAATATAAGGTTCTCAATTTTGTATATTTGATGGAATATCGCCATCACTAATAGAAGTTCATTATTATAAAATACTAGGAACAAAAACAAGAGAATTTTCATGGTAAGCATTGATTAACTTTTGCCTACGTACATTACTATGTTAACATTCTGTTTGTTCCAATATTACTATTTCAACAAATAGCCAAGTTATAATAGTAGTTTTTATCCCTTTTTTTGCAACAATAAAGCATGTCTCAAAAAGTTTTCTTAAACTAATACAGCAAATTGGTATATTATTGTGGGAATTAACATACATATGTGCGTTTTGACTATTACTCTATTGTTGAACAAGCTATTTACTGGTGTTATATGAGCAAATTTGCATTTTTCTATGTGCTTTATTCATTATGATGATGTCTCAAAAGCCAAGAAAAACAGAAGCAAAAGAGTAGGAGCATATTAAAGCCTTTAAAGGCATTATTAAAAGAAGTACAAACACAGTTGCTTTTTGTCAAATAATTACAATCTCTACAGAGAATTGAACATCTTTATAAGAAGAGTAAGGTAAAAGATTAGATTTGGAGAATTTTAGTAGTGAGTAGACAAAGGATAAATGAAATGCACCAATGTAAGATTTATGCTCATGTCAATCATAAGAATGACCTCCCAAGCACAACTTTATACACCATCTTTTTTAGGGGGAGCGGACTCAATAACGCCACCATTTCAGATGCCAATTTTCATGGGGTTATGGATTCGATTTTTTAGGCAAAATTGCCTTTGCTTTTTGAGTTTTGAGGGCTTTAAATTCTTTGGGTTCGCTTCATCTGCTACATTTTCAATCGAATTTAACATTTAAACTGATACTAGGATTAAAGGCCGGTACGATACACGAACTAATAGAATGAAAATTAATAACGATCAAAAATTATTATGATAATAATCTATATATATGAAAAAAAATAACTTGTACAACATCTGTTTATATATATAATCTTGATATAATTAGTTTTTGATGAGTCTTATTATTGGTATTATTGATCCTAAAAGTTATTTAAAGGATGATTTTTACTTTATTTCTTAGTTATATTAAAAATAAATTCTATCGGTCTTTTTATCTTAAAATCTAGTTATGTGTATTGATCTGCTTTAAAATATAATATCGTATGTTAGCAGAGCCTTGTAAGTATGGGTAGAATCACGGGGAGACAGGTTTCAGAGTTAATATTGAATTAAACAACTACTTCACACAAAATCAGGGAGAAAACAGTTGAACTACTGCTAAACCAATGAAAGCATAATTAAATCAAATAATAAAAAGCCTAGGGCATTAGTTCGATCCACCATGATTATACCAATCAAAGGGGTTCAATTGACAAATAATACCTAGGTCAAGAGTGAGCAATTAGAGCAGGTGTTAAGCCTACGACCGGGTTATAAGTTCATAATTCAACATGCAGTACGATCGCTCACATAATCATAATTTATAGTATGTTCTAAGCCTCAAAAAGTAAGCCTATGATCGGGTCAAACTAATATTGTCAAACGTTATTTATGAAAGCAACAACATAAACCACATAATAGGAACGAATCACACTATATTGCTCTAATCACATCCTAAGTAATACAGAGACATTCAAATCTTATCAAGGTATAAACATGGCTTTCCTCCCGAAAACCCTAGAATAAAAATCTACTCACTCATGACTAAAGTAAAAAAAGTAATAACCATTGAAAAATTCATACTTTGAAACATCTCATAATGAAGAGAGCAATACTTGAAAGCAATAAAAAATAATGGAAGAAACAATTACCAAATGAAAGCAAAGGCAATAACTTGAATTCAACTTGAAACAATCTCCAAAGTATGTAAATTAGATCTAGAGAGAAAACTAAGATTTCAATGGAACTAGATAAGCTAAAAAATTATGCTCAATCCAACATTACGTCTTATTTATAGACATAAGTTTAAACCTACTTAAAAAATGGATAACAACGCTCTCTCGAAGAACCGCTCGACCGAGCGTCTTCGCCCCGTCGGGAGGATCTCGCCGGGGTGCCCGAGCAGACAAGACATAGAAAAATCAAGATAAGAGAGAAAAAGAGCTCACGCCCCATCGAGCGGACTCGCTCGGGTGGGCGGGCAGAAAACTAACGAAACTTGGTCAACTTGCAAAGGTCATATCTCTCAAACCAGAAGTCCGATTGGGGTGTGTGATCTATTGTTGGAAAACCCTTGAATTCTAGATTTAACACGACTTGAATGTATTAAATATGAATTTTCTATCAAAAGTTATGATGAAAATAGTGAACATGTGTCAGTTTTGGCACTTCTTTCACTAATTTTTTGCTTCATTTTAACTCAAAATTGTCCCAAACGGATGCATTGTGATCCTTGTGCAAGCTACCTTCATCCTCAATGATTAATAGGCTAGATCCTTGATAATCATGATCAATTTGTATCAAAATAACCGGCCTGAATTCATCGGAACACACAAACAGGGAGTACTAGAGCACAACTTTTGTATATTCATCAATTGATGTCATTATCCACCTAAATGCTCTAAAAGGAATTCTAAATGCATCTAAAATCTATGTTTAAATGTGATACATCATGTATTAATTAAACATAGACTCTACGTACCTTTTTTTAAAAAAGTTTATTTTTATGCCTGAACAAACCTATGTAGTTGTAGCCTTATAGGGGTCAGGGCCTATAATATTTATGTAAGTATAAAGCATATCGGTATTATTTTGAAATATTTTTCGAAGTGATTACGATGGTATAAACATCATACTATTTCGAATTATGAAACAAAAATTATTGTTAGTTTATGTATGATGATTATTTTTAGTTCTTTTTTTAAAACTAAAATCTATGGTTGTTTCTATCTTTTACTCACTCTTTATTTAATAAAATAATAAAATTATGAACTATATCTTTTTATGTATCTTTAGTACTTTATATAAAACTAAACGCTATATTTTACTCTATTTTACTCACTTTCTATTTTATGGAAAAAATTACTAAATATATATATCTTACTTGGTGCGCCGTCTGCTCACGAAATTATTCCCGCTCTCTGTTTTCACCGTGAAAACCAATTAAAGGGGGTACATGTTAACATAAAGGGGGTATGCGTGCATTCATTAATGGCAATTTTGTAAACACTGACAACATTATTGATGTTAGCAGCACAACTTTGATGTTATAAGCATGCGTACCCTTGAATCGTAATATGTACCCTTCTAATATAAGATTTAGAGAGCACAAAATACTTACAAAACACATAAAATACTTTATTTAAATGTTCAACTCAACATATCAATTGACTAATAAACTTGAACATATGAATTGGAGAAAAATAAGAAAAGAGGAGAAGAAGCTAGTTTAGTACCTTGATTAACCAAGCTCAAAACCTTCATTAAAACAATCCATAATCACCATGACTTCAGCCAACATGATAACCACTCTATTAAAATCCCTAGAGCCAATAAAACCATTTATAGAACCATTTAACGAGACTAAGGCATGCATATACTTCAATTGAATAAAGAACTCATAGAGCACGGAATATTGCACCAAATTAAGTTGTTTGAAGGCTGAAAATGAGCAGAAGAACCTTAAAAATGGCAAACATCACAAACTGGTTGGGGCCCCTCAGCAGCGAGTTCAGCACGTATATGTTCTTTGGTTCGGGGCACGAGCTCTTATTTGAATGAACTTGCAAGTGTAAGTTGGGAAAGGTAATAGGTGAAGCATGTAGGTTACTCATGCTTGGGAACATGTAATCCCGGCACCTAAGGAGGAATTTCTGAAAGCGTTCCTTCACTTGATCTTATCCAGGAGGTGTTTTATTATTTTTATCCTTAATTGAACCTTGATTATGATTAATTAAAACATGATTAGTCCTAATACACCCCTAATTACATCCTCAATTATGATTAACAACTTGATATTACCCAAAATATTATAGTAAGCTTTTGTGAATGCAACCGCAAGGAAATCATTAAGTGTGATTAACCCAATTAATCCAAAATGAATTGCTTTGATGGTTTTAGATCTTTCTTGAACTTTACACCATAAATCAACATCATTAACTAAAATGGAATATAAATTAACTCCAAGCTGGCTCCATGACCTATTTCCTCAGTTACAAGCTCAGCTATTAAATCTCATGTTTCACGCTTAACAATAGGCTAATTTCTCTTTAATCTCAAACTTATTTCTTAAACCTTTTACCTTAACAAAACTCGTTGGAAATACCATAATTCATCTATTATATCACTTCATAATGTACATTAATCATCTTCGCTCTCATCAAACATAGTTTAATACCATATCATTTACTATAACAGTAGCAGACCAAATTTGAGACTATTATACTTGATTTTCACCAACACTCCACCGCAAACCCTAACCTAGTCAAGAAAACGAACCCTAGTCCCGATTCTCAGATCACCCCATTGTAAACCCTAAACCCAAGCGGGAAAATCGAAACCCAACCGACTGGAAACTCTGCACAGCCTCGATTCCACCAACACCCAACTGAAAACCCTCACCAAAAACCCAATTCCCAACACCGTCACCAAAAACCCAATTCCCAATCCCCAAACCACTAAATACCAACAAGATCTAAAGGAGAGAGACGGAGAAAAAAGAAGAAAGGAGAGAGAAGTGTTGACGGTGACGACGACCCTTTGTCGGCTGTGGTGGCAGGGAAGTCACTTGTGGTGGCGGTGACAGGGAGTGTTGGTACATCGAAAGGGAAGGAGAAGATGGTGGAGCAACGTTGAGGAGGGAAAGCAAAAAAAGCTCTATATTACATTAAAGGATTTTGAACTCCTTTCCCCTTCTACCACTCTCTTGATTCCATTCCTTTTACCTAGTAATAACCAAACTTTCCCCTTCTACCACTCTCTTGATTTCAATCCCTTTACCTAGTAGTAACCAAACGCTAAACGCCATCTGAGTGAAGTTTAAAATCAAGATAGAAGGATTGGCAGTTGAATATAACAGGCTTGTAAAGGAGTAGTTCCACCTCTTAGTGAGAAAGAGAATGGAGGACAAATCACACATGATCAAGTTTTCATTTCGTAATATGGGCCAACAAGGTTTACCTCACTAACATCTCTACTTTTCTTTATTACTCTGTTATATTCCAAATTACTAGTTGAGTATATATGTGAACATTTCCAAATTACTAATATAGGTTTGAGGACCTATAGTTTAGTATATTGACGTTAAATTTTCTTGTAAAAAAGAGGAAGTATGTGATTGCTATAGCACTTCACGAGACTGCCAAGAAAAACACAACGGGAAAACAAGTAAAATTTTGACTAATTTTACACGTTTCATTTGAAGCTAATCGACTCATTATTGTCTTGTACTCGTCGTGTTTCATGCTTCGCATTTCAGTATCAACGAGCTCAATAATTAATGTTCAATCAAAATAGAATGTCCAGACTTTCCTTTCAAAAGAAAAAATAGAATGTCCAGACTTATTATTCACTCAAGTCAATCTTAGTGTACTCCACATTCTTGTTTGTTCAGAAAAGCTTTTCACCTTAGCAGATTGCTTCTTATCACCCATTCGATTGGCAAATAAATCATAATATTCAGCTTCATCAAAGCTTTCCAGTATCTTAATTGGGACTCCATTATCAGCATCTACTACCATTTGTCCATCTGTATCTTCCCTACCTGTCGCAAGGACTCTGATCGGCTTCCATTGAAAGCGCAAATTTAGAGATGAATGATCGTCAGCCAAGATTACAGCACCAAGGATCTCCCCCAAAAACATGGCCTGCGTCATTTTAACCGTCACTTCCACTTTCCACGGTAAAGAGGAATAAAATTTAACAATACTAGTTATAAGAACGGTTACCACGTGTTGATATCGACCATGTTCTTTGTGTAAACTGTGCAATTTGGAAATGAGGCGACGTGTAAAGCGTGCTTCCGGGGTGTTGTTTGTCCAGGAAAGCTTTTCGAGAATTAAACGAAATGAGCTAGCCTTGTACTGAGCTTCCAAGGGAATCAACGTAATAGGAATTTTTGATTCAATCACCGTCTTTGCAGACAAAGGGTCAAGAAACATATTGAACTCAGCATATTTATTTGATGGCACTGTAAAGAGGTTTCCTTCCGCTGAGGTGCCATGAATATTTATGTTTCCTCCTAACACGAATACATCCTGAGTTGTAAAGCGTTAGCGAGGGAGTATAAGTTTAGTACTCCTGTGAAAACTTGCACAATGTTAGTCATTTACCAACCTGAATTTTAGAAACTGCATTTTTATCTGAAGAGAGGATTTCGGATAAGGTTGTCAACGGTCCATTGGTCAATATGGTGATTCTCGTAGATGGGCTGATCATATGAGTTATATTGTCCCATATTTCGAGTGCTAGCAGCTGCCGTAGCTCAGAATGATTAGTGCCACGTGGAGCTCCAGATTTTACAGTTTTTTCAGCTGTGTACCTGAAAAACACAATACAAAGTATAACAGTACTATATTAGCTCATCTGTGTAGTTATCATGCATGTTATTGTGGGCCTGCTGGCATAGTTAAAACTAGTTCGTCTTACTTTATACAGAGCACGATGTGTAGCATTTTTTTTTTTTTACCTTCTGGGGCTGCGTGGAAATTCTCTTGCAAGCCCATAGAGGGTGTCAGAGTCCAAAAATCCACCACTTCCATGAGGGATGGCTTTAACATATTTGCAGTCTCCAACAGCAGAGAAGAGGGAGTCCGACTGGTTTTTGCAAAAACACCTCCAAGACCCACTGCAACATCATCACGGCCCATCATATGCAATAAATCATACACAACGTCGATAGTCGCAGCATTTGCCCAACCTGTTGGACTTACAAATATGGCCTAGATATAGATTCAGATTATAGTTGCATCAGAAATTCCACATTTCAACAGTTAAATAAAATTATAATTTTCCATCAACATTATATTCCTAGAAAACGCAGAAAAATAGGAATAATCTGAATGAAAATACCTGGAGGTGAAGCACTTCAACTGGTACTTTAAGAAGATAAAAAAGAGCAAGGAAGTCTCCTGCACTCATATCCATGTCTAAGATGACAGGTCTTCCAAGATTTTTACCTCCCAAATCTGGCTTGTAAAGCACCTCTTTGTAATGAGGAAATTGCATAGTAAAATTGAATCTTCCAGATTGATACGGATGATTCAAAACCTGCATCAGGCAATACGATCAACAGGACAAGTTTTTATTTGAACTTTTAATAGTTTTTTACACGACACTTACATCCAAGAAATTTTTAAAGAATTCTCTGTCTAGCGGGCTATTAGGATCACTATTTGGTTTAGCTCTTGTAGCAACAAGGACTCTTACACCTTCTGGACCAGCTATCTCCTCGGTATACCCATCCTGCAATACTTGATTGTGTATGCTCACTTAAATAAATTATATACGCACTTGCACCTCATACAGCTAACTAGAGAGTATGTTTATAAACACACATTTTACATGATTGGAGAAGATGTACCTTGCACCTCCCCTTTTTGTTGTTGATAAGACAAAAAGGATCCCGGAGTGACCTCTGGATATGACCACTGTGCACCCCATTTTTGTTTAGGTGAAACTTGGGATCCTTACGTCCATCAAAGAATGGATTTGAGCCATCTAATATCCCATAAGGCTTGTTTGAAGTGCGCACAGTTATGTTCATGTACTCCATTTCTGCAAATTCGTTTTCCCCCATTCGTGTATGTGGATTACTCATAATTGAGACTGCTACACCAGCCATGAAAGAGTCCCACATAAAATAGTTCTGCAGATTAAACATATATGAGCTATCTTAAATCACAAAGAATACATCAGAACAAAAAAAAAAATACGACCACAATGTGTTGGTACCTACTGAATCAAATTGGCCATGAAACGAAGTATCACGAGCCATTTTTAAAGACTGGAAGGCGTATTGAGCCTCATATGTTTTCTGATTCTTCTCAAATTCTTCAAAGAATTGTTTTGTTAGAGGAATTGTGTTAGTTGCATCTAAAGGAACCAGGGTGATTGGGATCCCTGAATGAATCACCTGTTCAATAAAAGAGACGGTCCAGTTAATACATATATATTATATATATGTGGGTGTGCGTGTATTCGCCCATAAAGGACAGATTATCAGACGGTCTTCTCATCTACCTGATGAGCCGCAAATGGATCTCCAAATATGTTAAACTCGGCATAAGGATTACTTGTATAATCAGTGAACAAATTGCCATGGTCTCCGCACTCCTCAGACTTACACGTTGCTGTATCATTTTTGGAGCAGCAACCTGCAGGATTCTTTGATCTCACGCCGCCACCCATCACATATATATGTTCTACATTTTTCTTTAGTAGAGGGTTATGCATCAGGAAAAGGGCAAGATTTGTGTGTGCTCCTATTAAAAACACAGTCGTTGGACCTTTTGATATGACATTGATCAGCACTTGTTGTGCCGTTGGTTGCAAAAGAGGCAAATATCTCCTCTTTCCCTGATTCCATATTAAAGAGCTTCATGAGCCAAATATAAATGAAAAGCGATGAACTTGAAGGGTTATTTTTGTGTTATTACCTGCGGAAGAAAACCTTTACGAAGGCCATAATTAGTGTCAATGTCTAGTCGGCCTCCTTGACCAAGAGGAATGGCTTGCCTATACCGGCAATATCCTGTTGTTGTCATGCCCTGCATATTATTCAAGAAAATTCGAAGCAGATAATAGGTACAAGATTCTGAAATCAGTTGACAAAGATAGAAAAATTTTAATCTTGCGTAAAAATACAATCTTTTGTTACTCGGACTCGTATCGTTTTATCCTAACATGAATTGTCAGATGTAGTCTTAGTACCTATGTACGATAGTACGGGTATGAGGAAAGAGGTAAAATGATAACGCTGAGTAGCATACGAACTCATGTAAGAATGGGAACAACGAACCTGTTCAATGATAGGAAAATATCCACCAACATCAGATGAAATTTTACCATCTTGTGAAATTCCACCCTCACCTCCAACTCCCACAGGAATGTCATCACGACCCATCATGAAAAGCATGTCATACATTTGATTCACAGCATGACCAGCATTAGTCCATCCGTTTGCATTAATTGTCACTGCCTGCATTTGATATGTTTTCTGTCATTTATAAATCGCAAATTTACTGTTGGATTGCATCAATCTATCCCCTTTATACTACTTCCCCTACTCCTCTATTTTTCCTACTTTCACTTTGTGGTCAAAGTTGAAAAACATTAACCTTTAACTTGTTAGAAATTAAAATAATTTATATTACAGATATACAATTGACCATTTTGTCTACAAAAGTATCTTCAGTAAAGCAACTTTTAATAATTTAGTTTATCATACAATAAAAGAAAAAATGGTCAAAATTCCTCATTGGGACCATGAGAACTTGAGAAGTAAGTTGGGAAGAACATACATGAACACATGTACGTACTAAAAATGCAACATCATTCTCATTTCGTTAACAATAAGTTTTAGGTCTAGTAAGTTTAAAAAGGTTCTAATGAGTGTGATATCATATCTTATGCACCAAATTCCTATTGGCATCCCATCTTCCCATATGGCACCAAACCCAAAACTAGTAGATTGCGTTGATTTTTACAAACAACTTTAGAGTGCCAACCTGAATGACATGTTTAGTTATAAGGGTTGAGTTAGGTTGAACCAGGGAAACAAAACTCGGCCGTTACGTTACGTAACGGCCGTTATGTAACGGATTTTGAACTTGCCGTTACGCGAAATGCCGTTACGTAACGCCGCGATGAAATTCACGTCCAACTCGCCGCGTTGTCCGTTACGTAACGGTGACTCGCCGCATTAGAGCGTTTTTTACCCGTTACATCCGTTACTATATGAAAATTGGTCAAAAAAAAGAAAGGGAATATACGCATAGTAGCACAAAAACAATAGGGACACACCAACGAAAGGAGAAAAACTTGCCATAGGCTTCCAAGTCAAGTAATATATAAGATTTAGTATCAATTTTTATATATAATATGATATGAATCTCATGTTTAAAGTAATTTATAATTCACCATATGTGTAACCCACCCATATGATTGTTTTGGTCAAATTAAGTTATAAGAATACTTATAAAACTTCAAAAATGTCATTTGAGGTTATAATTTTAATTGTGTGAATTTTTTGAAAAAATTCACGCCGCGTCAACCGCGATTTGTCCCTTTTCGACCGTTACAAGCCGCTCCCGCGTCATCGCGACCGTTACCGCGAACGCGACCATATCCGCGATTTTCTTCCCTGGGTTGAACTGCAAAGTAATCTATATATATATATATATATATATATATATATTAAAACGCGTAAGCACACATTGCAATCTGACACATGTCACTCCATGTCACACGCCTGTACATCTTACATAGCAAACCAATCTCTTTAACATAAAAAATGCATGTAAGAGGATTTGAACCCTTGACCTATGATTTGGAATGTAGTAACTCTACCACTAAACTACATCTTTTTTTGTTGTCAAACTCCAATTGGTAATCCTTCTATCTTAATAAAATTTTGTAAACAAAAGAATAAATGTGTCGATTCTCTTTGTTTTTACTAAAACCCACAACTTTAAATCTTTTCTAACCTTCACCCCCAATCTTCTCCCCGTTCTCTTACTCCTTCTCTAAATTCCTTCTATAGCTTTGGGAGTATCCTCCGGAACCAAAGGCTCGGCACAAGCATTCTATTGATAATCTAACTAATACTACAAATGAAACATACGATAATTCTCCTCTCAATTGCACCCTTTTATTTTAAAATTGTTCAAATTGTTGCCACGCTATATTGTTCAAATTTTAATTTGAGAAAAATTACAAATTTGCTTGCCAATTATTGAAATTAACTCAGAATATCACTCCACAATATTTTTAGCTTAATTAAAATGTAAGACGCTAAAAAAGACTTAGGGGCATAGCCCGGGCCTACAAACTAGTTTCCTCTTAAAACCTGAGATTACAACGGGTCTTTGTCAAAACAAATCCTTGTGGTAATTTATTTCTAGTTTATCGTTTTGAGTTATGTGAAATTGTTTGAGATTGTTAGTTATTTAACTTAGGGTGTGTTCTCTTCACCTTAAAACAAAAGTTTCATGTTCTAATCAATTCACATAAGTTCCAGTAAGTTGTAACAATTTATTGACAACCTTATTCATTCCAATAAATTCACATTACTTCCAATAAGTTCCATATAGTTCAATAACTTGAGATAAAGTGAGAAGAACATACTAGTCTAAATTTTCTTTTGATGCAAATTTAAAGTCCAAGTTTCGTAGCAAAAATTGTGTTGGACTGTTCATTTTCTTCACCGTTTGCTAAATAAGGATAAGGTTGTGCAGATTATTGATTTCAAATATGCAAAAAACTTAAATAGAGTCAACCTTGAATGAAACTTGTTTATCATAAAGGTCATGTTGGGAAATATGTAAATTGATCAATTTAAAAGTCGGTCCTCTTATCATCAGTAGAATTTGGGTTGAAAATTTCAACAATTCAACCTAAACATGTAAGCAGTTAGAACATGATAAACCCTTTTATACTAATCCAAATTTGAAATCGACCTAACTCGGCCTATTGTGAGCGCTACCCTCCCATCCACATAATTC
Source organism: Patellifolia procumbens (assembly GCA_947645195.1). Classification (NCBI taxonomy): domain Eukaryota; kingdom Viridiplantae; phylum Streptophyta; class Magnoliopsida; order Caryophyllales; family Amaranthaceae; genus Patellifolia; species Patellifolia procumbens. The sequence goes on from CANSGD010000458.1 coordinate 11,780, forward strand.
ATATACATAAATGTGACTGCTTGACTTTCATATGTTAATTCAAAAGCTTGACCATTAATGTCTTTATTTATTTATTAATAAAGATTATTAAAAGTTCACATGTTGAATATACACTAACACAAATCCAAAAACACTCTATATACTAAGAATCAAGAATTTATATAATAGTCAAATATATGGTCAAAGTAAATAATTTGGATTAGTAAAATGTCAAACTACATTACATTTGTAATATGATGAGGAAGTAACCTTCATATCTCCAAAAAAAATCACATTTACTTATGAAAAAGTATATTTGAATAAATTTGGGTAGCTGAATGGGTTAAAAAAATTGTGGTTTGTACACAAAGTACTATTAAAAATTATCCCCACTAGACTTATAAGACAATTTTAACTAACTAAAAGAAAGAAGCCAAATAACCTCAATTTTAATTGACTAACCAAAATTTAGCCAAATAACCTCAAATTTAACTAACCAAAATTTGGCCAAATAACCTCACTTTTTAATCATCAGTATATGTCACTTGTAACGAAGATTTAACATCAGTTCAAAATGACAATCTAAGGATGAAAGAAGTCTTTATTTTATGTGTGTAATCCTAACACGTAAGAGGTCCATCATATCATTAATTATTTCTCAATAACATTTCTTTTTTCAATTTTAGAATATTTTTTCTTGGGTAATATAACATTATGTAGCTTTAAGTAAAAGTACTTCACTTGATACCTTATTAAACAACGTACTGTACCTGCTCTATTTCGATTTTCAAATGTTGTTTCCGTCCCAACCGTGTACCCATTTCTGTCCTCATACCAGACTCGGTGCAACCTATATATAGCATAGTTGACATTGCAACACTACCGTACAAAAGGAGGTAGGAACCGGATAGCATATTCCTGAATAGTGACTTAAAGCAAGGGATAAAAGAAAAGAACCTTCAAGTCAAACTCTGATTTGTTGAGCTTCAAAAGGTAAAGCAGACTAAATAAATCATCTGTATCAACATCTGTATCCACTAATATTCGATGCTTCTTAGCCATTAATCCATGATTCTCATTCATTCTTGCAGCTATTGTAAGATCATGATGGCTGAGTTTGAGTAAAGCTACCCACCTCTTGTAGATGGGTATTCCTGCAGCTATTGTGATCCATAAAGCTAATAAGATGACCCCTGAATTATAAGTTCTTCCCCACATTCTTAATATTTTGGATTTTTGATCTCCTTTTTCTAATTAACTTAATTTTCTGATCCTAAAGCTTCCCAACTCTTATATCAAGCTTCCTCAAGAAAACAAGACATCCTTAAAATAGAAAGGAGTGAGGGAAAAATGACAGGAGAACTAACAAAATACGTAAGTTTTTAGTAACTGAAAAACTGTAACCAGATTCTTCTCATTATCTGTTGACGTGATAAACAAAAATAAGGAATATAAAGTCCTTATGGGAACACAAAGATAGTATCGTACTCTAAAATGGAAAGCTAGATAACAATCTCCTATCCAAAAGTTATTAAAAAGACAGTGACTAACTTAAACCCACATGCTTCCGACAAGCCCATTCCATCTCATTGTAACCCCACACTATCCCTAGATATCTTGAACCAACCTAGTCATCCCTTATCATTTCCTTCCTTTGTTTTCTTTTGAATCTTGAACTACTATAATTATAAAATTACACCCGCAAAATGACCAAATAGCTTAAACTAGACACACAAATAATTAAAAATGTTATTTAATGAGTCACTAAATGGATTAAACTAATCATTATATTGTGTCGGTTGGCTGAATTTAATCTAAAACTAGGTGGCTTATAAGACCAACTCTCTCATATATTACTCAAATGGTAAATCATAAATCTTACTTGTAAGAAGATTTTCCGTAATTTATTGTTGAAAAACATTAGCCATGCAATGCACCTATACAATGCACGTAGCAAAATGCGAACTAAGGCTATAGTTAAGGTAACAAAGATACACTTGCCATATACAAAGATAATCAAAGATTATTACTTATTTTACATATACTATATGTAATGCTCTGTATGTTAAGATTTTATATTATAATTATTTAATCAAAGATGATAATATTATAAAGAGATAATATTTAAATGATTTTATAATCATTTGATATAAGGGGTTTAAGAATTCAAATGCTTTAAGAGAAATACTTATTAAAGTTTATTATTTAAAAGATTTAATAAGATAATGATTTATTATATAGAGTTTTAGGGTTTATATGTTTCCCGGGATCCATTGCAAGTAGCCCTTTAGCACTTAGCCTTTCTTTATTGACTTACTCTTCGTCCATTTAGTTATTCATTTAATTACCTTTTAGTTATTAAAAATCACCTATTTCATTCTTAATCGATCCTTATACTTACCCAAAAGAATAGAGATAATAATTTGCTTAAATTTCATGGACATGTTATGATCGTTTGTTTAACATAGGAATAATGATGTATCACATTTGCATAGTTTTGAGTGCATTTTAGACCAATGAGATTTCTTATTAGGTTCACATTGCATCATTTACTCAAGTTTGGCTATTGTGCTCCTATCTGCATGTTTCCGTGCTGTTTTGTGAATTTCACTTACCGAGAATGATAAGTATTAGAGCATGAATTGGAAAACTTAAGCATAAGAAGCAATTGGATTGAAGTCACATGTGCCGGACATCCTTGGATACAAGTTTGAGCTAAAACAAAGTGCAAAATCGTCACAAGCAATGGGATCAGGAGGAATCATGTCTACTCTTTCAATTATAACTTCTAATATACTTATGATATTTCTATTTTAACCTACAATTAGCTCAAGGCAACTTCTCGTTAAAAGACTATGGCGTTTGAAATTCGCACGCCGCTACGCCCAAATTGTACACAAAGGTTCTATTTTTGCCCCACATAATGAAAGGATCGAGTTTCCTTTAGTTGTAAATTGTTTCCCTACTAAATTTAGAATACATAAAGAATAGTTGAATGGAGAATATAACACTCTTTTCATCATAAATTTTACATTTATTCTAGCTTTTCCGTACTTTTCAACTTTCACACCATTAAACCTTAGTTATTGATATATCTATTGCTATCAATTCAAGTAAGTTTTAAACACTATTTCTTTTCGGTTTCTATTTATTATTTACTCTTTCATTAATTATTGTTTACTGTTGTATTTATTTCTCCCTCCGTTTTTATTTAATAGGGAAGTTTGCTTTTTCGCGCGGACCAAGGAAAAAGTGCAGAAAGAAGGAGAGAAGTGTAATAATTAGATGGGCCAACCTACCATTTGTAGTAAAAGGTAGAAGTGTCCAATTAAATAAAAGCGGCCCTAAATAGAAAAATGTCCCTATTAAATATTAAATAAAAACGGAGGGAGTACTTTCTTCGGTTTGAGTTATTAAACTTTTGATGCTAGTTTGTGAGTTAGTCCAAATTTGTTTATTAGTCTTGCAATAACAAGTGAATTATGCATCTAGAGATGAAACTCCGCAAAGGTTTTCAATAAGGGGTAGAACGATCCTTGTCAAAGTAAGTGTCGCTTAGGAAGTTGTAAGGGAAGTAATGTTTGAGAGAAATTACCGGAGCCATAGGTAGATAAATTTGGTTGTTTTTATTTATTTGAAATCCCCAACGTCGTACTTAATTAACCAAGACCTAGGTCTTTGTTATTTGCTTAATACACCCTTTTAATTCCCTCGTTAGTTTAGATTAGTTAATCATATTCATATTGATTATTCTCGTTAGTTTAGTATATTACTTTGTATATTAATTCAGTCCAACAGTTACAACTATCTCTCCATGGTTCAAAAAGCCTCATCACAATTTACATAACGACACTTATGATCGCTTCTAAATAGGTCATCACTAATAAATACCTTTACCCTTTTTAGGATCATATCCAATTTCCTATCGAGTTAGGTGTTTAGAAACATATTTCAAGCAAGTTTTGGTCGTTAATACCTCATTTTTGGCTAGTTCAAACCTTTTTTGAGTCACTTAAAGTAGAATTGTAGTCACAAGACACCAAATTAATTAAGTGATTCTCAAACAATCTACACCAAATTAATTAAGTGATTCTCAAACAATCTACACTAATAGTTTGACACAACCTCAACAAGAAAAAATTTAAGATCAAAACCGGAAGAGTTAAACTTACAATCTACAACAGCACTGCATCCGCCTCGAATAGCCTCGCACCCGCCTGCATTAGTCCCCCACCTACTGCAGCAGCCCCGGCCACCTGCACCTGCAACAGTCTAAGTCCCCTAGTGGCCTGAAACAGGCCCACACCAATCGAGAATCTAACAAAGCCCTCGGAACAATCTGAGCACGAGCATGACATATATAGGCCAAAGAGTGTGTTGACTCCATTTAGAAAACCTGAAAAGTACAGTTGATTGTTATTCCAATATATAGTCTGTAATGCTACTTCCTTCGTTTCGCAATAGTCCCAACAATTCTTGCATACACGCTATCCAATGCAATACTTTGAACATTAACATCTATAATTATTGATATAAAAAATTATAAAAAGTTGATATTAAGAAAGTATGCACTAAAACGAATCAAATAATGCCTCACCTAGCTATATTTAAATTTGCAAGAAAATACGGCTTAAGATTGTTAGATAATGGTAAAAACTATGCTACTGTTGCAAGTATCGAGAAACGGACGAAATATATAGTATTGTACTTTAAGTGACAAGACCCAAATAAGAGAGCACACTTTAGAGGCCTCAAGTACAAACTTGGAACATAAGGTTAATCAAGAGAAACTTGAATACACAACAAATTTTCACATGAATTATGCAAAGGACCACAAAATGGTGATGAATCAAGAGAAATATGAATAACGCAAAGCACCAGAAAATGGTAATGAATCAAGAGAATTACCCAGAAACTTCTTCAGGCGTTCCTTGAATTGGATTACCCAGAAACTTTAATGGCGTAGCTTCTCAACCCAACCACTCCACTGCCTCTGCCGCCGTAGCTCTCTTCATCGAGAAGAGCTGCCGAGCTTCTTCAACAACCTCGTTTTCTTTTCTTTTTTTTTGTTTTTGTGTTTTTCGTTTTAATGATTTTGGATACGAGGAATGCCCAATCAATATCCGCAAATTAGATCCTACACTCGAGTGTACTACGATGCGCATGATACTTTCGAATGTACATTATAGGAGCATTTAAATGTACATCAGTTCAAATTCAAAAAATAATTGTCCCCAGCATTTAAGATGTTCATTTATTTGATGTTATTGTTCATTCACAAACTTAACATGTTCATTCACGAATATCAAATGTACATTACAAAACTAACTTAATTTTTTTCAAAAATCACTTGTACTCATCATTTTCATTCAAAAATTTTCAAATTCAAAATTTTGACAAAAGGCGGGAATGTACATTAGAAGCATTTAAATTTACATCAGTTCAAAAATCAATTTTTGAATCTGAAGTGATTTTCGAATTCGAACTGATGTACATTTAAATGCTTTCAATGTACATTCCCGCTTAAAAATCACTTGCACTCACTATTTTCATTCAAAAAATTTCAAATTCAAAATTTTGACAAAAGACATGAATGTACGTTGGAAACATTTAAATGTACATCAGTTCATTCTCGCTCAAAAATCACTTATAATCACTATGTACATTCAAAATTCAAATTTTTGCCAAAAAGGCGGGAAGGTACATCAAAAGCATTTAAATGTACATCAAAATTAAGTTAGTTTTGTGATGTACATTTGATATCCGTAAATGAACATATTAAGTTTGTGAATGAACAATAATATGAAATAAATGAACATCTTAAATAATGGGTGTTTTTTGAATTTGAACTGATGTACATTTAAACGCTCCTAATGTACATTCGAGAGTACTATGAGCATCGTACTCTCGAATGTAAGATCTACCCTTTGATCAATATCGGATATATGCATGTATCTATCGGCTCACTTTTTTAGCAGTACATTTCATGAAAATGGCTGTACATTCCATGAAAATGGCAGTACATTTATTGAGAAACGTAGTATATAGCAATCGATATTTTCACAGCTATAAAACTATATAGTTTGTATTTGGCATATAATCATTCATTAAAAAATGTACTACCATATATATTATAATATACTACCATATATATAAATGTACTGCCATTTTCATGGAATGTACTGCCAAAAAAGTGAGGCGATGAATATATGCATATATCCGATATTGATTAGACAACCCTCTTTTAGATACTACTTGTTTATGCCAAACAACTAGCTAATGAGGATCGATTGCTAATTAAGATGAACAATGCAAAAAAAAATGAATAAGAGAGACACCATGAATGGAGACGCGGAAAAACCCATGAATAAGGGTCTAAAAACCGTGTGTAGCCTTAAGTCCACCAATCCACTATGATCAATGTAAATTACAAGTACAATAAATGTTTTTCCTTATGAATACTACTCCCTCAGTAATGAATTACTTACAACAGTTTCCATTTTTGGTTGTAACATATTACTTACAACAGTTTCCATTTTTTGTTATAACGTAGTATTACTTGCAACAATTCACTTAACTTTCTATTTTTGGCAAATAAAATTCCTAGTTACACAAATGTCATTACTCATTAAACTTAACCCTAAATTATACTTTTATAATTTTTAATTATAAATTAACCCAACAACCACACCTTCCACCATATTCAATCATCTTCCTACAATACCACCACTGCTCACCATCGTGAAACACCAATTGACGTCGCCGACCACCATCAACATCGCCAGACTACTCCAAAACTCACCACCACCAACAATTCTTCTGTCCCACATCGAACCGGCCACCACTAACAACCGTCCAAATCGACCTAATTACCAACCGGCCACCACCACCTTCGAACCTCCACCATTCACCTTCGATCCGCCACTGCCAACCGGCAAAATCGGGACCAAAATTGACCAATCATACCAACCAACCATTACAGCACCAAAATCGACCCACCACACCAACCCACAACCATCAACACCAAATCGACCAAAGTAAAGCCACCACCAGATCGCCCACCAGCAGAAAAAACGAAAACCGCCACCCAATTAACTAAACCAAATAATATTAGATCGAAGGAGAGCGATAAACCACCACCAAAGTAACCTAAATCGAAAGTGGAGAGAGAAAAGAGATTCAGTTTGTTGCTGATTTTGAACTGGTGATGGTAGGGATTTCGAAGGTGGAGGTTGTGGACTTGTGGTGCGACTGGTTTGGCGGTGGAAGTGGGTAGTGGTGGTTTTGGAAAGCGAAGAGGGATTCAGTGGTGGTGGAGAAGAGAAATTCGTTGATGGTAGGTGGTGAGTCGAGGCGCCGCTGCTGGTGGTGGTAGATTGCGAGGAGGGAGAGGTGTTGGTGGAGGCGGTTGTCTGGTTGGGCAGGGGTTTGGAGGGGTCGGATTGGAGAGTGATTGTGGTGGGTAGTTTAATTAGTGACTCCTAAGGCCCACTTATATACTTTAATTGTGTTTAGTGAAATTTTGCCTAGAAAACTTCCCTAGTTCAATTGTTGCAAGTTTTAGGTTACGCAGGGAGTAAGTAGAAATGCGAATGCTAAGTGTAAAATACGAGTGGAAAATACTCTCTAAGCTTAGAATAATTAGTAGCAACTTATGAGATTGTGTCCTGCATCTAATGATATATTTACAGCTTAAATAGCCTTCAAATCAGCTTGCTTGGACGGCTATAACAACTTCCTGAAATATAGGTAAGTTGTTGTAACAGCTTTCTAGAATCAAGGAATCTGTTCATCTTGCTCTAACTTAGTCTCCCAATATATTAGGCACGTGGGCTGACTTATTCCTCTAACTGACTTTGACTTGGTCTTCATAACAAACTCTCTTATATCTTAGGCCATTGTTGAATCATACGTTGACCTGCTCCAAGCTGGTGACCGATAGCTGGTGGACGATAGTTGGAAGACCATAGCTGGAAGCGGGTAGTTGCTAGCTGGAAGCTGGAAGTTGGTAACTGCTAGCTGGAAGCTGGAAGTTGGTGACTGTTAGCTGGAAGCTTACATCTAGTAGCTAGTAGTAGCTAGCTCGAAGCTAATACTCGGAAGTTGGAATTTAGTAGCTGGAACCTGTGAACGTGGCACCTGCGAACCTGAAGAACTAGTTTAGGAAAATCTGGACATAACACTACTATATGATATTATGAGCAATATTATAAAATCAAAATTGGTTAGGAAGTATTAACCGTGATTATTTTGAGAAATGATAGCTAAAAACAAGAAAACTTTGAATTCGTTCGTTATCACTTTTTTGTTTTCCATTTTTTTGAAAACTAAAAACAAAAACGGGAAACCACGAAAAGTGGTTTCATTTTTTAGTTGTCAGTTTTCGAAATCATCATGTTTTTAATACGTTTGACTAATTCTTTATTTATTATAGGACATATATCATATGACTTTCAAATACAAAAAACTAAAAAACTGAAAACCACAGTGATACCGAACATGCAACTTTTTCTCATTTTCATATTTTGGTTTTTTGTTTTCAATAAAACTGGAAGCATAAAATAGTAACGAATTAGTTTTATGTTTAAGGAAAAATTGACTGGAATAATCCAAACTATCGCCGTTCCGCCAAGAATAGTTCCAACTATGGGTTATTCCGATATAATCCCAACTATTGACTAGGTCCGCCACAAATAGAATGTGACTTGAAGGAGACCTGTTTAACAGGTTAATAAGCCACGCGTCAGGTGTTCACTATTTTTTACAAAATTTATTTCATTTTTCTTTTTTTTTTAATTCCCACCCTTAGCCCCTCACTTTCCTATCGCACTACCACCCCTTCACAGTTCACACTTCCTCCCTCACCCCCGCTACCATCCCCAGGCCCACCCATCCCCAACTAGAGATGGCAATGGGCCAAATCTTAACCGAATCCTGTTAGATCCAGATCCAGATCCGTTTTCTCAAAGACAGATCCAGATCCGACCCGGATCCGTCGGTTCTCGAAAATAAGGACGCATATCCAAATCCGCGGATCCAACGGGTCCACAGATCTTTAATGGATCTTGAACGGATCCTCTCTTTTCCTATTTAAAAAAAAGTTCATGTATACTTTTTAGATAATTATTTGGGATTTTTACACGAAAAATTCATATACATAATTTTAGCGGGGGTAAAGCAAAACATTCACCATATATTTAATCGTTATATGAATGTTTGGGAGTAACGACTTTATTATAATTGTTAGCTATTTATTGTGTAGTGGTTCACTTAATATTTATTCTTAAAGTTATATATTACCTAATAAGATTATTACATTTTTTTAATTTACATACTATTTATCGTTATATTTTTTAAAAAAGAATTTTAAAACGGATCTGCTGGCCGGATCTGGATCTCAACTACAAGATCCAGATTAATCCGTTTGCAAAACAAGGACCCGGATCCAGATCCAGATCCGCCGGATCCAAAAGATGAAGATCCAGATCCTATTAAACGGATCTGGACAGGGTCCAAGATCCATTGTCATCCCTATCCCCAACCACTGAAATTCAGTCCAGCGCCAACCACTACCACCCCTCACCACTTTCTCCTCCCAACCTCAAACCTTCCGATATCATCTCAGTCGCTTTCTCCCCTACGGAAATTCTGTCACTGGAAGCAACACCATTACCTTCGACAGCGAAACCACCACCGGAGCCGGAGCAACTGCTGCAATGACGGCGTCAGAGGTTCGAGAAGGCTTTCTTTAGGAGATTGTAAATGACGGTGAATATTGTTAGGGTTAAGTGTAATCCCCCGTAATTTTATGAATTTTATAAATATATTTGAAATATATTTATAATCATTTTCATACTTATTTTATTTAATTATTTATGTATTGACTATTTTGAAAGTCAAATGGTTATTTAAACGTTTTAAATAATTATTAGGAAAAATTGTTTTAAATAAGCTAACCTTTGCCCCATCTTCTAAAAATAAGTTAAGCTTTGGATTATTCTTGATTAAGTCAATCTTGTATATGCATTAACTTTTATTGAGTCGGATAAAATTATTACCTACAATAGTAGGTAATAGCAGGTAACATGCTAACGTGTCACGATGCTATTGATTTGTATTTTTATTTTGTTTTGTTTTACTTTCTCTCTCCTCCCCATCCAGACCACCAAACAAAACTTCCCCATTTCCATCTCCATTTCCGGCACACAAAATTCCTCTTCTCAACAAACAACAGATGACAATAAGAGCCCATCCTTGTTACCACCGCCCTCCCCTGCAAATTCCATAGCATCTTCAATGCTTCCTTCCCTTGTTACCACAGGATTTCAAACATCCATGTCTGTTTTTATATTTCCAAAAAGGAATTCAGTCTCGTATTCATGTCCGACAAATTTCCTTTGTTATTAAGGAAATAAGAGCCCATTCTTTACCATTCATGGCACTACCATCTACTCTCTCCTTTATCTACTGGTTCTGGAGGTGGTCACTCTCAAAACAGACGCACCGACCATATCTTGCTTGGGTGCAAGCTAAGTGAGCGCGGGGGGGGGGGGTTCATTTCCTCTTCTTTTGCTCAGGACCTTTGAAGATGATTTGTGTAATCCACCTCTTGCTCCTTTGTGAGAAAGGATATCAATTTGTGATTATCTCTTTTTTAGCGATGCTTGGAGAAATCTGGTGATGTGGCTAGGATTGGTAATCACACAATGAAGACACCATATGCTGGGTCCAAGTTGGTGGGTTTTGCCGCCGCCACCGCCATCATCTGCTTTAGAAGGCTTTCTTGGAAAGCTTAGGATTTGGTCTTCGTTGCTGGAGGGTGTGTACTCTAGTCAGTTCGTTTATTGTGGTAAAAAAAGCTAATCTTGTAGTTGAAAATGTACTTCCGTTGAGATCTATTCCTGAAGTTAGGGTGGAATTTAGTAGAGAGATTGGGATGATGATGATGGTGTTCTTGATTTATCGGTGGCGTGGGTTTGATTGCAGATTGGCGGTTTGGAGATGGTGGTGGTGGTGGGGGGGGGGCTTGTGAATCGTGTGATCTCGGGTAAGGTGTAGGTGGGTTTTGTTGCTTTTTTAATTTTATTTTATTTTATTTTTATTTTATTTTATGAGAAGTTAGCAGGTTATCAACAGGTTACTTGTAATTAGACTCATTTAGAGTTAAAGGAAGTGTTAAGTTGACTTAATCAAGAATAATCCAAAGCTTGACTTATTTTTAGAAGATGTGGCAAAAGTTAACTTATTTAAAACAATTTTTCCTAATTATTAATATCTATTGGGTTAGATTTAAATATCGTATATTTCATTTAAAGGTTTTGGGTCGTGTTTAACATGATTTTAAATGTTGTGTTGAGGAGCCCTATCAATTAATTAAGTTTCATGATCAACCCAAGCCCAAACCTAAAGCCTAAACCCCTTCACCTTAGGTTTTAGGAAAAACTTATAAATATCCCCAAACCCTTAATTAAACACTTTTATTTTTCCCTTTCCCCTCTCTCCCTCGAAGTACGTGCGCCAGACCCAGCCACCACACCACCCTCTCCTTCGGTTTTTCCGGCACCACTCACACTCACTCACACTCTGCTCCCCTTATATTGCTGTGAATTAATTAGGATATTAATTCGTTGTTGTATTATTATTTTTATAGGCGGATAATTTACTTTAGGCGACTTCTAGATTTCTAAAGTGGCCTCTCACTTTGTCTACACAAGGTACGTACATGTCCTTATGTGTTAGATTAGTATCATGTCCTAAGGATTAGGATTATTTATAGTATCATGTATAGGGAACCCTTTTATGGTTCTTACGTGGCTATTGAATTGGAATTACGTGTTGTTGAGCATGTTAATTGATTTTATGGTTTTATTTTATGATTGAATGGATGTTTGATTCAAGCATGTTATTATGGGAATGTTTATATTTTAATCCATCGTGTGATATGGGTTAATATTATTCTATTATTGGACTATGAATTTTGGTATTGGTTGCCTTAGTGGATATTTTATTATTCTCAATGGCCGAGGATTATATGAGTAAATTGGACAAGTATTGGATTTGGTTATTTTATTACTTTGCAAAGACCGAGGGCTTTGTAGGGTATGTATATTTATTGGACTTTTGATTGTTGATTTAAGTCAACAAATAAATTTGGAGGATTAATTCTTGGTCAATTGGAATTGTTTGATCACTTATTCAATCCTAAGATAAAAGAGGAATATTTGTTGTATTCATGTTATGTGTTGGTTGTCTGTTTAGACTTTAGAGTCCAACATCGAATAACTTACTAATACTTAAAGTGAAAGTGAATAGCAATAGCTTTCGACTAGTGCACGTCTGAAGTTCTGGACTAGTATGAGTTGGAGTACATGGTGGTAGCCCATGGCTTTTCTTGGGGTCGGATTGACCACCGTACCCTATTTTTAATTCTAAAGGCTCCTCGATATCGTTGGTCGTTGGGTTACGGAGTCGCGCCCGTAACTCGGTCTTTCATTTATGAAGACTGGTTTTTGGTTTGGACAACTCGATCCATTATCTATTCAATTTATTAAATATTTACTGTGTTGTGAGTCTTGTAGTCAAGTCTTATTTTAGGAGTTGTAGTTTGACAGTATTTTATTATTCATGTTTGGTTGTTCATTAGTATCGTGTTATGTTTTGTGTTTTACTTTATTTATGTATGTACTCAGCCTTGCTGATTACATGCTTTTCTGTGTGTCGATCATGGCTGTGCCTATTGATCCTGTGATGACTATTTATTGGCGAGCAGTCTCAATTGAGTATTTGCCTACAGGTTTGAAGGCATGATGCATCATCTCTGTATTCATTTGGGACTTGGGAGCGTTGTTGGGAGATCATTTTATTATCTTCTGTCTCCTACTCTTACATTATTTTTAATTAAGTTTGCTTTGGATTATTCATTTAAATGTTTTGTTTTGGTTTGAGTTACTTTCGAGGTTTGAAGTTTAAGTTTGACAATTATATTATTTAAGTGTTTAATAAAGTATTTTAATGTTTTCCGCTGCAATACTCTGAGTAAGCCGATACGTTTTCACATGGGCGATAATGCCTTGATGATTCTCTATTTTAGTTGGAAAATATATGTTTTATAAATAGAGAATTGTCGGGGTGTTACATTAGGAGGAGTGAGGCGAGTTAAAATGGCGTTTCTGATGAAGGTATTTGCATCCTTTAATTTTTGATGGATTTTTTCCATTGTGTTACAAATGCTTCTGATTTGTAACAGTGCTTTAGGTGAGTGCTTACTATTTTGCTCAATTGGTCACTTTAGTTTTTGTATGTAATATTATTGGGATTTGTGTGATCTTTACATGCTCGATTTTATGGCTTTTTCATTAGTTTACATGTCATGGATTGTTGTGGGGGAAAGGTTTCACTGACTGTTTCCATTTCATATCCATGGTAAGGTGCATTAGAAGGTTTGGATAGCTGCTGGTGATATCATCCTCCTCGGCTTTGTGATTATCAAGATTTTTTCCCTTTTTTATTTTATTTTTCTTCTAACTGAAAGATTGATTTTTCTGTTTACGGTTTGTTGTTGTTGATGTTTGATTTTGGAAAGCGTGTTGATTTTTGGGTGCAGGATGATGAGGGGGAGGGGGACTACGAGGGTTATGTATCAGGGGAGCAGAGTGTGGTGAGGAATGGTGGCTTGGCGGGGATGGAGGTAGGTTGGGTTGATGATACAAACTGGAAGTGGTGGTGGTGGTGGTGGTGGTGGGTAAAGGTGAAAGTGGTGGTTGGGTAAGGGTGGAACGGGAAGGTGGTGTAGTGGTGGCGGTTAGATAACAGTTGAAAGAAGACGAAGAAAAGGGAAATTATGTTTTTAAATGGAAAAGTCAAATATTACCTGATTAACCGGTTTCAAGTCACTAGGGTGCATTTGTGGCGGATCTCCTCTATAGTTTGGATTATACAGGAATAAACCATAGATGGGATTATTCTTGGCGGAATGACGATAGTTTGGATTATACTGGTTAATTTTTCCTATGTTATATTGTTTTCTTTTCTGATTTTGGTCATTCCTGGAGCTTAATTAGTTGAAACAACAACAAAATGATTTGAGGTCAGCTAACGTGAATCGTCATCTGAAACCGTTGAAACCTTGAAAAGGGAGATGGCATCGACAAGTGTGACGAAAAGTTTGAAAAAGTTTTGAAAAGGTTTTAAGTTTTAAGGATTTTTTGTTAAAAACCACCTTTTATAATGGATATTATATGTTTAACTACCTTTTCTAATTTTTTTTAGTTTAAATACCTCATATAATTAAAGTTGTATGTATCACTACCAAAACCAGTTTCAGGCGTAAATTTTGTATGACCAAAATACCCTTTTGTGGTTTTCAAGCCTCTTAATCTTTTTTTCCCCCAAATTTCACTTTTGTTTCTCCCTCATTCAAGCTCAACTGTCAAAATTGGAAACCCTAGTTGGTGAAATTGGGAGGAAATTAGATAATCATTTCAATTGAAGATTGAATTGGGCAAAAAATCGTCAATCAAGTTGCTTGAACATCTGATCTTACAGTGATGCATCCCAAAATGAAGGAGGTAAGTGAAATTAGGGTTTCCCTTTGCGTAAAATGAAAATAAATTAGTATTTGAAATTAAAATTGGGAATCAAAGACTGAGTTAGGGTTTACATTTTAACGGGACTCCAATTGTGTTTGCAACATGAGTTAGATTCATCTTCAATATCTCAAAGTGCAGCAGGCTCTAAGAAATGCAACTGTGGAATCCCTGCTGCTATCAGGAAGTCATGGACTTCTGAAAATCCAGGGAGGCATTTTTATGCTTGTAAGTTTTACGGTCGTGACTCGGGAAGGCGTGGATGTCAGCTGTTTGATTGGTTTGATAAGGAGATGACTGACTGGCAGAAGGTGGTTATTAACCAACTTATTGTAGAGAAGAAACTGATTGCCAATGAGTTGGCTTGTTTGAAGAATATGGTAGAGGATGGAAATAGGAATATTGTGGTAGCTGATCAGGATAAGATGAAGAAAGAGCTGAAGGAGTTGAAGATTGTGGTGAAGAAGCTGAGGAAGGAAGGCAAGAACAAGGATTGTCGTACTTTGTACAATGATCATAGTTCTGATCAGTTTGATGTTAAACTAAGTAGGATTAGCTCAGTTTGTTAGGCTTGGTGTAATGAAAAACCTAATTAGTAGTATGTATGGTTTTGATATTAGTAGTTCATTAGGTGTGGTTGATGTTGTGTTATGAAGTTATTATGTTGGCATTGCACAACAAGAAATCGAGTTTTTACCGACCTTCATAATCAGTTGGTAAACCTCTAAAAACGGTTGGTAAATGAAATTACCGACCGCTGCCGACCATTTTTAGTCTGTCGTAATAACCTTGGTCGGTAATCCAAAATTACCGACCGATTAGCGGGCGCTAAATTTACCTACCGCTAAACAATAGGCAATTACCGACCACCGAACAGTAGGTAAATTACCTACCGCTCACCTACCATCTGGCGGTAGGTAATTTAATCCGTCGATGCAAATACCAAATCGAACTGTGAAAGGCATTAATTGTTATACGGTTTATCATATCTAGCCGAAAGGCATCAATTGTTGTACATTTTTTTAAAGAATAGATGTTTAATTTTTATAGAAAAATCACATAATCATATGATATTACTGGTTTTCTTGCCTCATTGTCAAAAAAAACCACCTGTGAATTCCTATCAAAGAATAACTACAAAATAAAATGGGAGAACAAATAAAATAGATGGAGATCAATAAATGAGATATATTACTCTGAAGAATTACCAAAAGGGATGTTAAATACATTAAATTCAACCAAAAAAATTAAGTAGTAAATACAACACAACTAATTTCCTTTTACATTTCAACAAACTAGATCTACAATTTCCTAAACTAAATGTAATAAAAAGGTAAGACTAATGATAAAAGCTAGATCTGAAAACTAAAATATCAAAATCTAGTACAAAACCTTAACTATCGGATTTTTCGATGAAAACAAGCATCTTCTTGCTTGGTTGAGACTTGAGTGATTCACCTTTAGATCTAAAAGTTTTGTTCGAAGTGTAAAGATTTGAATTTTTTACTTTCCCATGTTGCGAAAAATATGATGACCATAGGCTTCTTCTCCAAGTTTGGTTTATAGAAAAAATATTTATGTATGAGGATGGAGAAACTTAGACTATGAACAGCAAGAATGAATGTGAGAAATTAGGTGGGAGAGGAGAGAGAAAGGAAATGGCGGAGGTTTCACAAATGAAGTGGGTGAGTTAGGGTTTTATTTTCTTTTATATGGAGGTAAAGTGATGATGGGCTTTAGTCTCGTGGGAAAAGTAGTCGTATCAGTTTTTTTAAACTTTCAAGCAAATACCTATCGTATATCAGTAGGTATAATGTTTTGGTCGGTCGGTAATTTCCGATCGTTATTCAAGCAGTCGGAAGCGGTCGGTAATATTATGATATTCTACCGGAATGCAGTGAGTCGGTATTTTTAGTCGGTAAATACGCGATTTCTTATAGTGTTGTAATGTTAACGATTCATTTGGTTGAAATGAATGTTATGAAGATCTCATATTGTTGTGGTTATATTGATTCCACCTAAATTCCAAAAAAAAATTGGCAGAGTTTCATTTAAAAAACAAGCTATCAAGTGCTCGACTAAGTTCACAACAATGCAACCTGTGCTCATATAAAAATAACCAAAATCACTAGCAGCATTCCATATAGGTGGCTGTAGGTGTTTCTTTCATTAATAAATAAGAGTGAAAAGCACATTGGAAAGTACATTAAATTACAAATTCACTTCATTTAGCTAAGTACTAAAAGAAAATGATGTTCATTCTACTTACAACAAAAAACCAACAACTTTGTGCATTCAACTAAGTTAACATCATTGTTCTTCATGAAACTACCTAACATAAGTAGAGATAAATAGATAATAAGCTCTTGAGCTTTCCCCCTATTAGGATGAAATTTTTTTTGTACTCCTAGGAGGACCATGCTCCATGCACCTGCCTACGTGGCAGTATAAAAGTCAAAAAATCAGGAAATTTTGCGCCTTAATTTCTCTGTCTCAAATTTTGTGCGCCGTCTATCTCCTCTCCTTCTCTTCTCTCTCTACTTTCTTCGAGCTACAGCAGCCATTGTTGCTCAACAAAAAAATTCGTGCCTCTCTAATGGATCTTGCAGAGACAGATGTTTCGACCTCTGAAGGTGTTCAATTTCTAGGTATTTTTTCATTATTTCATAATTGATTATGTTTTAAGGTTTTCCATATAATTTGTTCATCTTTTTGCTGTGATTGTTTAATTTTGTTCAATAATTATTAATTTTCGATCCTATTTTGTATTTTGATTGTAGTATCAGCTATGCATGATGCTTCAATTGGAGTTGGAGAGCAGAATTCATCTGATTCTGGAAATGCAGGTTCGAAATCGACAGGTACTTTTGCTTAAATTTGTCTTCAATTATGATTTTGTACTTAATTTCGATGTATGTTTGATTGTTGATTTTGCAATTTGTTGATTATTTGCGTTTATATTATTATGTCTGCCTTATTGATGTTCGAATTTTGATTTAGTTCAGATGTTTTCTGAAGTTATGCATAATGTTCTGCAAATTTTGTTGATTTTAGTTTCAGCTATGCAAGATGTTTTTGGAATATGATGTTCTTTGTATTATTGTTGTATGTTGTTGCAAGTTATTTGTTTTGATTTGTGTTTTTTTGGAAAGCTGCCCTTAATGATTAATTGTTGTTCAGTCATATGTTTGCACAGAATCATGTTTTCATTTGTTCTTGATTTTGCTCTGCCATGTTATTCATGTTGTTCTGCTAAGTTATTCATTATGTTGTTTCAATACCGTCATTATGTTCTGTCAATTTATTGATTTTGTTCTTTACATATTCTGTTTGCAGTAACTGTGTATAAGGAGGCTGAGTTATCTGTGTTGGTTAATTTGGTGTACATGAGTCAGTTAGAAGCTCATAATGCTTATAATAAGTATGCTTTTAGCCATGGTTTTGGTGTTCGTGTTGGTAAGTTTAGGAGGAGAGTTGATAATTCCATTTGTAGTATAGAGTATGTTTGCTCATATGAAGGTTTTAATAATGATGTATTGGCAAGCAAGAATACATACAATAAGTATGATTATAGGTGTGGATGTAAGGCTATGATTCGCTGCCACGTGGATCGTGAAGGTAGACATACTGTTGGTTTTCATGAGATGTGTCATAGTCATGACATGGTTGCGTTGGATCAACGACATCTTATTAGATCCCCATCGGAAAGTTGGTCGGGAGCAATTGAGTAGTATTAAAGACTTAAAGAGTGGAGGGGTTGGCGTGTCTGATTGTATTAGGGTATTTGAGTAAGGAAGCTGGTGGTTCCCCTAATTTAGGATTTACAAAATTTGATGTGTACAATGCCCTCGCTCGAGATAAGGCGGCTTCCTTTGATGGTTGTGACACATGGAATTTGCTCAACATGTTTTCACAAAGACAAGTTGAGCAAAGTGATTTTTACTATGATATGGAGCTTGATAGTGGAGGGCATTTGGTGAGTATTTTTTTTTCTGAGATAGTAGGATGCGTAGGGACTTTGAGGTTTTTGGAAATTCGTTGGGGTTTGATACGACCTACCGTACCAATAAATACGGTATGATTTGTGGACCATTTGTTGGCATAAACAATCATGCCAATAATGTGATGTTTGGTATGGGATTTTTATTGAATGAAAGAATTGAGTCCTTTGTATGGCTGTTTAAGACCTTTACGAAGTCTATGGGAGGGTTGGAATCAAAATGTATTATGACTGATCAGTGTGCTTCTATGGCGGCGACAATTGGAATGGTTTGGCCTAATATTTGTCATCGTCTTTGTACTTGGCACATTACTGAGAACTCTAAGAAGAACATTCCGTCATTGAGAGTGAAGGATGGGTTTCAAAAGGCTTTCAGCTATGCACTAAAGTATACTGATACTATAGCTGAATTTGAACATTATTGGTTCAGGTAAATATCTTCTCTATTTTAATAATGATTTGCTAAATTACATTAGATGCTCTTTATATTAGTACTTCATGTTCTTTTCTGTATTGCATTATATTTTTCGTTTGAAAAAAACTTGAGGTGTTTGTGTCATTTATATCATCAGAGGTTAATGTTCTATCAGTTTAGCAATTATGTTCTTTTTGTTTCAATTATTATGTTCTGTTAATTCAAGCTATATTTTCTGCTTTTTTTGTATAGGCTGCTAGTAGTGTACAAGTGTGCTGATAATAAATGGTTGAACATGATTTATGAATTGAGACACAAATGGTGCGCAACATATTCCAAAGATGTTTTCTCGGGTGGTGTGATATCATCTCAACATAGTGAGACTACTAATAAGAGTATTTCACATAGGCTTAATAAAACTAGTGGGTTATCTGATTTTTATTCTAGTTTTGTTGATGTTATTGGTGAATGGAGGAGTAGGGAAAACAAGTGTGATTTTAGATCTGCTCATGGCAAACGATATTTGGCCTTTAAGAGAGTGAAGTTGCTTATGCAAGCTAGGAAGGTGTATACAAATACTATAGCATGTTTATTTGAGGAAGAATTTATTACCGGTACTTTATGTGATCATGAGTTATTGGAAGATAACAGCTTGTTGAAACATTACAGAGTATGGAGAACAGATTGTGGTGTAATAAACACCAGGTTTGGTTTTATGAGGATGAGAAAAGAATATAATGCACATGTAAGATGATTACCGATATGGGTATTCTTTGTTCTCATTCTATACGGGTCTTTCATTTAAATTGTGTCAATGAGATTCCTGAGAGATACATTCTTTCAAGATAGAGGAAAGATGCTTTGGGTAGGCGGATGAGTGTTGGTAGTAGTATTTCAGTTGGGTCTAGTATATGAATAAAGACGGTTTGGAGAAGTCAGATGTCTACTGACTTCATCCGTTTGATTCATGCTTGCTAAGGTGATGTTGTTGCTAGGAGCCATGTGTTTCTAAGAGGGCAAAAGGGGATAGATTTAACATATGTTTCTTTATGACAAAATAATTTAGGACATAATACAAAAATTACAACACTTTAGATTGTACTAAAATAACATTTTTTTGTTTTTCTCAGTACAACATGATAGTTTTTACCCAAGGTTCTTTCCACTATCCTTCTGTCCATCTTCACAGTTTGAGTGATCAGCGCTGGCCTCTTTGTTGTCGTTCTTCAGAGTTGCACCGTCTTTCTCATGGTTGGAATCATCATCTTTCTTCTCGTCATCATCATCTTTCTTCTCTGTGATGCAAGCAGCTGTCTTACATGTGTCCTTTTGCTTTTCTTCAGTTTTTGTACCTTCACTTGTTTCATCACTGCTACATTTCATTTTTACACATAGGAATTTGAAGAGGACATATTAGATAAACTTGCAGAACATAGAGCTCAATTTAAGAGAGCATATTATATGCAAAGAAATAACCAATCACCTCTCCTATAGTTTTTTCTCTGATTCTTTTTCTTCAGCATCTATCATTTCAACATTTCTGAAAAGAAGAACATAAATTAACTTCTTTAATATTAACTTTTTTAATCTTTCAACCTTTTTCTTGTTTTTAATCATTACAATGAAGGAACTTACTCAACATTCATTGATGTTGCTGCTTTTTGTGAGGAAATGGTATCTACTTCAGTTGTGCCAACAATTCTATAAATTATACCAAAATTAGAACATAAAATAACATTACTTAGGTAATTTCTAATTTATAACAACAGAGAAAGAAAGCACTTACTCTATATCCATTGAGATGGAATCTCTATTGTTGTAGATCCAACTTCAGTATTGGACATAAGTGCAGTTGTATCCGGAACACTATATTGAAAAACAATAGATATTAAATGTTGTAAGAATTTTATGAAGTTTTTTTAAAAGATCATTTTCTACAAGAGCATGATATTTTCAATATTTTAAGCTGCTATAATTAATAAAAAAAGAACATACCTGGATTCCATATTTGTTGTTTCAGCTATAATCTGTTGTTCATCAGGTTTTGATCCAATATCAGGATTGGACTGATATGTAGTTGTGTCCATAACTCTATAATGAAGATCAATAAAAAAACATTAACAGAGAATTAACAGAGCATTTAGTAAGCATTACAAGAACATATTGAACCTATGCAAATAAATAGACAATAGCTTACTCCAAATCATTCTTTTTCTCTTCAGATAAAATGTGATCTTCATCATTCTTAGTTTCCAATTCAGAATTGGAAAGAGGGTACCTTGTATCAAATCATCTATAATCAAGAAGAAAATATGCATTTAATCATTCATTTTACTGTAAATTTAAAAGATCACTATTGAAGCATATTGAAGAACATTTTGTGTACTTTTAAAAGAACATCTTACTCTTGATTGTCTTTCTCCTCTGTAGGAACTTTTTCTTCTTTTACTTCATTTTGTTCATCCATTTTTTGATCCTCCTCATGATGTTCCTCACTGTAATTTAATTAAATTTGATTTTTCAATATATTACTTTTTATAAAATACTATAAGTCATGATGAACTTTTAATTTTTTGAAGAAAACATTTAAGTTGTTCATATACAACACTAATTATAAATCAAAGAACAGATTATACCCTTTATCATCTTTATTCTTTTGCTGATTGATATCCAACTCTTGTTGGCCTTCATTTGCTTCTTGCTGCTCTGGACTCCCAACCCTTCACAGATCATTATTTAATTATACAAAGAACATTTCATGATCAGTGGAAGGACATATTATAAAATACATATTTATATATATATCAAACAATATGCATCATGTTTTTATATTTGAAAGATTTTACCTTTCATTCATTTCATCTGTTGAAGATTGGCCTTTTTCACTTTCAAAAACATTATTGTTAGCATTCATTTCGATATAAGCTTGCTTGATGTAGTGAAGTGTTATATCTGCTACTGGAATTTTACCAATTTTAGCATCCTGATCCATAATTGGATCATCCTTGAAAATGTCGTCCATTATGTATGATGGTCGGTCCACTTCAAAGATGTCGTTTAATCCCAAGGGTTCTGTTTCTGGTGACATAATCGGAGGTGGGACAGCTCGAGAAGACGTAGCTGCAGTCGAAGGCTATCTAATCTCTATCTTAGAACGCTCAATTGCTTCCATCAGGTCGAGCTGCTCTTGGGTATCAACCCGGTTCTGTTCCTTTTCTAAGTCATCGAGCACGTTCTCAATAGTTGTTCTTGTTTCATCCTCTTCATACATTTTTGATTTTCCTTTATCTTTTTTCTGTAGCAATGGAATGAAACTAATCTCATCCAAGCTAGGGGTGCATTGTTGTGCAGGGGACTTGGTCTCATTTGGAATTGGCGGGATTTCGCTATTGATCAATCTGAAAGAAGGGGTCCCCAAAATCAGTGGTGTCCTCCTTCTTCGAACCGATTTTTCCTTTTCTTCCCTCTTTTTCTCTTTAAAATATTTTATTGCAGCATCTTCTGCAATTTTATACAATCTCAAGAACTCCTCGCTTGACATGAAGTCATCGTCTTGGCTTAGGATATTACGGTCCGTCTGATCCGCCTTCTGACTTGAACTAGCTCATGCTTCACCTTCTTTTTTCTGAACTTCTGCTTCTGTTTCTTGATGTTCCTTTTCCTATCTATCTTCCTCTCCTTCTGTGTTCTTCTGTGCAACTTCCTCAGTCTCATTTCCCTTCTTGTTGAAGATTATTGAACGAACAAGTTTCTCAATTGTGGACTTAACACTACTACAAAATAGGGAAAACATAACACTGAAAAGGAAACATTTAAATGACAAAGGTGTTATCTTTTGTAAAGAAAACACCTAATTTATATAGGTGTTTTCTTTATAAAAGAAAAGATAACACGTGGGAGGCACCACCGTTATGTTTTCCTTGTACATAATTAATTCTTTAAAAAATTAAAATTAAAAAAGAAAAGATAACGCCTAAGTATTATGCCTGATATCTTGTTTCATTATGAAACCCTAGCCCACTCACCCCGACAAAGTCACGAACTACACAGCCGTTCTAACTCCTCTCCCTCTCCTCCACCTCACCCTTATATCAATCATTATGAGGAACTACCCACCTTCATCTCTCTCCCAACTTCTAGACTATCTACATTATGAGAGAAAGAGCGGTTGAATAGGTAGAAGGACTAGCAGCACAACATAGCATGGCGGAGGTAGCAACAGATATTAATCAGCAGAGCAAGGTGCTTGTTGCTATTGATGAGAGCGAGTGTAGCAGTTATGCGCTCAAGTGGGCACTCCAAAATCTTGATCATAAATTTAAATATGGTTTCATTCTTTTTTATGTTGTTTCCATTGATTACAGTGTATTGCATGCAGTTATGGCTCTGTTCATGAGTTCTTTCCTCTACTCCTTTCCATTTTTTATGGCTACATCACATCTTTAAAATTTACAATGTTTGACTTCTACTTTCATAACGTATGGAAATTTTTCATACTTCATAGTTCATATGGATTGATGAAGAAAATGAATTAAAATCTAAGGGTGATAAAGCTTAGTATTAAGGTCTTATTTGATTTTCATTTGATCATTTGCATTTTTCATCTTTTCCTGATGGTTGGCGGTGCTTAGTGTGTCGGAGATGGAGGTGAGCATATGATTGTCGGTCGTCTGCGTGATGGATGCGTGATGGATGATTGGGTATGTTTGATTCACTGCTGCTTTTGTCTTTTCACTTTCTTTTTTCATTTCGTCAATTTTTATCAAGTTTGTTTTTATCTAATGATTAAAAATGAATATATACTTTTGTTTCTCAACTTTATTCTGGCTTTGATGTTTTGCAGGGAATGCTTTCAAGTGGGATATGGCATGTGAGAAGAACTTGTCGATTTTACATGGATTTTTTTATTCTTATTCTTGTAATAAAAAATTTAGTGTAAGGTGTAATATTAATGTTCTTGATTATTTGAAGTTCAATGGATGCATCGTATGGAATTTAATTACTAGATGTTATTGAGGTTGTAAATCAATTTGTATGCATATGATACTATTAATCTTAATAATATACTACCTCCGTTCCATATGTATTGCAACATAGGGAGTTTTACGCCTCCCAACGCACTACTTTAAACGCTAATATCTCTAATTTTATTTAAGTAAAAATTTAAAAAAGTTAATATTAATTAAGCATATATCGAGACGAATCTAACAAGATCCCAAATGACTATATTTATCCTTATGTATAAATCACAAAAGAAGGTCAAAAGAGAGTGTATGAATAGTGCAAAATGTCAAAGGTTGCAATACATTTGGAACGGAGGTAGTACTTGTTTACCTCGCAACATTTGAATTTGAATGGAAGAAGGGTATAAAGGCATGTTTACAATCGGATAACTGCTAGAATTATTTTTTAAAAAATTAGTCCAAGCAAAGATAACGGTTCATGGTTACCAGTGTTATCTTAATATATCAAAGATAATGCCCATATCAAAAAGGTGTTATCTTTTATATAACCAAACATAACACCTATATTAAATAGGTGTTATCATTTGTATAAGCATACATAACACCTTTATTAAATGTGTTTTCTCTGATTTATCAAGCATAACACCTCCATCAAGTGTTATCTTTACTTTTACATATCAGTGACATTAAGAACACCTAATAGGTGTTATATTAAGCTCTATTCGAATGTTATGTTTGCCCGTTTTTGTAGTAGTGTAACCACTTCTTGTCCTTCAAATAACTCCTCTGCCTTGTGCATTAAATCTTCAAATAAGATGAGGGAATCTGATAGCTTAGTGCAAGCTGATGACAGTGCATTGAGGAAATCCTGTGTGATTTTGAAACATAGATTCATTGTACATTAAACAGTTATTGAAAGAGCATTAAGCAAAGTTACAAAGAACCTATAATTTTCTTATTGTCAATTTTTTCATTATTGATGAAAACTGTATTTCAAAGACAATATAGAACATTAGGTTTAGTCAAATGGGACATATTCTATTCTTCATTTTATACAAGTCAAGTATCTATAAGTAAAAGAGCATGAAGGTATTGTTACTAGGACCTCTCATTATTTATGAAAACTTTCTAGTACACCATAATTCAATTAACTATAACAAAAGAAAAACTGTGATTTCTTCTTTTGTTAGAGCATTAACTGAAGTAAAAAAGAACAACATTACAAAGAAAATATAGAACATTAGGTTTACTCAAATGGGACATATTCTATTCTTCGTTTTATACAAGTTAATTATGTATAATTAAAAGAGCAAGATATTGTTACTAAAACATATCATTATTTATGAAAATTTACTAGTACAACATGAGTCAATTAACTATAACAAAAAAAACTGTTATTTCTTCTTTTGTTAGAGCATTAACTGAAGTAAAAAAGAACAACAATACAAATTGTATTCCAAAGACAATTTAGAACATTAGGTTTAGTCAAATGGGACATATTCTATTCTTCATTTTATACAAGTCAATTATCTTTAATTAAAAGAGCATGAAGGTATTGTTACTAGAACATCTTATTATTTATGAAAATTTTCAAGTACAGCACAAGTTTGAATACTTAGTCTAGTTTATTTGATACAACAGCAGTATATTCGTAAAAATAATAATCAAGGTTTAAGTTTGTGCAATTATTGTTTACATAGAGTTGTGGATGCATCTCATTTTCTTCGTTGCCCTCTTGCGATTTTCGTTGTTTTTGTGTCCTAGTTGTTGTTGGTAGGACTGTTTCTTTGTCCTTCAGTCTTGGAAGCTCAGCTTTTTGTTTTTTCCTTCTTCTATGAGAATGTCCCATTGGGGAGCAACATTCTTCAAATGTTTGAATTCGATGGCGGGTATTACCTTTCCTTGTCCGAACTCATTTTTTTCCAGCTTTAATCTTTGATTCAGCTGTTTGGACCTCCATGTGCTTACTAGAGGTATATCCCTCTTTTGACTCATTGAGCCAACTCTTGTTCTGTCAAAGTACAGAATCTGCAAAATAGAAGAACATTATTCACATATTCAAAAAGCATATTATGTATTTGTACAAAGCATGATTGCATAAATGTTATGCTTTGATAGATGATTTCTTACCATCAGCAAGTTGTATGGTCCATAAAAGCATCTTCCAGGTTTTTCCTTCCAGTATTTTGTACAGTCCTCCAAGCATTTCAAGGTAAAGGAACACCAATCAAGTTCCTTTATCTTTGTTGTAACGATACATGACCTCATGAAAATAAGTTTTAGTTGCTTATTTGATGTTGATTTAAGCAATGAGTTCACTGCCACCAATAAGAAATCCCAAATCCAATAGTCGTCAAACTTTCTCACTTCCAGGTCTTCGCAAATAGCCTTGTTGTTTAACTTGTTTTTCAAATGTTTCTTCTTCCATTTTTCTTCAAAACTTTTCCATTCATCATAAGACGCCTGTCCAGATTCTTCACACTCGTCTTCTTCTTCTTTCTTGTGGTAACTGTTTGTCCTCCATATGGTAGACCAAACACAAGGTGAACATCTGTCTCATCAATGTCAATTTTTGCATTCTTCAGTGAAATGGTCAAGCTTTTATGATCAAATGCCTTTACTAGCTTGGCTGCAAATTTGTTGTCATGACGATTGACATTCTCTATGTCTAAAACAGTGCTGAAACCTATGCCTATGACAGCTTGCATTTTTGTGATGTCTTGCTTTATGGCCTTTGCCAATATGATGAAGTTGTTGATTGGAACTCTTGTCAGCAGAGAATCCCACCCGATTTTAGTGCTTGGTTTCTCTTCCAGTATTGGATGTAGTGTATGCAATGGAGGTTTCTCATCTACTTGTTCTTCTCGCCTAACTTGAATGTCAGTTTCAGTCTTTTTTCTCTGTTTTGGTTGCTGTTTTGTACTTTGTTCTGCCTTACGCTTCCTTGTGCCTGGTTTTTTCTCTTCGGTTTCCGTATCACTTTGATCATCAGATTCCTCTTCACTTGCAGCGCTAGATTCTTCATGTTCATTGAATTTGTTTTTTCCTTTTTTAGCAACAGTCTTGTATCTACGCCTGTAAGTGTGAATTTAATGCAATTTTTTGTAAGATATGATTCATTTACAAAGAGCATATTATGTTATCTGAAAGAAAATTATTTGTGGAAAGTGAAACTTAATGAAAAGTTCATATTCATTTTCCTGAGATCAGTTCTGTTGTCATAACATTTGGTGTTCTTAGAAAGACCTTCTATTTGAAAATTGAAGAACATATTATGCACATTAAAATAACATTTTAACAGTTTTAAATATAACAAGCCTTTTATTTCAAATAACATTAAAGGGAAAGAACATGGGCTGAACTGTCAAAACAACATATATGTCATTTGATTTGCATAACATATTGTAATCCTTAGCATAACATTAATCTGTCTAGTAAGAGATCATATACAGTCATATCAAAGAGCAAGCTTTTTTTTGCAACTTACTCTTCTCTATTGAATATGTTTGTTAGATAATTACAAACAACTAATTAAGTTTCAAGTTCCCCATTTCCATTAGCCATAACATTCATTCACTCCACATACTTACTCAAATTTGCATCCATTTGATAAGACAAAAGTACCATAGTTTTCATTTCATTTACTAATGGATCCATATTTATATCTCACATAACACATAACTCAATCTAGGAGAACAATTACTAAATTATCATGTTTAATGGAATAATAACTGTATACAAAAGTTTTAGATATGTAGTCCTTTTCAATATTTTATTTGAAAGTTGAATTTTACATGTTTTCTGTTGAGTGTAACATTTTGTATTGTCTAGTATACTCAAGAACAAGTAGCAAAATTTTATGAAACATTTGTTGACAATTCATAGAGCATTTTGTTGTGTTTCATGGAGCATATTTGTGGTGTATAGAGGAACAATAAGATCTGTGTTCCTTGTTTTGTTTAAGCATTTATCACAATTTCAAATGCATCTGGTCCACCATTACTTTTAAAGCAATTTATTACTCTACTTGTTATTTTCTATAAAAGCTTAACATTATGTTTTCTGATTTCAATTTTCCCTCTCACTTCCATTTCCCTCTTTTTTTCATTTCTCTCTCTAGAACCCTAACTAATTTTCTTCTCGATTTGGCAATTCCATATCTTATTTTGTGAAATTTCAACCATGATTCTGATCTACAAAGGAGACATTGAAGAATTGAAGTTACCTTTGTACTGGTTTGTGTCTCTGTTGCACTTCAGGAGTTGGTGCCTCCTTTTGCTTTTGATTTGAAGGTTTACTGCAAAATGCAAGCATAAAATCAGCAAGTTTGAGTGTGTGATGCAACTTCAATGACATTAATATATGAGATTTTCATTTGTTGAGTTGAAAAAATAAAAACCTAGGTTTTCGTGGTGTTGCCTTTGTTTTATCCAGATGCATGTCTTCTTCATTTGACAAATGTTTTGCCAAATTTTTGGTCCTCATGATGAATGTCTGATGATTGTTTGGAGTGTTTGATCTTTGAATTATGGTTTGTGAAGTAATTAAGCGGTTTTTTTGTGATGAAAATGGTTATGGAGTGAGTGGTTTTGTTGTTTTGCTCTCTCTCTTTTGATGAAGAAGATGGTAAAATGGTAAAAAAGAGGAGTAAAATGTCTTTTTATATGAAGTGAATTAAAGGTTAACGGTCTTTTCCTAAAAACTGTCCAAATGCTCTTTTGGTAATAATTACATGCTCTTTTCAAAACAAGGTTGCCAGTTTCGCTTTTATGTTCTTGTATTTAATGCATTATGCTCTTTCAATATTTGCACATTTTTTTATTTTGTTTTTTATTTTGTTTTTGCTATTTTCATATTTTTTTATAAGTTGTTTTTTATTGCATTAATTATAATATTTTTAACATTTTAATTATTTCTTCTTTAAATAAGATTTTTGGTTTTTGAAATAGGAAAAATTGCCTAGAATAATGCAACCTTTCGATTATTCTGGAATAATGCAACCTTAATACCCCATTTATTTTAAACAGGACAAATGACCGGTAACCTGAATCATTGATAATTTTTTATTTAAAACTTTAAATTATATTTAATATATTAATAAAAAAAAATAAACCCCCCATCCCCACCCCTCCCACCCCCCAGCCCAGCCCCAACCTTCCCCCACCCCACCCCCAGCCCAGCCCCAACCAAACCTGCCCAGCTCCCCCACCCCCACCACAGCGCAGCCCCAACCTCCCCCACCCCAAACGAAGCCTGCCCAGCTCCCCCACCCCACCCCCACCCCCACCCCAAACGAAACCTGCCCAGCTCCCCAACCTCCCCCACCTCCCCACACCCACGAAACTCCACCACCTGCCGGAGACCCTTCCCTCTTCTCCTCGTGGCTGCGCCACCACCGGACGCGACCCCTCCCCCGCCTTAGCTTTCCCCTCTTCTCCTCGTGTCTACGCCACCAAGAACTGAAACCCCTGCCTTCTCTCCTCCTCGGTGCTCAGACGAGCGTCGCCGGCAAAAAGGGGGTGGGGTGAGATTGGCGGCGGCTCTGGTGGCTAGGAAGGGAAGTGGTGGGAGGAGAGAGGGTTGACGGGGAAGGGGTGGTTTGTTTTTTTTTTTTCTTATTTTGTTTTTTTTTTTGGTTTTTAAAAATTGTTTATGAGAGCCAATCATTATGCGACAAGTGTCCCCTTTTACCTATTTTTCAAGTCATAATCGGTTTTCGCCTGTTTAAAGTAAATGGGGTATAAAGGTTGCATTATTCCAGAATAATCGAAAGGTTGCATTATTATTTGTGAATCGCCCAAAGGTTGCATTATTCTAGGCAATTTTTCCTTTAAAATACATTCTTTTGTTATTTATTGTTAAGTTTATTTGTTTGTTCTTTTAAGCTCAAGTGTATGCTCTGTTCATCATATGTTCTATCATTCATGTCTCTATGCTCTTTCTCCGTTTTGCTCTTCTGTTTTTTTTATAATTTTTTTTCTGTGCTCCGTGTCTGTGCGTCTGAGATGACGTCAGCGCCGGAGATGGCGACGTCATCCCGGAGCACAGTGCTCGGTGCTCCTGGGAGCACCAAAACGCACTACTATTAGGATGAGCTTTTTCCTGCTTGACGCTTGAATGGAGCTGGGAATGTGCTGTTGTGCTGTTGGCTGAACTGGAGGGTTTTGCTTGATGCCCTGTCTTGTAACTCTGCTAAACTGAGAAGCTTCTATTGTTTGACTAGGTATGCTCCATTGAGAAGCTTGGAATGCCTCTTGTCTGCTACTCTGTTACCGTGAAGATTCTCCCATGTTCGCAGCCTACAAAATCCATATTAGTACAATTGTCCATGATTAAGTAAACCGAAGTTAAACTTTGATAAATATGTATACATACCCGTTTTTGTAAAACCCTAGCAGCATTTTTCCCCTCTGATACTTTGTCCACTCTGAGTTGGTAGGAGGCCTCCCACCTTGTTTTTTCTCAACCAATATCTTAGGGGCACTAGGATTCTTACACTTTCTCTTATTATGCCCTAACTGACCACAATTACCACAAGCTCTTTGCTTGTATGGCCTCTTCACTCCAGTTGGCTTAGAGCTTTCCTCACCAGCCTCTTTCCTCCTCTTCTTCAAAGATGGCCTCCCTGGCATTGTTTTGAACTGTTGACATGCTAAAGTCGTATCACCTAGTCAAAGATAAATCCTAAGTCCTCTAACAATGATAGTCAAGGGAAGTAGGGTCGAATCCAGAGAGACGGAGTTCTAAGTTGATATCCAGCTAAAAAACTACTTCAGACAAAATTAGATAAGAATAAGCTAAACTACTAATTAAACACTAGAGAGAAATATAAAAAGGGATTTTAATCTATGAAATAAAGGTCTAGGGAATTAGTTCGGTCCATCATGCTTATACTAATCAATGGATCAAACAACTGTCAGAACCTAGGTCAAGAATCGATAGATCAGAGTAGTGTCAAGCTATGGTTAAGTCTCAACGCCCATAATTCAACATATGCAGCATGTTCACTAACATAATCAGAAATACTGATGTGTACTAGGCCTCTAAAAGTAAGACGGGTCTGTGCAAACAATTATTAACCTCAAGCAATCAATGAAACTGCGCAATAACATTAATTACTCAATAAGAATAAATCACACCATAATCAATCTCATCAAACCCTAGAAACTAATAGCAATTTAAATAATCAAGGTATAAACATGGTTTTCCTCCCTCAATCCCTAGAAATTAAACTACTCAAACATGATTGAATCAAAAGAACAAAACTAATATAAAACCCTAATTTTTGCATCATGAATGAATTCAATAATCAAACTAAGCAAACAAGAAATAAAAGAAGGAATTAAGAGTAAGAATAATACCAATTGACGAAAAGCAAAAACTTTTATTGAAAATAATCAAAGGTTCGATCTCCTTTGAATCTACTCTAAAGTGTTTAATCTATGAAGAGGTTCTAAAACTAATGCTAATGAACAATGAAAAATAAAAGCGTGGCTTACAATATAAAAGAAGCTAAGGCTCCGTTTGTTTTGACGAAAAACAATTTTTATGGAAAAGTATTTTCTGGTAAAATGATTTTCAATGGAAAATATGATTGTAAAACACATTTTCCTTTGTTTGTTTTAATGATGGAAAACCTAGGGGGAAAAGGAAATGGTAGTAAAAAGGAATGGAAGGATGGAAGAAGCGAATAAGAAGAAGTAAGAAGGATGATGGAAAATGTGGCATACCTTGATTAGAAAAGGAAAATAGTTTTCCATTTTGAAAGAGAAATTTTCCACCTTGAGAAAATAGTTTTCCTCCCTTAACAAAACAAACAAAGGAAAATGAAAAGATTGGGGAAAATCGTTTTCCGCAAAGATGTTTTCCTCCAAAACAAATAGAACCTAACTACTTATACTAAACTCTAAACTAGATAGGAGAAGGGTTACAATTTAGGCCCAAAAAGGCCTAAAACGAAGCCTTCGGGTAGAGGGCCCGATCGGGTTAAAGCCCGCCCGATCGGGTGAAAAGCGTGGCGAAACTGGGTCAACTTGCGAAGGTTGTATCTCATTAACCAGAATTCCGATTGGGGCGTGTGACCTATCATTGGAAAGCTCTTAAAGTCTAGAATCCAACAGAATTGGAAATTATTGATTATCAATTTTATATCAATAGTTATGATTAAAATAGTGAATGTGTGTCAGTTTTGACACTTCTTTTGCTAACTCTTTACTTCATTCCAACTCAAAATTGTCCCGAACAGATGCATAATGATCCTTTTGAAAGCTACCTTCATCCTTAATGATTAATAGGCTTGATTTGTATAATCATATTCAATTTGCATCAAAATAACCTGAAAGTCACTGAAACACACAAACGGGGAGTAGTAGAGCACAACTTATCTAAATTCATGTCATTATGCACCAAAATGCTCTAAAAGGAGTTCTAAATGCAATCTAAATGCATCTAAAAACTATATATAAATGTGATACATCAATTGTGGAGGTAGTAATTGTGGCAAGTCTGTCACTCTTTCCCAGTGTTTCACTCATGGCATTGGATTTATTATCGGCTGATATGCACTCACTAACTTCTCAATAATATAGCAATCCTCTACATAACTTTCTGGATCATCCCTTTTGCTCTTGATACATGCAAGTCCATGTACACAAGGAATACCATTTAGCTCCCATGAGAAGTAAGTGCAACTTCTCTTCTTTAGATCAACAACAAATTGATCCCCCTTCAAGTACACTTCAAACATATCCAACCTAGATGGACTAACATCAGCATACCTAGTTAGTTGATCCAAACCTCCAATGACCTTTTTGACATATGGAGTTAACCTTCCCTCCATTTTCTCTGCAGCTTCAAATTTGTCAAAGGTCCTTTGCATCATGTACTTTCTTAATCATTCCATACAAGTCACCACGGGCTTATCTCTAGCCTCTCTTATAACAGCATTGAAGGTTTCACAAATGTTACTTAAGAGCATATTTGATTTGCATGTTGTAGAAAATGCATGCCTAGACTAAAACCTAGGTGGAATCTTGTTCAAATAGTCAAAAGCTACTTCGGATAAGAACTTAATAGACTCCATTTGTGATTCAAGAAAAAAATGAAAATACCAACAAATATGCACATAAAGTAATCAGAATGTATGCTTCAAACATCTACATATACATAGTTATAACTAAAACAGTTCATATATATAAATATGCCAAATAGAAACCTAAAATCAACACACATACACATTTAAATGAAAGTAGTGAGATATATACCAAAGTTGTGGCTCTAGCTGCTTTCCAGAAAAAGCTCCTTGAATGATTGGCCATGTTGGAGCTTGAAGTTTGCCCAAATGTGCCTTGCACAAAATCTGATTTCAGCTCTAGGACACTTTGTTGTCATAGCATCAACAAGACCCTTCAGTATATCAAACATAACCAAAAAAAGGCTTCAATTTAGTGAATTAACACCAACACATACCTTCTGCCTATCTGAGATGAAGGTCCATCCACTGCCATCATTACTTCCTATATCTTTCAGCGACAATTCAAAGAACCAGTTCCAACTTTCTGTGTTTTCAACCTCAACAATAGCCCATGCTATTGGGAATATGGTATTATTCCCATCCTTTCCAACAACAACCAATATCTGACCTGGATAAGCCCCCTTCAGATGACATCCATCCACACAAACTAGTGGTCTACACCCAGCTTTAAACCCAGTTTTCAAAGCATTCAAACAGATATACATCCTAGCAAAGAAGGGGGGTGGCCTCTCAATACCCTCTACTACTACCACAACTGATGAACATGTGTTGTATTTCAAAATGGCCTTCCCATAATCCCACACTCTCCCATACTGTTCAGCTTGGTCTCCATAAATAGTCAGTTTTGCTCAATCCCTACCTTGCCACAATTTCCAATAATTTACTTCAACTCCTAAATCTCTATAAACTACATCTCTGAACCTCTTCAGAGTCATAGTAGGCTTTGTCCTCCACATCTCTATATATCTATCCCCCAAATACTCTGCAGTTATTCTTGTGTTTTTTGATGGCCTTACACACCTATGATCTAAACTCAAGGTTTTTATTTGCATTGTGTTTTCCCCCTTATTTCTCTTCACATACACTTTAAACTAGCACTTATTTTCTTTCTTACAAATGCAACTAACTATTTTGCCATGTTTTTTATCCCATGGACAATCACATCTAAACTTACAATGTAGAGTAAGCCTATCATCAGAGTTATGCAAATAATAAAAATCATACCCATTTTCTATGGCATGGCATCTCAATGCCTTTCTTGAAACAACAACTGAGTTGAACTTCAATCCAAGTGTCAGCTTCACCTTACTGTTGAAATCTTGATCTTCATTGAAAGTGTGATATGTATCACCTTCTTCATTAGACCCCCTCAAGCTGCCAATATCCTCTGATTCAACATCAGTTTCAAAGCCTTCATTCACCTCAAAACCCTCTTCAACAACCCCCTCAGATCTATTACTTTGATTCTTCAAATCAGGCTGAATAACTCCTCTACAGTCACTCTTAGATATCCCAATTTGCTGCTTCAAGTTAGAATGACCTACCCTTCAACCTCCCTCTCAGATATTGTACTTTGCTGCTTTAAGTTTGAATTATAAACCCCTTCAACCTCTCTCTCAGATATGCTGCAAATCAACTGCAACACACCTTGTTGTAGGCTTTTTCCCCTTTTTTCCCTTCTCAGATTGTTGCTTTTTTTTCTTGTTAACAGTTTTTATATCCTTCAAGGTATCATTCAATGAGGGAAAATATCATCAAAAGGAACCTGACATATGAAATCTTAACCAACATCTTCAGTTTTATCTTCCTCATCAAGCCTCCATTCAATATCTAAGTCAGATTCATCAGAGCTAGATGAACCAGAAAACTCACTTTCCCACTCCAACTTCCTCTTTGCTGTTGTTTTGCTTTTCCTGTCTTTCAAATCTTCCTCAACACTAGCTTTTGTCTTTCTTCTCTATAGATCTTAACTCCTTAGAACCAGTTTTGCTTTTTCTAACCTCTTCCTTCACCCTAGGAGTGGATCTTTTTGTGGGAGATTCTACAACAGATGAGTGGATGGGGTTGTTTTTGAAAGCACTCTCACTAATTAAAATCACAGCAGGATCACCATAGCTCAACCTAGAATTCCTACTCTTTGGCTCAAGCTTCACTGCAACAGGCTTCTCTAACTTCCTAATTTTTGCCTTCACACTCTCTAACTTAACTCCCTTTTGATTTCTTGTTTGGGGCCTTTTTGTAACAATCTCAAGTGTGATGGTTGTAGGTGGCACAGTTTGCATACCAACTCTCCTTCTTGGCTGCAATTTAGCTATGATGGGCTATGTGTGTAATTCATTAGTTTGGCCTTGTTTATGTTGTGGACTAGTTGTAGTTGGTTGGTTGTCAACAAAGGGCTCATCAACAGTTACAAGGACATCAACATATCCATACTCATCTCTAACACTCAACAACCCAACTCTATTCTCATCACTTACAATCTCCTTCATTTTCCCCTTCAAATCAAACCAGAATCTCACATTGGAAGGCATATGTTGTCTGCTCAACCTAAATGAACTAGCTACATACTCCCTCAAGCCCACACAATTACTCCCAAACTAGGAACCTTTGTTCTAAAATACACCCAACCACCAACATACTCAACACTATCCTGACCCCTTATTTTTCTTGGCACAATTTTAGCCCCAATCAAAAAAGGCTTTCATGACGTCAACATCTTCACCAGATGACGTCACTTCAGTACTACCTATAAATAGTACTCTCATCTGATCATTCAGGTACGTTTTTCCATATATTGCAGAGCATTTACTTGTACTACTCTATCTGACTTCTGAGATCAGATCTGACTTAAGCATCGGAGAGCCGATCCCGGGAACATCCCCTGGGTAGTTCACAGTGCTCGGTTTTGCAGGTGTCGGGATTCAAAGACCTTGGACTTATTTGGTTACTACCCTAGCTGGAAATTGGACTTCCCCGAATTACAAATTTACTGTGTTTCTTGTGACCCGAAATAGTTGGCTCCGTCTGTGGGGATCTAACATAACAGCTGCATTTTCGAACACCATGACACGAGGACAAGGTAATCGCGGTACTACTGCTGGAAGGACTACTTCTGAGAATGCTCAGACTACTGCTGAATCAAGGAGGTGCTATCGTGGAGGACGAAACTGACGTTCCCATTACTGGAAGCTAGGCTGACACAGCTATCGAAGCACCACCACAAGTAGTGACTTACTCGGACCTTCGACAACTCGAACTCCGAATGGAAAGGCACATGACTACTGTCATGCAACAGCTCGTTTCAGTAATGAAGACTCAACAGACTACTCCCCCTTACCGAGGGACAATCCTAGATCAGCCGCAAGCTCATCGAAGGGCAGCTCAGCCAAAATGTGCCCTAACCGAGCATGCTGCTGGCGGCCCCTCGAAGAGGATACCTGCTGCTTCGAAAGGGAAATCTATCGTGTCGCCAAGCCAGGATGATGCTCGAAATATCATACAACAGAAACAGATGAGGGGTAAGAACTTCGACGCCCGGGAGATCATCGAAAAGATAAGAGAACAATCCCAGGGAGGGAATTCGAAGTACACAATAGCCATAAGAACCACAGGACAATCTCATCCCGTGACTAGCCGTCACACTCTGAGCATTCACAGCACATCGAGGATCCCGAAGAGGTAGCTGAATCAGGCTTTCGAGCGGGTTCAGCAGTGGCACATAAATCACCTTTCAGCCAACACATCATGGAGACCCCTAACCCGGGCAAAGTCAAGATTCCTTCGATAGAGCATTACTCAGGTATTACTGATCCTGCTGACCATCTAGCAGCATACAAAGCTCAAATGAGCGTGCAGACATTTTGCGAGGCAACGTGGTGCAGGTACTTCTCGACCACCCTCAAAGGCTTGGCACTCAATTGGTTCACTAGTCTGCCTACTGGCATCATCACCAGCTTCTCGGCTCTCGAGGCCCTATTCTCTCAACACTTCATCGCGGCAAAGCGCCATAAAAAGACCATTGAACACTTGATGTCGATTTTTCAGCAAAAGGGAGAAAGTTTAAGCTGTTACATCAAGAGATTCAATGAAGAATCCCTCAAGGTCTCCGACCTCTGAGATGGAGTTGCCGTTACGGCATTGATGAATGGCCTCCATCCTGGACGATTCAAGTTCGAGCTCGCTATGAGAGAGACTCTCACCTTAGCCGATGCAATGAGGCAAGCACAAAAGTTCGTTCAAGCATCGGACATCTGCAAGTCCACGCAAGACGAAGGAAGTACCAAGAGGAAGAATGAGCTATCGAACTGTAAGGATGGCATGTCTGATAGGTTGAAGAGACATCAGTACTCGGACGGAGGTCATAATACTCGTTATAACACCAATCGACGAGAAATATACCTCGACTTGAAGGAGAAGTCTGTGCTTCCCAAACCCACTCCCATCAAGACGTCGAATTTCAGGAGAGATAAGAAGTTATGGTGCGAGTACCATCGAGATTGTGGTCATACAACCAACGACTGTCGTGAATTAAAGAGAGCCCTAGATAAGCTCGCTGATGAGGGAAAATTGAACAAATATCTGAAAAACCCATGGGATGAACGTCGAACTGAGAAGAAGAGAGAACCTGAGTCGAAAAGCAACGAGATCGAAGGGTACATATCTTGATCATTAAACAACTCAACGAGGCATATACAGGGGCTAATGGTACCTCGACCTTGCCGGTCAAAGAGGATATCAAAATCTGCCATGCTGGACTTTTGTTTTTCTTAGTTTTATAAAATGTCGCGACCTTACCGGTCGAAACGGCCTTGTAAATGACGAAGTTATGAAATGAATCATGACCTAGCAGGTCATTTGAGATCTAGTTAGTTGTTAATTTCTTTTAGACCTAACAGGTCACTCAACATTGACGCTACGTCGAATTAAACGTGACACACCTCCACTCCCCTAACCGGGGCTACGTCGAACAACTTTAGCAATATCATCCCTCCCTTACCGTGGCTATCTCGAACTCTTTAAAGAAACACACAAATTCTTTAACAGAGCTACCTCGAGCTTTCTCAAGGGACATCCCTAAATCAAAATACTATGAAATATTTTCTAAGTATTAAAGCCCTTCAACAAGGCACCTACTTCGAGCAAAGTGAGTACATGACTCATTCGCCCTCACCAGGCTCCCTCGAAGTCTCAAAGCCCTTCAAAAGGCACCTACTTCGAGCAAAATGAGTACATGAAGCATTCGCCCTCACCAGGCTCCCTCGAAGTCTCAAAGCCCTTCAACAAGGAACCCACCTCGAGCAAAAGTGAGCATGACACTCATTAGCCCCAACCGAGCTAATTCGAGTAAAGGTCATTCGAGCATCGACATACGAAAGTTTTCACCCGTTCAAGGCATGCAACTACCTCGAACTAAATGAGGAGTCCCCTAGTATGAGCATGCATCGAATAAGGTTACTCGAAGAATCTGAAATATTTTTTAAGTCTGAAAGCCCTTCTATAAGGCAATAACTTCGAGCAAATTGAGTATAGGACTCATTAGCCCTCACCAGGAAACCTCGAAAAAGGAAATCCATAGTGAGGGTGTTCTAATTTATGGAAATACCCAAAGAAGAGGGTGTTCGAATTTTTCTGAGACACCGAAGATGAGGGTGTTCGAGTTTTTCATACACACCCATAGTGAGGGTGTTCGTGTTTATGGAAACACCCAAAAGAGGGTGTTCGAATTTTTCTGAGACACCGAAGATGAGGGTGTTCGAGTTTTTTCTTAGACACCTACAGTGAGGGTGTTCGAGTTTTTTATATACACCCAAGGTGAGGGTGATCGAATTTTTTTCATGCACCCAAGGAAAGAGAAGGGTGTTCGAGTTTTATTGAGACCCCTAAAATGAGGGTGTTCGAGTTTTTTGTACACACCCAAAGAGGAGGGTGTTCGGGTTTCTTTAAACACGCATAGATAGAGGGTATTCGAGTTTTTTCAAACACTCATAGATGGAGGGTGTTCGAATGTTTTTTATGACACTGAAGATGAGGGTGTTCGAAGTTTTCCAGGGCACCCAAGATGAGGGTGTTCGAAACTGTCTAAGGCACCCAAAATGAGGGTGTTCGAATTTTCTAAGACACCCAAGCGGAGTGTGGTCGAATTCTCACAAACACCTTTGACCAGGGTACGTTGAAATTATCTACTTAGCCCAAAATAAGGGTACATCGAACACAAGAAAGGACATTCCGCTCCACATCCGAGTTTTGGAAGGATAAGCTCCGACGTAGAGCGTAGGGCTAAGAGTGATGTTGAGACCTAATTCCAACACGATCCCTGTGTTTATAAGGTGATGCTAGGATATACCTCGACTTCTCTCAAGGGTGATTCGACTTGGCCTTAGAGTATCTCGACCGACCACCTTCTTTGAGTAACTCGACCAGTCACCTACTTTGTAATCGAACAAGCTCAAGAGTGACTCGGCTCGACCAAGGTAGTCTCGACGAGTTATGTACAGTATGTAAACAAGCAATATGACAAATGTGACCACCTCGACCTATCACAGGATTGTTCTTGTGCTAATGTGTACCCAAGTCGATCGTCATATCTACTTGCTCGACCATGTGGTGCCCATCTTTGTTTATGGACTCCATCCAACTTTCCTCTCTTAAAATAATTATTTGAGGTTCATCTCAAAGTGACTTAGAAAAGAATACACCCATAAAATGCTACTGTTTCTCGAATATAGAAGAGGTACTCATCACATGATCAAATCATGATCATCGTCGAGTTATTGATTATGCAAATATGATCATCATCACCCAAATCAAATCACACCATATGATCATCATCACTCAAGTCAAATGCCGCTGTTGGTCATCATCATCATTATCACATGATATATACACCATGGTTGTAAGATCAAGTGCCAATACTTCGAGCAGCAGCAACTTCGAGCTACTTTGAGTGCTTTATTTACCTCGAGCTATATGGATGCATGGGTTGGCTCTTAACTAGTAGGTTGATATCAAGCCATATGATCACCATCATCATATGATC
This sequence comes from Patellifolia procumbens, assembly GCA_947645195.1. Lineage (NCBI taxonomy): Eukaryota > Viridiplantae > Streptophyta > Magnoliopsida > Caryophyllales > Amaranthaceae > Patellifolia > Patellifolia procumbens. The sequence continues at coordinate 51,793 of CANSGD010000458.1, forward strand.
AACACCAAATGATCAAGACTTCGAAAGCATACTTAATCATCATCATTGATCATCATCACTTGTTCGAGTCGCATGATCATCATTCGATGATCAAGCCCACTTCGAAGCATAAAAAATGGGACGAACGTCAAGCATAGCTGGGCGTAAGATCTGCTACGTACCTCGAGCTATTATGATTGTTCTATATGGTTGCATAAAAATTGGTTAGAGGGTTGTCGAGCATCAACATCCTTGTTGTCACATATACGCCTCGACTTTGTGAGTCACATCCCGTCGAGCTGCTATACGTGACTTCCATTGAAAGGGATAAATTATGCATGATGTGCTTTTATGAGCTGCGTAGAGGATTCGGCCAAGCGAGGATTAAATGTTTGAGTGTCGCATAAGCACACCCTTCGAGTGAGGATACTCGAAACAAGCTGCTGCGTGGGTAACATGCGTGGAATTCGAGCAGCCATTAAAGTGATGTATGTGTGGAACTCGACGTACATGCCTCGGGATGTTGCGTGGGAAATCATACCTCGAGCTGTTAAAGCTTGCGAGAAAGTGAGCATGGTCGAAGAACACCCATTTGAAGAGCACCCCTTCAAAGGTAACCTACCCGTTCGAAGCATGTATCTTCACCATCACGTGATCAAGCCACATGGTCAAGTCATGATCAGCATCAAAATGATCAAAATTTGGAGCAAACACCACCAACTTGATCGAGCCTCATGATCATCATTCCTTGATCAAGTCGGCTTTGAACATCATCATCATCGTCCCTCGAATTAAACCACATGATCAAGCCGTTCGAACGCCCATTTGAGCATGTGTATCACCACTCGATCGAGCCACATGATCATCACCTTGATCAATGCCGAGTTCGAGCACCATCATCATCATTGCATGATTATTTGATCGAGTTACGTACCTCGAAGCTGGGCGTGAGTAGCAGCTTTGGAAATAGGAAAGAAAGCGAGATGGGTCGAGTTCGAACTACTCTATGGCGTGCCTCGAGCTGGGCGAAAAGAATTAAACGTGATTAACCCCATGATCAAGCCAATTTTTGTGATTTAGCATGATCTACACGCCTGATCAAGATGATCATCACCTTGATCAAAAGCAAGTCCGAGCGCCATCATCATCATCGTCGTATTTAGTTCTTCGAGTGATAACTATGATCATCATCATTACATAATCATGCAGCTTCAAAGTTGCTGGGTAAAAGTATATTATTTCTTGTTTTTGATACATGATCATGCAGCATTTACTTGTTTTTGATTTTAATATTGTTTCTTAATATTATAAAATATTAAGGGTGATGATACATGAAATATGCAAATTATGGTACTAAAAGACAAAGTAAAGATAGGTGATGTTTGCTTATTTCATCCAAGAGCATTTTGGTCCTATTTAATTATGAGATAGATGATTATTATGGTTGATTTCGTCCAAGCAATGGGCCTTATCTGGACACGAAGTGGTTTTCTTTTTTTAAGATGATTTTGGCAATTCGAGTTTGCTTTCAAAAGTCTACTAGAAGATACCCACTCGAAGTTAATATGGAAACATCCAAAACAAGCAAACTCATGACTTAATGTTCATGATCAGTCGAATTTAAAGCCTGTCGAAGTCCAAGATCAGTCAAATTTAAAGCCTGTCGAAGTTGAGGTCAGTCAAATTTGAGGTCAGTTGAAATTGAGGTAAGTCGACTTTGAGGTACTTCGAATTAAATAGAAGCCTATCCTAATTAGGGTAGTCGAATTCTCAGCAAAACTACTAGCGTACGTCGAAATTTGTACTTAGCCCTGAACAAGAGTACGTCTAATTCGTAAAAAGACAAGCATTCCGCTCCACATTGCAGTTCCGTCATGATCCCTAAACTACAACGTAGAGCGTGGGGCTAATGTTTGGGGCCTTTCCAGTCATGGCCCGCCTGACCGGTGAAATGACTAAAATACCCTTAGGGGGCAAAATTACCATTTTACCCCTAAGGATCCTTCAGCCAGAAAGTACAGGCCTTCAGTCAGGCCCACTGACAAAAAAGGCTTTCATGACGTCACCATCTTCACCAGATGACGTCACTTCAGTACTACCTCTAAATAGTACTCTCATCTGATCATTCAGGTATGTTTTTCCATATATTGCAGAGCATTTACTTGTACTACTCTCTCTGACTTCTGAGATCAGATCTGACTTAAGCATCGGAGAGCCGATTCCGGGAACATCCCCGGGTAGTTCACGGTGCTCGGTTTTGCAGGTGCCGGGATTCGAAGACCTTGGACTTATTTGGTTACTACCCTAGCTGGAAATTGGACTTCCCCGAATTACAAATTTACTGTGTTTCTTGTGACCCGAAACACCAAACAAAAAAAACAACTTTAACAAACCTGTCTAGTTTCGAGACTTTAAGAAAGTGAAGTTTATATTTATATCTAGTTGTAAAGGTCAAAGTCAAGTTCACCAAATTCCTCTATAATAAAATTAGAAGTTTTCCCATTGAAAAAAAAAAAGTGATAAATACAGTATTAAGGCTGTATATAAGAATCTAAATAAGAAAATGTAAGTAACCTTTAAACATTAAGGAAAAATTGTCAGAAAATACCAAGGTTTTAGGTTATTTTCAAAATAAATACCATTGCGAAATTAAAAATAAATACCAACTAAATCTAATTTTGATCTCCATACCAACTAATAGAAACCGTCAAATTATGTATATGTGGTCCCTACCAATACCCTTTCCCCACTCTTCCCAACTGAAAAATTACCGTGACTCTTTTGTTTCCTTTAACGGAAAATACCAATGATATATATAGAGTCTTAATGCATTAAATTCTCAATTTAATTTCATTTAAGATAATACTATATGAAAAACAACGCGTATCTGGGATCAAAATTCAAATCCCTGGATAAGTCAAGTCAACGGAGAAAACATAAAATTTGAGAACTCCTTTGGTGGCAGAATTAATTAGAAGAGAAATGAAAGTAGAAGTTGAACATCATCAACTGTTAATAACCACGAAAGCAGCACAGCAGTTGGATTGATTAGTAAATGAAGAAGATTGGAAAACTATTTTCCAAGTTATGCAATTGGCTCCGCCATGAATCTGCTGCTACGCCTGCCGATGCCGATGCCGAAGCCGATGAACTTTCTGATCTATTCTTTGAGCTCCGTATTCTTCAAGTTGCCACTAATTTCTTCTCTGACTTGAATTTATTAGGTCGTGGTGGCTTTGGTCCTGTTTACAAGGTATATTATATTTTATCAGCTCTTATTTCATTACTTATTCATACTCAAATATACAACAACTGTATAGCTGTTTTGATGGTTTTGTTATTACTAGTTTGGCAATTTATATGCATAAATATTATGAATTTAGTTAAATTTAGTTGATTTTGCATTGGTTATATGAATTGACACCAAAAACCACTAATATTGATCTCTATTCTATATGGGAGGAGGGGTTGGATACCAAGAAAAAAAAAAAAGAAATTAATATCGTGACTGCTTTACTAATTCGATAATTAATTGTTTTACTAATTAATTTTTAACCGCTCTGCCACATATCGTGTGCATTTGATTGGTATAAGAACGTAATTCTAACAAGGTTTCCACCCATTTAGGGAGGTCTCATGGTGATCACTAGAGTCATGAGATCTTCTTTTCTTGAGATGAACTCTTATCTTATCCCTCGTGTTAACTTGGTGTGTTTTTTTTTAGTTTTTGTATTTAATAGTACGAATGATGTTACATCAGTATGTTAAAGGTTACCCGAGTAGTAATCTTCTATACAAGCTAGGAATTTCCAACCTATTTACTGTCAACGCGAACACAAACTCGACATGATCCATTTTGACATCCCCCCTTGTCTGCCCACTGTGGTAATTTCTCTGCAGCGATATTGTTGTGCCTATGCTGCAATGCGTCCTGGTCTAGGTTGCTATTTTTGCTGAGATGCAGTTCCTTCTTTTTGCTTCATCTCAAAAACCGGTTTTTACCGTAAGCGGTAGGACTTGGGGTGTGTCATTTGCTGTTTTCTAGATTAGGCAAAGTAATGGAAAGGAATGAAATTATTTTGAACCAAACAACACATAAAGATGGTGGGATGTGTTTCTGTTTCCAGAGGCTTCACTTACACCAAACAAACAGGTTTTAGGGTAGAGCTTGGACACTTATGATACTTTTGTATGGTTCATGTAAGCTCTAGCAATATTCTACTAGTCCTTACAATTCCTTTCCCTTGGGATTAACCGATTAAGTTTGGACCCGTCTAAAAGAGTTTCTGAACTAATATGTCAGAAAGGGGAACGCTTTAGCATGTAAGCGTATCCCTTTATAACCACCCCAACTTTAGATGTAAATCAAATTAGTTTTAACTTTTAATCATATTGTGAATTGACTTGGTAAGCCGTTTGGGACAAGTTTGAATATTGAAGGCTGCTGACTTCAATTAATGAATATCTCTGGCACTGAAAGGAAAACAGCAATATTTATCCTTCGCTTTCATGTGCTTTGGTGTCTTCTTTGTCCATCAAAATAAAATTTCCAACCATTGGCATCTACAATTGGGGCACCATTAGTTTGCCAGCCCTTATCATCAAAACTTGTGTCCCTATTGAGTATTAATAACCTCTAGTCTATATGTCAACCACAATCTTTAGACTCCCTCTCACCCAAACCTCCAAAAAGGCAAATTTTTTACACTAAACATTAGATTATTGGACTCTGATATGATGTAAATATCATCGCAAGTTAGCGTAGTCCTCCTTAATCCTTTAAATGCAATGGTCTTGATATTGTCTCCGTATGTATTGTTTTAAACCAACATCTTCCTTGCTGGGTCTGGAGAAGAGAATTATCTGCATTCAGAAGCGTAAACTTCAAACTCATCAGGCTATGAACTTCAGGGATTGATGCCAAATGGACAAGAGGTAGCAGTGAAGAAGCTTTCAGCATATTCCAGACAGGGTTTGAAGGAATTCACTAACGAGGTGAAGCTATTGTTGAAGATACAACACAAGAACTTGGTCACATTGTTTGGCTGCTGCATAGAGGGAGCTGAGAAGATGCTTGTGTATGAGTATCTTCCAAATAAGAGCCTTGATTTTTTTCTCTTCAGTAAGATGACTTTTCGACTTGAAACTTCTGCTATAAATTTCTCAAGTAAGGTCTCATTGATTTAGTTTATTCTCCCCAGACAAAGACAGATCAGCAGTCCTTAATTGGCCTACACGATACCGGATTATCATTGGAATTGCTAGAGGACTTCTGTACCTCCATGAAGAGGCTCCGGAAAGGATTATTCATAGAGACATTAAAGCCAGCAATATATTGCTTGATGATCATTTAAATCCTAAGATAGCGGATTTTGGTTTGGCCAGGCTATTTCCTGGTGACGACACTCATTTAGATACGCTTAAGATTTCTGGTACTTAGTAAGTACTTCTACCAACCTTCTTTTGGCTGCAACCTATTTTCCTTGAGTATCATTTGCTAATTTGGCAATGAAGAAAACTTTGCCTATGAATGCAGTGGTTATATGGCTCCTGAGTATGCGATGCATGGATATTTGTCAGTGAAGTCAGACGTGTTCAGTTTTGGGGTACTGCTGTTGGAGATTGTAGGTGGAAGAAAGAATTTTGTCGACCACATTGGTACAGAGAAGGCAGACCTCTTGACCTATGTAAGATACTAATTTCAGTTAACATTATCTTGAAGGAGTTGCATTCTAAAATGTATTATCAGTGTCTTTGGAATTAGGGAGTATGGATAAATTGCCTCGATTGCTGCAGCCCTTGCACTTTCTTTTAGTTCAGACTTCAGATTGCGAGTAGTTAGTCATAATGAGGAAATGCGGTTAAAGTTATTGTTTCACCTTGGCTCTTGAATGTCTCTTTTCATTTGGTAGTTTGAGACCTATTTTTTGGACCGTCCATCCAAATGTTACTTATGCCAAGTTGAAAGAGTAATCTAAATCTTCCTTAGACAACTACGGTAACAATTCTCAATTACTTTACGAAGTTATTTGATCGCGTCCCATTTAGAAATAACATGCCCTGCTCACCAAATAATAAAAGAATTCTGATTAGATGTTAAATTTCTGTCCCTCAACTATCTCAGACATGGAAGCTCTATCAGGAAGGGAAGGCACTTGAGATAGTGGATGGTAGCCTTGCCAAGTGCAACCCTGATGAGGCAGCAATGTGCATTCAGCTTGGGCTGCTGTGCTGCCAGGCTACTGTTGCTGAAAGGCCAACAATGAGCTCTGTTCATCTAACTCTATGCAGTGAATCGTTCAGTTTGGCTCAACCAGGAAAACCTGGAGTTCACGGCCGTAGATGGGTTGCAACAACTACCTCTTCTGCTTTTACAAATACTAATGCTAGTAGTAGTTCCTATACTGGTGGCACCAAGACTTTAAATGGGAGCACTGTTGAAGACTTCTCTAGAAATTCCATCTCTCTATCTTCTGTAGATGAAGGTAGATAGACTTATTTAGCGATTGTTGTTTTGAAAATATTTTAGGAGATATACGTGTAAAGCTTATTGTAATTTTGTACTGTTGATTTATTCAATCTGAGTATATACATTTTTAGGAGATACTTCCTCTGTTTTCTATATATTTTTAGGAGATACTTCCTCTGTTTTTTTCTATTACTTGCATCATTGATACTTCCTCCTTCTTTTTGTTTCTACTTGTAAGCAGGGGGAAAACCAAGGAAAATTGGAGAGGGTTAATTTGTATATATGATAGTATTTGTAATCTACTTTTTTCAAAATAGAAGTTTAAAAAAGTGAGCTGTGTGATTACTAAGTGTTGTTTTTATCATTTGGTATAACTATGTTTGGACTTTTGCTAACCAATGCTAGTGTATATTGACTCATGCTATTTTATTTGTTTATTTGTGAAAATTTTAGTTTATTGATGACAAAAATTTTATGTTAGTGATAGTCAGATCTATGAGGTAAAACTTTCAAAGTTATAAATGATATTCTTAGGTCTATTGTTATCCGTTTTACAAATCTATTTTATATGAATTGGAATCACTTATGATTTTTCTCATATAAATGATACAATAGTCTTCCTTTTTTCACATTCTTTGCCCTAGTTTTCGTCCCCACCTCCTTCTTGTTCCTCCCTTCTCCATATTCTTTCTCATTAACCTATGAAGCTTTTCTCCTTCAAAATTTCTAGTATTGTAAGCATTTATCGTAGAATAATCTAGGGTTTTGCAAAAACATGAAGGTGAACAACAAGAAGACAGGGAACGTGATGGGTTTCGCCAACTCCAAGAGCAAGGTGGCTTCACCCCTTAATCACCTCTTTTACTTTGAGATGTTATGTTTATATGGATAAATTAGAGTTAGGGTTAGCGTTAGGTTTAGTTTTTTTTCCTTTAAAAGTTGTAAATTTTCTATTTGTTGATGTTGTTGTAGGAGGCACGAAAGGTTGAAATTGTGGATTGGAGTTGTAAAAATCAGTTTTAAGGGATTTAAAGCACTTCAAACGCACTCGAATGTTGATAATTCCGCTTGAGCATCGCCCTCGGCTCCTTCTTCGTCAAATGTGAGTTCTTATCATCTAATTGCAGCTTATTTACTCCGTATCTTGTCAATTTTCGGTTTTCCTTTGCACTCGTCTTTGTACTTTTGTAATTTCTAGTTGTAGGACGATCTTCTTGTTGGTTTTGAATGTGCATTTACATCAACTGACTGTTTAGATGATTAGCAGCTGATGGTAACTTAATCATTTTTTGTTCAGTTAATTGAATGCTGGTTAGATCAGATGCTGTTGCATTGGTATAGACGAATTCTACTTAAACTAACATACTTTTGATCAAGTAATTAAGATTTTAAAGATCAGGAAAACTATGGATTTAGAGAAAGGCTGTGACTGTAATCTAGGTTGATGTTTCTGGTACTCTGGTCTGAGTCTGACTCTTGAGTCAAAAGGAGGTGAGATTGATTGAAGACTCAATTTCAGAAATCGAAAGTGAAGTAAAAGCAAAGAATGATTGATTTCTTGGGCTCTAGGGATAATCTTGGAATAAAATTACTTATGATTCACCTCAAAAGTATCTAATTCGTTATATTGTTAGACCTTATCATCCTCTTGGTCCCATTTTCCTTATCTCAGGAATCAGGATGACATGATGCTGAGATCTTTTGGAAGGTTTTCTATTTGGCGTAAGTAGTTGATAGGAAATCATAAAACATGGGACCATTTATTCACAGCTATATAGGTGGGATTTTTTTTCTTGTAGATGGAGAAGTAGTTTGATTATAGGTTTAGATCATAAATCTAATGGTAGTTAGTTCATTATCAAGCTGAATAGTCTGCTTTACTCAAGCCTTGAGGACAAGGATCATCTGCTCCCAACACCCTTTGGGTGCAATGGTCGTGCTTCTGATTGGATTCCCTTAGAAAATGACCTGATCTTTGTTTTTGTTATGTTGGAAGTTTGGAACTAATAACCTAGTTCCAACGTTAAGAGCTTGTTTGGATGGAATGATTTGGAAGAAAAGGAAGGGAAGGAGGAGTGGGGGATCCAATTCCTTTTGGTTGGAAAAGGTTGGATGAGGGTAGGGGAAGGGATCCATTTTTCCTCCTCAACAAATTCCTTCTGTTGTTGGAAAATTTGAAGGGGAATGGAAACTCTCTTCTTCCCTCCCCTTCCCTTCCTTTCCTCTCCTTGGTCTTCACTTCGCTTTTCCGAACAAGTGGAAGGAAGTCCAGGGTTAAATTCTTCTTGTGTTAATGTTTTATATCGTGTACATATAAAATTGTTGAAATATATGGATTCTTTTTGGGGCCAAGATATGGTTTATTTTGGAATTTCAAATTTAAAATTGGAGTAAAAAAATGATGAAATGAATGGTTAATCCTTAAATGCCCACTCTCCTTTGCGTTTGGGCTCAAATTGGCCACGTGTGAGGTGTGACTGCTGTGCTCCACAACACCAGGCCATATTAGACAGAAAAATTGTTGACAAAAATTACATTTGTTCCTCTAAATTTCTGTTCTCTGTTCCTGCTGAAGTTAAATTAATCTTGCTCTTGGAAACCCTTGTTATCTTCTTGTTGCTTGATATTGTTGATGCTACACATTACCTGATGCTCCATTAAGCTACCAGCAGTTATTCACACTTCCATTTACATCTTTGTTTTTGTTGCATTCACTTTCCTTCCACTGCAACTGGGTCTTATTATCATATTGGTACAACCTTTTTCTACACACACAACCAACATCAATGGTAAGTACAGCCGCTGAAAGTTTATTTTGCATATCAAATCAAGTGTAGTAGCTATATTACCTATCAATCAATTACGATTCCAGTGCCACATGTACTCTTTTGGGCGATAATAAAAAATTTTAATTGGAGATTTTTGTTGGATTGAGTACTTGTTTTGCTTAATCATTCATTTTAAGTGGTTGTTTAATTGATACAGCAATTGCTGGTGGCATTATGGTGAATTATATCTGAGTTAATGGATTTGTGCAGGATATGGAGATTTGGGAAATCGTTGGCTTGTGGCCTTACTTAACTCCTAAATATTTCTTGCTTGCTCAATTTGGTCTCGGTGTCCTGGCTGCTGTTCGTAATCTTGTGAACAATTGGGTGTTCACATACCTCTTAAATGAGAATGGTCATATTCTAGCTAAACGTGAACATACAATAGAAGGTAATTTAATATTGTTTTCTTGCTGTCCTTTCAGTGACCTTTTGATCCTGCTGAATGATTTCGCTTCTCATATATGTTTGTGTGCAAGTGATCGTAGTTCTTCATCAAATATTAATTTCTTGCAGTTTATTTTTGAACGGCAAAAGAAATAAGATAATGTATTACTGTTTTGCTGTTTCAAATACACATATTCGATTACCATTTGTTATATGTATCTTTGCGAAGTTTGAGTGAATGTCAGTGAAGAAGAGTGATGGCCTTGCCCTTGTCTAAGACCAGCTTGCTTTTCAACCTGATCTAAGAAGCTTGCCATGGAAGGGCATATATTAATTGAAACTCATCATCTAGTGTCACACTTCCACATTGTGTAACTCAGTTCTTGTTTCAGTTTAATTCAACCAAATTTAGGCTCCAGGTCTATTGTCGATTAGTTCGTTAGTTCATCATAGTGAGGGGAAAAGGCTACATGTATCCAACCCCCCCCCCCCGACCCCCCGAAGGGCATATATTAATTGAAACTCATCATCTAGTGTCACACTTCGACATTGTGTAACTCAGTTCTTGTTTCAGTTTAATTCAATCAAATTTAGGCTCCAGGTCTATTGTCGATTAGTTCATCAGTTCATCATAGTGAGGGGAAAAGGCTACATGTATCCAATGCTTTAGTAACTTTTGATTTTCTACCCCTCCAACACCCCCCCTCTTTAATCTACTTATATAGAATAGTTCTTGGGTTTTGGGCAAATAGCAATGATTTGTTAAACTTTGTGTGTCCTCTTGTCACTACACTTGAAAACTTCACTTTCCTTACTCAACTAGTCAATGATTTGTTAAACTACGTGTGTGTGTTCTATTCCTCTGAGCCTTAAGAAAAAAAAAACTGTAATTAGTTGGACAGTGCTCAATCACTCTGATAAGTTCTGCCCTTCTCTAGATCATGATTACTGGAGCTTTTTTTACATCTTTGTTTATGTCAGATACTATAAAATGACTTAAAGTTAGCAAAATCATTTTGACTCTGTTCTTTCAAAGTTCTTCTGTTTTTGTCCAGATAACTATTAGGATATCTAGAGGAAAAATGATAAAAGACATGCATACAAGTTTCAAAAGACAATTAGGACTGTCCACTTCTGTTAATAAAAAGCTTAATTAATAGAATTGACTTCATAGTATTTGAACCAGTGACACTCAATCATGTCTCACATAAAGTACGCTTAATCCAAACAATAAAAAAAAACCCCAGAGGCCTTTAGTAAAGCTCACATGAATCATCTAGACTAATTCAACAACGCAATTAGTATTCCACATTATAATCTACCATATGTTCATATGTAACCACAATAGTAAATAAGAGAATAACAGAATCCTAAGTCTTGTAACTCATGTCGCAAACTAATCGACTTATTTGCATGACTGCAATATACCCAGACTCTAAGATGTGGTACCTAATGTAAATTTATGGCCTTTATCAATGGTTGGTTCTGCAAATGATGTACAGGTACATGAGGATTGAGGAGTTTGTTTATGGAAAGTCCTACCCAGATTTCAAGCAATATCCATTTGCTCATATATATAAACGCTCCAAATTTAAGCCATCTTTTGCTAGACATCATTTGGTGGCTAAATATTTTTGTCCAGTACTGAATTCAACTTGTCTTATATTTATTGGCAAGGTGCATATTGCTTCTCTCATATGAGCTTTATCGACGGATTTGTAAAGATAAGGTGTCTCAAATGGCTGTCAAGTAAGATATCTATACCTAGTAAAAAGAAGCATATAGAATTTTGTGTTCAACTCATTAATAGGTACTTGATTGCCTATCTTTGACTATATACTCCCTCCATTCCCTTTTGTTGTTTCCATTTGGAATCTTACACTATTTGGAAGTAGAGAGAGTCTTCTAAATTATCTCCAATACATTAAGAATATCAAACTTTTATAATATTTTCTAATATATAGTTAGAAATATTTATGATATAAAATGTGCATTGGAAAACGTGAGAAAGCAAATGGGAAGAACATTTAGGAATGGAGGGAGTACTATGGCTTTCATATTATAATTAAACATAATTAAAGCTCGATCGCGTTATGTCACAAAACCGAGGAAGACGGTTACATATAGGCTTTCCCTTATTTACATGTTGCAGCTGAACAAGAAGAACTGAATTCATAAATAATGGCAACTTGGAAGAATAAATAATGGGACCTTAAATGTCTATCCACAGCAATTGAACTTTTCTTATCCTCTGCTCTCTTATTCTTTTCTTGGACAGGTTAGACTACAAAGCTCTTGCTACATTGTCTCAATTTCATAATCCTATTCATGGTGAAACAAACATGGTCTATGTTCCTTTTTTGATGAAGTTTTCCCATTGCAATACTGTTGCTTTTAATTAGATTTAGTCTCACTTATAGAGTTATAGATACTTAAGTATTTGGTACATGTTCGTTCCCAAGTTTCAACATAGCATATGTAACAGAAGGAGAAATATATTTGGTCAGTGTAGTTTAATAAGTTTAAAAAGTGGGACACGAATAGATGGAAAAAGAAAAATACACTATATTAGGAAGTTTGATACTAAAGGTTTGAACCCTTTGGATTTTGTTTCAGCTACGACCACATTATAATTCTTATAATAAATTGATCCTTGGTGAGAATTTTGTTTTGGCAATAGTGCATGAGCTTATCTCTTTTCGTTTATTTGTAGAGATATTATGCTTACATCCTTATACTGCTGAAGTCTAGCTAATGGTTGTGAATTCACAAAGCTGTAGTTTACATGTAACAGTTTTTCTTTGTTTGTTAAGAATGCATGTTAATAGAAATATGTACATGCCAAATACTAACAAGGTTGATTTATTGCAGCAATTGAAGGCTTGATTATGGTTGTCACAGTAGTTCATGAAGAGGTACAAGAAGAGGATGTTGATTTTTGGAACGTATGGACCTTTTCTTCTATTTGATTTTTTGCATCTTGCGTGGTTGTCCTCTGTTCAGTCACGTCGTTCTGCCTTCTTGTTTGAACTGCTACAGGCTACAGCCACACTTGCCTGCCCGTCAGCAACAAGGTGGTTTGGCGCGTCTTGTTTGAACTGCTACAGCCACACTTGCCTGCCCGTCAGCAACAAGGTGGTTTGGCGCAGCGCGCTGCCTGCTGTTGGTGCTTTTCCTCTCTTTGGCTGTTGTTCTGCCACTGTGGTTTGTGTTGTTGTTATTCTAGTGCATCTCTTTCCCTTCCTTTTGATTATTGTCTGTCATCTTTGAGTGGGAAGTTGGATCATAGCGGTCGAATTCCATTGTGAAGCTTACGTACCACTTGATTCTTTGTCTTGCCTTGCTTTTAACTATCTGAGTGTCAAACCTTATTTCGATGCCGGTGGAAGAATTATATTGTTTGAACTTCTTTCATTGCTTTGAAAGAATCCGATTAGTGCCTATTTGAATATGAATGAGGTTGGAAGTAACATATTTGCTCAAGACTTTGAAAACAATTCTAACTCGTGTGATTTGATACTTCTGGTAAATTGTATAAAAGTTGGGTTCTTTATTACTTTTGAAAAAGGATTTTCTTATGTAGATATTTAGTTTCAGTCAATACATAAATTTATCTTTTTTCAGTTAAAATAAAGGATACTTAACGGAATACTTAAAATTTGTTAGTACTATTGGCATTTTGGCCATTTATACTACTCTAATGGCATCTGGGCTAAGTCTAGAATGTGGGTGACATTTTGGTTATTACCCTAAACCTCGGGGGTACTTGGGAAATTTCCCTTATTATTTTTGTTGCAGTTGTGGGAAAATGTTTGAGAAAACAACTAATGCAAGTAAATTTTAGTTCGAAGTGGAAAATGACGAAGAGAAGCTCGAATCATGGTGTTCTTTGCAAAATTGTGAGTTACATAATTGTTAGAAATACATCTCTGTATTTGCCTTTTCATTTCACTTTTTATGTAATCTTAATTACAATACTAGGAATGTATTATCAATTATTGTTATTATTCATAAAAATAAGATTTTTTTTATTAGTCTTTTTTTCCTTTTTTCCTTAAGATTATATTATTTGATGTTTATTTACGATAATAATATTCCTTTTATAAAAGCAGATGAATATAGAAGGAAAAACAATGAAAAAAAGTAAGAGAAAAGTGCTAAGAAGCTCGATGCTTTAAAATGTCAAGGGTCAGTAGTGGCGCACAATAGCGCCGACGATCTCGACACTTAGGTGTCAAGAATCAGAAGAGGTGCACAATAGCGTCGAGTTGGGCGCTTTTATGTGCAGAGAATCAGAAGAGGTGCATACAAGTGCCGAGACTCTTTGCTATAATGCGCCGCGGATTCTCGACGGACAAGATCTCGACACTTTAGAGCAAACTCAGTAGATGATCTTGGAGTTGGATCATTAGAAGAGAGGGTATAAAAAGAAATAAAATAATAGGAAAGAGAGAAAAAAGGGAAAGAGGGGAGGAAAATCTAATCGTTGCAACGATCTGGATTTTCATCCCCTCAAACCTGTCAACCAACAGCAACACAAGAAAAGGTAAGCTCCACCTGCTGCTATCAATCATGCAAGGGATGAAATGGTTTCCATCCAAGGGTCAACAACATTTCCAATTTTACAATAGTTACAATTTTTTCAAACGTAAAAATGAGTTTCTTAATTTATCTATTTGTTTAAAAAAAATATACTTCTTCCGATTCTTTTTAACTGTAACGATTGGACATTTTTTCTCTCTACTTTATGTCAAATTGTTGCAGTTAAAAAGAAACGGAGGAAGTATCAACTATCATATACTTCCTCCGTTTCGCAATACTTGCAACGTTTCTTTGTTTGCACACTATCCAATGCAATACTTTGAACTTTAATATCTCTAATTATTGATAAGTAAAAATTATAAAAGTTGATATTATGATAGTATGCATTAAGACGAATCAAATAAGACCCCACTTGACTATATTTTTTCTTATACATTTGGAAAAAGAGTAAATAGAAGATTGATAGATGAATAGTGGTTACTATTCTAATGTTGCGAGTATTGCGAAACGGAGGAAGTATATTGTTTCTCTACAAATAGACACCAATATTGAGCTACTTCTATAACTTTTATCTTTTGATTATTTTGTTAATAGCATTATTGAAATTGATAATATTATCCATCTTATATTACACTTTATAGTCACTAGTTGTTTCTTAAATAATACTCCCTCCGTTCCATTGATGTTCCCATTTGCAATATGGGGGGAAAACCAATGCAAATTAAGGTGGATAAGAATTTTTTTAATTTTATATTTTATAAAGTATATTTTGGTATTTTTTGCTTTCAAAAAAGTAAGAGAGTGAAAAAAAGTGGGTGACTGAGAAATAAAAGATTTTAAAGTGGACCCATGTGTAAGACAAAAAGTAAAAAAATGTAGTAAATATTTGGCAGCTCGTCTTGCGAGAGACCACCTAATTTTAAGTTAAAATTATGCAGGCCCAATAGCTAATCAGCCCAATACAAAAACACAACATACCACACGCCACATTAACAATCCACCCACTCGTAGTAACTTTGTTTCAATTAGTGACCATTATATGTCAATTGGTGACCATTATATGTCGATTAGTGACCATTATATGCCAAATGATTAAGTGACTGTTAAAGTATAATTTTGTTTACTATGTTAGTAAATTACTATTATTTCATTTAGTCACTAGTTGAATCTATTTGATGCCTAATTCTACCTATTTAGTACTTTAATTTTGTCTCCCATTGAAACATAAGAGACTAAATTAACATACGTCAATAAAGGGCTACTTTAATCCATTAAGTCACTAATTTAATCCATTTAGAACCTGATTTATATTCACATCAGATAAAATTCCACTTAATAGTAAAAATATTGCTGGACAACTAATAAATTGCAAGTAGTTCCTAATTTAATCCATTTTAGCACTACTTTGATTAATCTTGGAGACTTGGAGCACTTTAACTTAATAATAAATTAAAAATTATTTAATCAGATGACACTAACCAAAAATTCCAAAGGCAACACTGCTTTTCATGTAGCAATAATCATAACATTATTGAAGAGATTTTCAACATTGATTCTTCCTTCTCTTTAGAGCAACTACACTCATGATCCATTTGATCATAAGAATAGATCATAATGCATGAACAAAAAAAAAGTGGCCTACACTCATGAGTGAAAGTAGATCACATTGTGATCAATCATAAAATAGATCACATTGTGATCAACTAGTTCATGAGAAAAGCAAAAATTGGCCCAATCACACAGTGACATGTGGCAACAGTTTTTTGTTTAAAACTTCAAAATAAAATATCTGACAATCTACAAAGTAAAAAAATTTATAAAAAATACCAACGGCTATATTTTCTTGAGATCTATAAATAGACACCCACTTTGCTATATTTTTATATACTTTTGAATTTTTTTTAATTTTTAAATACATAAGTAATTGTTTGATCATGAGTGGGGTGCCTTTGATCAAATTTATCATAAAACATGATAAAATTTTTGGGATGAGTGAGAAAGTGGTAGAGAGAGAGGGATGTATTTTTTTTGTTCATGAGTGGTGATGCTCTTAGTGACAAATAATGCTGGAGAAACATCTTGTTTACTCGCCAGATATGCTACATACATATATAAATTTTCACTGGAAAACCGATTTCACAAATCAGTTGCTTGGCCTTGAGCTGAGAGCAGCGACGAAGAAGAAAGAGAGGAGCAAGAGGGATGGGGCTGCTGGGCACGGCGGGGCTCGGCTCCTTCGCGTTGTTCGCGACGGCATCAGGGGGAGGAGGCGATGGAGGGCAGGAGCGCGTGATGTGCGAAAAGGGAGAGTGAACGAGGGAAAACAAGTTGGGCTTCTATATTATGATTGGGCCTGGGCTGATCTAATTTTAATATTAAAGTTAGGCGGTCTTTTTAGATAATTTGTGAGTATTTGGTTGTTGAAAGATAAGATGGAGAAATAATTGTTTTTAAAATGGACAAGATTTAAAGTGAGAAGAACTTTTAGAAACATTACAAAAAGAAAAATGGGAACATCAAATGGGATGGAGTGAGTAATACATAATAATAAAAAACACTGATGATGATGAAATTGGAAAAAGAGAATATATAGTGGGGTATGGTAAATAGTAGGAAAGAGAATGTAAATATCCAAAATTATAGCATCTATTGGGCAAAAAAAATAATGGGATTATCAAAGTAGATCATGAGTAGAGGTGGTAAAAGTTGACACGACACGACAACCCGACACGAATCTAACTCGAAATTAGCGGGTTTGGGTTAAGACTTTTGACACGTTTAAGTAAATGGGTTGACTCGACAAGACACGTTTATTAAACAGGTTGGGTTAGGGTCGAGCTATTTGACACGAAAACGACACGACAACGCGTTTATCTACACATATTATAAAGTGTTCCCTTGTTACATCTTACCTTCATTGATTTATTTTTTAATTTAGTTTATTTAGTGTGACTTTTATACACTTTTAAATGTTATTTTAACTACTGCATGAAACTTAATAAGTTCCAAACAAAAATATATGAATTGAGAAAAATCAAATATATATGAAAAATTAAACGGGGCAACCCGAACTCGACACGCTTAATTAACGTGTCGGGCTAGAGTCAAGGGTCTTGACGCGTTTAAGTAAACGGGTCGGGTTAGGGTTAAGCGAAGACAACCCGCCACTCGTAAACCCAACACGAACTCGACACGACACGACTCGTTTACCACCTGTAATCATGAGTGAGGTGTAGGAGTGAGAAAATAATAATACTTCCTCCGTTTCAAAATAGATGCAACATTGTCTATTTTGGAGTGTTTTAAAATAGATGCAACACTCTTATTTTTTTCCTTCTTTAGTAAGTTTTAACGTGTGAAAGGTTGATTTTACCCTTACTAACAACATCAAAGCATATTTAATTATGTTAAATAACCTAATTAATACTCCCTCCGTCCCATATTACTTGATACACTTCCCATATTCGTTCGTCCCATATTACTTGATACACTTCTAAAAATAGCATGGTCCCACACTAAAAATATATACTTCCTCCGTTTCTAAATAAGCGACACATTTGAATAGTGTTTACTATTCACAATTTAGACTTTAATTATATTTGGTGATTTACATTTTAGGAAAAACATAGTCATGTGGGATCTTGTTAGATTCGTTTCAATGTGAATATTTTTAATATCAACTTTTTATAATTTTTACTTATTGATAATTATAGATATAAATGATTAAAATAATAAATTGGCAAACGTAAAAAGATGAAGTGTGTCACTTATTTAGAAACAGAGGAAGTATTTTTTTTGTTTTGGATGAGTCCACATTGTCCTATTGCATTCTCTCTCTTTAGCTTTTTATTTTACTTTTGTAATACACTAATGGCCTACATTTGTCTCACATTGTACTTTATCGACTTAAATAATATCAACAACTAACTACTCACAATAAAATAAAGGGAAAATTAACAGGAATAATCCGAACTATTGGCCATCTTCCAAAATTAATCTCACCTTTAGTAATTTCCAAACTAATCTCAAGTATTTAGGGTATCTTCCCCTATTAGTCCTAGGTGAAATGGTAACCTAATAAACAGGTTAACCATGAGACGTGGCGCATTATGATTGGTTCATTGATTAATTTTTTTAAATTATCCATTTTTGTAATTTTTTTTAAGAAATTACAAAAAAACTTACCCCACCCCCACCCTCACGGCCTCCCACCATTCACCGGCAAACACCAGCGAGCCCACCACCAAACCCCACCCCTTCGCCTACAAACGCCGGCTAAACCACCCAACCCCACCCCCACCCCTTTCACCTACAAATGTCGGCCAAACCACCCCACCCCACCCCACCCCACCCCTATCTCCTATAAATGAAAACCGACCACCACCTACAAAACGCAACACAATATAACGGTTTTAGGGGAGTTTGCAGGGGAAAGGGAAGGGAGTGGCGGCGTCGCAGGGGTGGTCGGCGTGCAGGGGAAGGGGGTGGGGTGGTTTTCGTCTCGTGGGTTGTGATTTTCGGGTGGTCGGCATGCAGGACAAGGGGGTGGGGTAGTTTTTGGTTCGTGGGTTGTGGTTTTCGGGTTGGCCGGCGTGCAAGGGAAGGTGGTGGGGTGGTTTCGGCTTGTGGGTTGCGGTTTTCAGGGTGTTTGGCGTGCAGGGGAAGAGGGTGGCGGTTGTGAAGGGGGGAAGGGGGGTGGCAGTGGGTGGGAGGGTTTTTTAATTTTTTTAAAATTTTTTGGCCAATGTGAGGATGACACGTGGAACTTGCAACCTGTTTAACAAGTTGCAAGTCAAGTGGGATTGTTTTGAGAAGAGTGGGTGAAATTTGAGATTGTTTTGAGAATAATTAAAGGTGGGATTAATAGCAGAAGACGAGCAATAGTTTGGATTATTCCTGTTAATTTTCCCTAAAATAAATAAGTCAAATAACACTACTAAAACTTTGTGCCGGTCAAACTGTATCAATTAATATGGGACGGATGGAGTAATAATTTAATTTTACTCATCCACCACTCTTTCTCCTAATTTTACCCACCCACCCCTCTCTCTCACCACTATACCATCACCCTACCCAGCCACTACCACCACCTACACCCATAATAAAATTCTCCAGCCACCACCACCACCACCAACGAATTCTCCAGCCCTAGCCACACCACCACCAAAACCCAGCCCCGTCCACCATCACCAAAACCCAGCCCCGTCCACCACCACCAAATTCGTTAGCCACTGACGAAGAAGATCCAAACCCCTAACTAATCGACCACCAAAGAGATGGACCGCATAATTCGACGACTATCACCACCGAATTAGACCGCTGAACCAAAGAGAAGGACCGCCGAAAACCCTAACTAATCAACCACCACCACGAAATTCGTCAGCCACCAACCCTGACGAAGAATCAGAGAGATCGATAAGAGGGAAGAGGAAATAACGAATCGAGATAAGGGAAGAGGGAAGAACGAATCGAGAAGAAGCAGAGGGAAGAAGAGATCGAGAAAAGGAAGAGAGCCACCTGAACCCTAACTGATCGTGTAACACCCCAACCCTACTAGCCGATGGGAGTCACCAAATAAGCATCTCGGACCAATAACTGGCCCCATAAAGGCACAAACCAACACAAGTCCTTTCGGCGCATTTTGTCCTCACTCATATGCACCCTGAGAAACTTCCAGGAGGTCACCCATCCCAAGACTACTCCCAGCCAGCACGCTTAAATGAGAATATCTTACTAATATGAGCTCCCTGAAAAGAACGTGCACCTTTTTGGTATGGGTAGTACAACTAAATCCTTTAAAGCAATCATGGGGAGTATTACAGACCGAGAGATCGATGGTGGCGTGGCGGTGAATGTAACACCCCGACAATTCTCTCTTTATAAAACCATTATTTTTCCAACTAAAACAAAGAATTATCAAGGCATTATCGCCCGTGTGAAAACGTATCGGATTACTCAGAGTATTGCAGCGGAAAAACATTAAATAAAACTTTATTAAATACTTAAACCATAGTAAATGTCAAAACATTATCCAAACCTCGAAAGATAATTCAAAATCAACGCAAAGCATTTAAAATGAATAATCCATAAAACAACTTAATAAAAGTAACGTAAACGTAAGAAGCAATAAAAGTAAGAAAGCGATCTCTCATCAATGCTTCCGAAGTCCCAAATGAGTAATACCGACGACGCATCATAGTTTCCAAACGTGTATGCAAATACTCAATCAAAAACTGCTCACCAATAAAGGGTCATCACAGGATCAATACCATGATCGACACACGGAAAAGCACGTAATCAGCAAGCTGAGTACATACATAAATAAAATAAAACACGAAACCTAACATGATACTATTGAACAACAAAACATGATCAATAAAGATACCTCAAGACTTCAACTCGTAAAATAAGACTTGACTCCCCAAGACATACAACATGATAATCATTTAGTAAATTGAATAGAGAATGGATCGAGTTGTCCAACCAAAACCAGCCTTCAAAATAGAAGACGAATTACGGGCGCGACTCCGTAATCCCTTGACCAACGCTATCGAGGAACCTTTAAATTAAAATAGGGTACGGTGATCAATCCGACCCAAGAAAAGCCATGGGCTACCACCATGAACTTCAACTCATACTTGTAACACCCCGCACAACTCGAACCCTTTTTCATTTTATAAAACTTGTTGGGGGGAAAATCCACGAGGGTTCGACTCGGATGGCGTGCTACCGCCGCACTAAACTCCTTGGAATTAAATGCAAGGCTAAAAGGTTAAGACATACTAAATTTAAATTAATTAATCCTTACAACCGAAATAAATTGTTCGTTAATCATTACTAATTACTAAAGTGTTCAGAGTTTCAGCGGAAGCTAATATCATAAGCTAAATGGATGACAACTCTAAATATTATCTCTTTGTTCCCCCGATCGATCATCCACCTGCACAAATACATTGAAAAGAAACAAGAGAGACAAGCTCCAAAAATCAGAAAAACTGAGTAATTCCAACTCCACCACGTAAAGTACTTAAGTTGAAAATACTTTGTAAAAATAATATTCCCTCCGTCCCCCAAAGGATTTCCCATTTTTCCATTTATGTTTGTCCCAATAATTACATTTTTCATTTCCTTAATTGGATATGGCCCACCTACTATAATATTATTTTCCTTACAAAAAGTATTTGACCCCACACACTCTCTCTTAATAAACAATTCTAAAAAATACCCACTACCTTACTTTTCCATTTTAAAATGAAAACTAGGTCCCACATCAACATCACTCCTTAAACTTTGTGCCCAAAGAAAATGGGAAATCCTTTGGGGGACGGAGGGAGTAGTTTAATAGGGTCGAAGCATAGCACATATACATATATAAATACAATTAATAATCACATAAGTGCATACATGTATATATATATAGTAATCAGAAAACAAGATAGAAGGAAGACAAGTAACAGAAAAATCAACATAGTAATCAGAAAACCTGTAGGTGGCTGCTGAAACTCCCATACAGGGCAACCTGTTCATCATTTCCCTCCGATATTCCACTTTAAGTGATTAATATCTTTTATGAAAGTCATCTCTTAAATCATATACACATATACATCATCTCATTTAACCAAGTGTAAATATATTCATTCCAATATCCATAACTCAACTTATTCACGGTATATCCATAAAGCCCATTTTCATTATTCATATACAAAAACCATCACTTGTAAATTTAATAATCCATCATTTTCTAATTTATAACCAATCCATTTTCAATTTTCATTTTCAAACTTTAATAATAATAATAGCATAATAACAATGATAATGATAACGATAATAATAATAACGACAATAATAATAGTAATAATAATATTCATAATGAATAATAATAACAATAACAATAATAACAACGATAATAATAATAGTAATAATAATATTCATAATGAATAATAATAACAATAACAATAATAATAAATAATAATAATAACATTAACAATTAATCTTTAATTCAATAAATGCTGAGAATAAAAGATAAGATTATTTATCAAGATCATCGGTAACATTAGCATAATTGTCATATCGTCCATAGTCCATAGTCCATGGTCATGATCCATATCCATATCCATAATCCATAGTCATTAGTCATCCTACTAATCGTATTCATAATCCGCATTTAAGTCAATAGTTTTATTTCATAATGAGTTTCATACTTATAATCCACATTTCATTCTAATCACATAATAGTTACGTAATTAAATTGTTTTGTACTACGGGATCTACGTTTAGATGGATGTCGAAAATTATCTCGTGACGAGTGCCCAAAAGTTAGATTCACAGACAGATCAAAGCTCCTAATAATCCTCGTCTACGCAATCGGAGTCTACAACGAGATTTACGAAATCTAAATTAATAACCGAAATAACCCTTTTTTGATTTATAAAATAAAAGAACTTAAATAATTCAAATAACTTAAATAATATTGATTAATTGTTTCAAAGGAATTTTATAAATCAAAGTTTATGGCTTCAAATTATTTATAAAAATCATTTTAAGTACTTAAAGATTACTTTAATTAACATTTAATCTTCACTAACTTAAACAATTATTCTAAAAATAGAAAACTAACTTTATTTTACTTCATTTCATACTTTATTTTAGAAACATAAGAAATGGTTTAAGTCATAAAACTAAGTTGATTTAGTTTGATTGGGCCAACAACAAAACAATTCAATTAGGGAAAAATATCTTCTTTTTTTTATATATATATTTCTAAATTAATAAAACTTAAAAAGGGGAAGGGGAGGAAAATTTACCGGTTCATAACCAGTCACGAAAAAAAGAAAGAAGGAAAGCAGGGGAGAATAGAGGAGGGCACGAGTAAGGGAAGAAGAAGGAAGAAAGGAGGTGGCTCGCTGGTTGGGCGGTGTGGCTCGGGTTCAGGCGGCCGGTCCAGGCGGAGGCGGGAGGCACTTCAGGCGAGGCTGCTAGGTGAGTACGAGGATGCGAAGTGAAGGAGGCATGGTTTGTGGTGGTGCTGGTCGAATTGGGTGTGTTAAAATTTCATCGAAAAATTCAATCGTTTACACCCTTAAATCGCTTCCTTGATAAGCGTGAAAAAACAAGTGTATCACTTAATAAAAAACGGAGGAAGTATAAAATATTTAAATAGTTAAATGCTTATATAGATATAGATATATATATATATATATATATATATATATATATATATATATATATATATATATGTTGTTTTCTTTCACTCTATATTATCCTGATTTACATTTATATTACTAGATTTTTATGCACGCGGTGCGTGCGACAACAATTTTATTATGAAATTTCATAATTTACAGTAGATAATTTTATGAATAGTCGCATCTTACCACCTAAACTTTTTATGTTTTTAGAAACTCCCACCTTAATGATTTTTTTTAAAAAAAATTCACTTACCATTTACAATTTTATTAAAAACTCCCACCACTTAACTTTTTTTGCCAAATTTCATTAACAAAATCGTTAAGTAGGTCCCACATATACATTTTGTTAACAAAATGGGACTTGAAATAGTTGCAATTTTTTCCAAATAGTTGTAATTCATTCCAATTTTGCTCTAAATTTGTTGAGGATTTGCCCTTAAATTGATGAAATTGACTTCAATTTCAGCGTAAACTAATAATAAAATGCATATGTGGGGCCCACTTAACGATTTTGTTAACGAATTTTAACAAAAATCATTAAGTGGTGGGAGTTTCTAATAAAATTGGGAATGATAGGTGGAAATTTAGAGAAAAATTCATTAAGGTGGGAGTTTCTAAGAACGTAAAAAATTTAGGTGGTTTTGAACAAAAGATCCTAACTTTATTTGCATACGATGTGTGTTTTGGCTACTGTAAGTTTGTAACATGATAAAATGTGAAGGTACACAACATATTTTGTTTTCAAACTAAATTCATTTTGGCTTATATTTCTTTGAAAACATCCCTTACTCCCAACCATCAACTACAATTTTTGTTATATCGTACCCGGTAAAGTATTTTTTGTTCATTGTCCAAATGAGAAAAAATTCAAAGTACTTGAAAATACTTTATCATGTTTCTCACTCGTGCTAAAATACTTTATCATGATCAATTTGCTTCATGTGCCTTCACTCATGAACAATCAATTAGTCATGTATTTCAAAATAAAAAAAATTCAAAAGTATATAAAAATATAGCAAAATGGGTGTCTGTTTATAGATCTCAAGAAAATATAATCGTTGATATTTTTTTAATTGTTTTTACTTTGTAGATTTTTAGATATTTTAGTTAGAAGTTTTGAACATCTTTTATTAAAAATTTGATGACTAAATTTGGAAATAAAACTTAATTACTTAATAAACTCATTAATTTATTTTATTTATTTTTCCTTTATTTCTTTTTGATGTCCACCCCCACCTCTTCACTTATATAATAGAGATTAATATGATATAATTTGTCAAATTGAAGCAATGGGTTGGTTATTATTGTTGCGAATGGTTTTTACGGGGCTGAACACGGGGCGCTAAAATAACTACGTGGATTGTTGGATACTAGAGGTGTCAAAAGCTGACCCGACCCGATTACCCGACCCGTCCCGACTCGGACCCGAGCCCGATTCGATCCGAGAATTGTATACCCGAAACCCGACCTGGTCCCGACCCGAAATATACCCGACACTAATATGACCTGATAGACCCGACTCGAAACCCGACCCGGACCGACCCGTAGTCAACCCGTACCCGATCAGCCCCGATAGTCAGTCACCCGACCCCGACCCGGACCGACTTGAAACCTACCCGAAACCCGCTTCAACCCGAAGAATACCCGAAAAAGCCCGACCCGTACTAGACCCGACCCGTACTAAACCCGACCCGTACTAGACCCGACCCATAATAAACCCGACCCGAAGCAACCTGACCTACGTTTGACCCGACCCAATACAAAATCCATCTAACCAAACTCTTTAGACATCATATAGTTTTTTATTTGCTATATTCCAATTTAAATACAACACTACCTTCTTATTTTTGACGCAATACATTTGTACTGCAATAACGCTTTATTTTCTAACATTTCAGACTATAAGTATAAGACTGTAAAATATTAAAAGTAATCTAGTTTCTTCCACGTATTCTGCTCATAAGTTAACATTAATATAAAATAATATTTTCAATCAAATTAACCCATATTTAGTAATTTCAAATAATCTTATATTTACCATAAACCAAAATGTGTAAGAATTTTTTGCAAAAAAATTACGCCTTAAGTTTTTGAACCTTGTTTAACTAGCTAGTTGTTATCGTCTTATCGAATGGAATAGTTATTATCAAATTGACAATTAGTCTTGCAACCATATTTACAAAATAAAAGTTTTACAATAGAAGTTTTCTATAAAACCTCCCAAGATTCTGATGTAAAAATATATTCCATAAATTTCACTAACAAAATAAGTACAAAATACTAAGTCTTTACTTTGATAAACAATGTAACTAGTTCCACAATAAAGACAAACATATATGCCTCTAATCACTTTAAATTACATTATAGCTTTAGATTAAGAACTAATAATGCTCTCAGAAATTTAAAATTTCATCATCAAGCATTAAGACCCTAACAACCATCTAGTAGCAATCCTACGCAGCCAGCAGTTGCAACATGGGCATCTTGTTATGGCAGTCTTGTTAGCACATTGATCAAGTGTGTATCCATAAAACTTTAGTTTAGACAAACCACTCTCAAGTTCCCAACATGAAGCAAAGGGCTGCAAGTAGGAACACTACTGAAGTAGTTGAAGAGTCTTGCATCCAAATACATCTAAAGCCAAAAATAATCTAAAGCCGAAAAGAGGGCCTCCAAAATACAACAGCAATATTCCAATACATCTAAATAACCAACATCAAAAGTTTAATCATCATCAGAATCAGATTCAGCAACTGCAACCGTAACTTCAACCTCATCATCAACTGGATCATAACCACAAAGCCAATTTTGGCATGTAACCAAAACCTCCAAGTTCATTGGCTTTAAACGTGACCTGAATTTGGTGAGAATTCTGCCACCCATACTAAATGACGATTCCGAAGCAACCGACGTGATAGGAATGGCCAAGACATCACTGGCCATCATAGCAAAAACAGGCAGCTTATTCATTTTTGATTTCCAATAGGCAAGAATCTCAAAATCATCATCATTATCCTCAAGGGAAGCAGAAAAGTAAGAGTCGATGTCGGAATCGACACCACTACTTACAGTAGAGGAAACCGCAAAACTCTATAGCAAAATAATTAACTAAAATTAGATAAAAAAAACTGACATTAAATAAAAACAAAAAAAATAAATAAAAACAGAAATTTAAATGAAAACAGATTTGGGATTCAAATATTTAATAATATTAAATAATTAACCTTTGAAAAGTCAATGCTCTTGTTAGGTCGCGGGGCAGAGTTCCGACTGTTTGTGACAGTTGGTGAATCTCTTTGTCCAAGGTTGCGAGAATCAACAGATGAAGGATAATGTATATTATAGAAGTATGTATACAACTCAGTGAAAGACTTGACTGCATGATTTACCCTTCGATCACGCTCCGTATCCTCATACAAATGACCATAACATTTGATTAAAAAATCTTTTTTATACCGAGGATCTAACATTACAGCAACAGAAAGTATAGACGAATAATTCTCCCAATACTTGTTAAATTTTTCAAGCATGGGAGCAGCCATTTGTCTAATACAATCACTTGGATCAGCATGTGCATTAACTAATAAGCTCTCAATTCTAACAATATTTGAAAAATATAAATTCGATGTTGGATACTCAGAACCAGAAAAGAGCATGGTAATATCATAAAATGGTTCAAGAAAATCACAAACATTTTGTACAGTATCCCATTCGATCTCAGTCAAGAAAACAGTAAAACAGCGTTCATATTGACAAAACCTATTTATAGCATCTTTGGCTTCTAAAGCACGACGAAGCATAAAATAAGTTGAATTCCATCGGGTACAAACATCAGCTTGCAATTTACCACAAAAACTAGAACCAACGTACTTCACACATTCATCAAATCTAATAAGTCGTGCATCATTGAAATTAATGTAGTAAACAATATCATGCAGTTTTTCAATAGAATTATCAACCAATTCCAGTTTTAATCCACTTTGAACAATTAAATTAAGAACATGAGCACAACACCTAATATGAAAAAACTTGCCATTACAAGGCAATGATGCAACTTGGTTCAAATCCCTTTGCATATTACTAACCATTGAATCCATAGCGGAAGCATTATCACAAGTAATAGAAAACACCTTTTGCTTGAGATTCCACTCATCAATCAAATCCAAAACAAACTTACAAAGATCTTGTCCATTATGGGGAGGAGGACAGATTCTAAAAGCTAAAATTTTTGATTTAATATTCCATGCCACAGTTATAAAATGTGCAGTTAAACAAAGATAGCTTTGCTTAGTAACATCGGCAGTCCACAAATCACAAGTAAAACAGACTCTACCAGGCAATTCAGACACAATTCTACCCAATATTTGTCTCATCCTTTGATATTCACGAATACAATACTTAAGCATAATGTTCCTACTTATGTGCTTAAGTTTAGGATTTAAATATTCATGCAAGTCCCTAGTTTTAATATGTTCAACCATTCTAATAGCATATCCATGAACAATAATAGATTCAGCATACTTAATACAATATGTTTTCTGGTCAAAAGAAGAAGCATCTAAAGGATCGGGATTAGTAGCTAAGTAAGGTTTGCATTTTTTCAAGTGTCTCAAATGATTTTTAGTACCCGATTTACTACTAGCAGGATATGTTTTATCTTTACAATGATTGCATGTTGATAACAATTGATTACCTTTCAAAAATATGGTGAAGTGTTTCCATACCAGAGAAGTACGTCTCCCCACATCTAGGGCAGCAGAGAGATCTAATGAAGAGGGCTCAACTGATACCTCAGGCACACTAGCAGAACTAGAAGCAATTACAGAATTGCTATCATGATCCATTATAATCTGATTCTGACTGTCCATAACCTTTAAAAAAAAAATTAAAAAAAGGTAAGAAATTGGTTACAATTGCTACAAGTCTACAACATACAAGATAACTAAATCAAAATCTAACTATAACTATTAACTAGGTTTTAGATTAAAAGCCAACAACAACAGCAAGCACCCCAACTCTTGTTAATTTATGTAGGTTTCATGAGTTTCTTTTTTCTCTTTTTATGACCAGAAATATCTCATTATATTCTAAAATAAAGGCTTCTAATTTAATGATCGAATTTTTGTATTTCTAAGTCAAGTTTGTTGTCGAATATTTCAGATTTGTGAACACATGCCTGATCATCAGATTCAATATATATTTTAAAAAGCTTCATTTTAGATTCTTAAATTTTTTCTATTTAAGTAATATGAAAGAAAGATTGCAAGTAATATGAAAACAGGATACCCATATGTAAACAATCCAAGATCCGGATCCAAGATCCGGATTCAAGATCCGGATTCAAGATCCGGATCCAAGATCCGGATCCAAGATCCGGATTCAAGATCCGGATTCAAGATCCGGATCCAAGATCCGGATTCAAGATCCGGATCCAAGATCCGGATCCAAAAACCAGATCCAAAAACCGGATTCATGAACCTGCACATTAGGGTTTAGGTTGAAAAGGGGAAAAATTGAAATTCAACTGAAAAATAATTGAAAACCTAACCTAAGAACAGATAAACAGATCTAAAAAATATGCCCAGATTTGTTCAAGCAAATGAGCAAAATTTACAGATCGAAAAAAACCCAGATTTGTTCAAGCCAACAAGGCAACAATGCAATATACAGATCGAAAAAAACATGATTCTTCACAAACATATTAAAAACGACATGATTTTATAGAAACCAACAAATTTCAACAAACTTAATACCTAGATTTGTTCGATTATTCGATTTCAACAAATCAACCTTAATTATTCGATTTTTCGATTTCAACAAATGAGCAAAATCTCAACAAATCAATAAAAAGAGGAGGAGAAAAGAGAAACCAACCTTAATTCTTCGATTTGCTTTCCGAAAACTCACAAGACCTCCAAAATTCTAAGCGAACCCAGGAAGATCTTCTAAAACCCGCCAAGATCTTCGAGAAAAGGTCCAAAATTCTTCGAAAAAAAGTCCAAAATCTTCGAAAATCTACTTACAGACTTTTGTTTGGTTTGAGTGAGAGGGTTAATTGGGTTTGGGTGAGATTGTGAGATTGTGAGAATGAGAGGGTTTGGTTTGAGTGAGATTTTTGAGTGATAGGGTTTGGTTTGAGGGTGTTTTTTTGAGAGGAAAATTTAGGTTGAGAGAGTGAGGCCGATAAGAAATTGAGAATCAGTGAGGGTGAGGTTGTGGGGAAATTTAGGGTTTTGGTTTATATACTAAGTGAGGGAGAGGGTTAATTGGGTTTGGGCCTTCTTTAGGGTTCTTTTGATAGGGTTTGACGTTTTATTATTATTATTATTATTGTTGTTGTTGTTATTATTATTATTATTATTATTATTATTATTACTGTTATAAACAAATATCATACAACCTACAAGAAATTAGTGGGCAACCGAGATACAATCTGGGCACCCACTCCTCTAGCTATAGCAAACCCTATCCTAGTGAAAATATGGGCAGCAGCACGTGCCCCTATATCCTGTGTCTTCGAGAAAGTCTGCATCCGCTTCAGCAACGCAATAGCCACCTTATCCAATTCCCCAAGAGAAGAAAAGGAAAAGGGAAGGAAGCCATACCCAATAGCTCGACAACGAGCTTCATACTTGACCCGCTTCCGATGAGCGCATCAGCAACAACACGTCCAGGAACAAAGTCAGACAACCCAGAGTGGGTCAAGGGAGAAGACCCTGTCAAGTCGATACACACATCACGACCACCATCCCAAGAATAAAGAAGCACATCGGCCGGCCTGAGGGCCCCGTCGTTCCCCCTAGACAATCCAATGTCAACCTCCTTTCTTGCCGAAATCCCAGAACGAAAGCAGATATCAACAAGAGTATCTCGAACGACATTGTGCCGATGTTTAATGCCCACAATACCAGCACAAGACACCGCATGATCACCAAAAACATCCCCAGCAAAAACCCTGGAGCAAGCAGAGCACGGCATCGAAGTAGAGAACAAAGGAACACCCAACCGGTAACACAACACACTACGATAAGTCTTAGGTTTTATCGTCTGACCCAACCCTGAAATAGGAACTGCCCGAAGCCAGTCTGAGGTGTGATCCCCCTGCTGTGACTGCCACAAAGCTAACCGTCGAGGAGATAAAGAAAAGGTGGATTCTGCCGATTCATTAACCTTTGTGAAGTATATATCTGCCAATTTCTTCATAAGTTTAGGGGCAGCGACTACACTAGGATCACGCAAAATGTCAGACTCCACAGTTCTATTAAAAAGACTCAACGCATCCTCAAAGGCACGTCCACAACCAACAATACCTGCAGTACGTAAAAGCTTATCCTGTAAACCAGCAGACTGCAAACGAGACGCGAGATAAGCATAATGCCGAACATCACTCGCGCAATAAACACCAAGTCCTCCAAAGGCAAAAGGTAAGGTAGCAAGACGCCACTGCCAATCGCCAAAACCAGGCCCCGAAGCAGTAACAATACGCTCCAAAGAAGAACGAAGGGCTCCATCAAAGGAACGATAAGCCTCATCAAAGACACAAGGAGGACAAGTACGCAGGGCAAAATAGAGTTTAGAAATGCCTGTACACGCCCTAAGAAGTAGCAACTCACACTGGGGATCATCAATCTTAGCAATCTTATCCATAAGCGTAATTGTCTTGGACACTCGCTGCATCACAAGCTCCCCACTGAAAATAGAGTCGGAACTAGCAGGACCACCAAGCAACTTTACACCACTCAAAGGCCGTGCAATATCAGGGGGAAGGACACCAACAAGCCTACTACGAGGGTCTTCGACAGGCCAAAAAACCTCAGTCTTCCCTACATTCAGATGTAGACCGAAACTAGGCCCATCCTCCATAATCAACTCCAAAACCTTCCCTACGACCAAGGTATCACCAATAATGGTGCCATCATCCAAATACCATGCCTGAAGACTGACATCAAAAGAGTCTCTGATTTTACACACCAAGGGATGTAAAACCAAAGCAAAAAGCAAAGGACCAAGGGGGTCACCCTGTTGCACTCCCTGAGATGACCATAAGGTGTGCTCTCCATAATACAATCTGGCAGGATGAGAGTAGCAGAATTCAACCCAACGTGAAATGCCCGGACACCGAAGACGAACTTCACGTAACATGATCTCACGATCGACTAAGTTGAAAGCATTTTGAAAATCCACCAACAACATAGAAAGACCGACATCATTTCCACGATCCTCAATCAACCTGTTAACAGCATGAAGTACTGCCTCACCACCCGAAGGAACCCCAACACCAAACTGAAGACCATCAAAGTAACCTCTCAAAGAAGGCCCCACCAAAACAGCTCCGACCTTCGAAACCAAACGCCGCCAAATAGTACCAACGGCTATCGGACGAATACCCCCACCGGGCTTGACAAGAGGAGTTAGAGGAGCACTAGCAATGTACTCACCCAAAACCGCAGGACATTTCCCAGCTAGTAAGAGATTAACCACCTGCGAGATAGAGTCAACTAACTCATCCGAAATAGCCACCGCTGCTCCACTCAAACAATCCATAAGGTGTTGAGCTCGAAAACCGTTCCTACCACAAGATGTACCACGAGGAAAACTCGAAATCCGATCCAAAACAACAGCAGAAGAAGCAATGAGATGATGGTGGTCAATAGGTATATCCGGCAAGGAAGGAGCCGGCGAAGAAGGGTGTTTGGACTGTAAATCCGCAAGAGTGGCAGCAGAATATGGAGCAATGCCGGATGAAGAAAGAACACGGACCGCAGCTGTATAATGACCATCACAACTCTTCCTCTTACACTGCTTGATATTGCGCTCATCCAAATCAAGGTCCTCCTCATCAGCGTCTGAGAAAGTAGGAGGATCCTCCGCCAAAATTTCTCTGAAGAGGTGCAAGCTACCACCCTGCGTACCCCAAGAGCAAATAGCACGGGAAATACTCTCTTCCTGACGTTGACGCTTAATAGCAGACTTACATTCAAGATTACTCCGCGGGCGAAAAGTTTTAAGAGTGCAAAGAGGTAACACCAATAAAGAGACCCAAAAGGAAATGTCATCAGGTTTAGAAATAACCTTGTCAAGAGCACCTTTCAGAACTCGAGCGAACCCCAAACGACACTTGGGAGGGATAGACTTCACAGTGCGAAACCCCTTGGAGAACAAACGATCCAAGTGAGCCACATCGAACCCACAAGAATGATCCTGCAACGAGCCATCATCATGTCCAAGTTGCACCGGTGAAGAAGGAAGTTGTGGTTTGGGGATGTCATAAAGTAGAAATCTAACAATACCATCACCCTCATCGGGAGGTGACACAAAATCTGCACCTCGGCCATGACGACACCTAGTACGATGAGTATGGGTTTTGAAACAAACCCCACATAACCAAATCCCCATACGAGCAAAAGTAACCTCTGCCGCTGTGAAAACAGACAAAATAGTAGAAAGAGCATGTCGTGTAGTATCACGAGCACCAGAACAACAATGACGATCACGAAGGTGTGTGATCAACGAAGTCTTAGTGAGTCCATTCCCACCACCATCTTGACACCCACTAAGACCGACAAAAGGACAATGAAACCGTACAATGGCGGCCATCACAAGAATATAATCGCACCGCAACCAAAAGGTAAACAAAACCAAACCCCCACTGCTGTGCACCGCTCAAGGATGATTGCCGGAAGATGATGTCATGATGATGATGTCATACTGATGATGTCATGCTGATGATGTCATGATGAAGAAGGCAAAATGATGTGTACCACACATGAAAATCAAGGCTACAAGGACGTAAATGCTGAAAGTGGAAAAAAAAACCTTGAATGATGATGTCAAGATGATGATGTCAAGATGATGATGTCAAGATGATGATGTCATAATAGTGATGTCACAATGATGTGTACATCACTGTTTGACGATGAATGGTTGATTTGATCAAGCCACGCCGTCAATCGCTTGATGAACAATTCTGATGACAAAAATTGATCAACCCACGCCCAATCCAAACAATTCTGATGACTAAAATTGACTAAAATATCAGCACACCAATTCGCACACTAAAACTCCACTACACACACCACTAACAGCGCTTACAGCAACCAAGTCCACAACACCAAACCACGGACAGAACCCACCGCAGCACCAGAAAACACAATATCACAACAAAGAAGTCGGAAATAATCACGCCCAACAGCCACTGCTAAACGCCAACAAAGAAGGAAAGCACAATATCGCAACAGTAAAGAATCACGCTCAACCACTGTTTATCAAGCCCTACGCCGTAAATGACGATGATGGACCGTTGATGAAGCCTTATATTGATGAACCGATGATGCACCGTTTATGCACCGTTGTTGAAGCCGACTGGCCGTTGATCAAGCCGCTGATGGTGAAGATGACCGCTGAAGAAGAACCGCTGATGGTGATGATGACCGCTGATGGTCAAGCTGCTGCTGCTACCGTTGATGACGGAGAACCACGACACCACTGAACTGACTCTGAAGCCGGAGACTCGCCGGAGAACGTGCCGTCGAAGATACCCCGACCTCAACCCTAACTGCCTACCCAAGTCGCCCGTTTTGAAAGAAAATCTTCACTATTATTATTATTATTATTATTATTATTATTATTATTATTATTATTATTATTATTATTATTATTATTATTATTATTATTATTATTATTGTTATTGTTATTATTGTTATTATTGTTCTTATTATTGTTATTGTTATTGTTATTGTTATTGTTATTATATTGTTGTTGTTTTGATTAGTATTAATGTATAATATGTATTACGAATTAACATGATAATACCATTATTATACAATTTAGGTATTACTCATAATTAAAAATTGATTATTTTGATAATATTCACTATTCAAAACTTATTACTTACGTATCGTCCACTCGTCCCATCTGATAAAAATTGAACTACAAAAGTTGTCCATCGTTAATAATGTCTAAATTGTGATCAATATCTTATTATTTTGATCTAATACATATACATTATACATAATACATTAATCATAACTAATTTTATTGATCTGCATATTGACAGTTGATCTTCTAATACAGTATTCTTAACTAACTTATACGTTGATCTAGTATATTGACAGTTGATCTAAATATATTGATCATAAATATCTTATATATTGATCTAATATGCCAGTGATTAATCTAATACACTAATATTGTTTGTTGTAAACATTGATCTAATGTATTGATGGTTGATATAATAATATACAATGATAGTTTATCCACGATATTGATCTTAGATTTCTTATTAAATTGTTGTAATATATAGATGATTGATCAAATACACTAATCCTAACTATATTGATGCCCGATCTTCTAATACAGTATTCTTAACTAACTTATACGTTGATCTAGTATATTGACAGTTGATCTAAGTATATTGATCCTAAATATCTTATATATTGATCTAATATGCCAGTGATTAATCTAATACACTAATATTGTTTGTTGTAAACATTGATCTAATGTATTGATGGTTGATATAATAATATACATTGATAGTTTATCTACTATATTGATCTTAACTCTCTTATTAAATTGTTCTAATATATTGATGATGAATCTACTACATTTGCCTTAACGATTTACATTGATCTAATATATAGATGATTGATCTAATACATTAATCCTAACTATATTGATGCCCGATCTTCTAACACCGCCTATTCTAACTATCTTGTACGTTGATCTATCATATATTGACAGTTGATCTAATATATTGATCTTAAATATCTTATATATTGATCCAATACGTCGATGATTGATCTAATACACTAATCTTGATTGTCGTAAATATTTATCTAATGTATTGATCTAATAAGCCGATGATTGATCTAATACACTAATCTTAATTATCGTATACATTGATATACGTTGATATAATATATTGAAGATTGTTCTTAATGTATAACTCTAAACTATATATATATATATATATATATATTGATTGATGATTAATCTGATATACTAGTCTTAACAATCTTAAATGTATTGATAATTGATTGATTGGTCTAATACACATACACTAATCTTAACTCTCGTATACACTAATCTAGTATATCGATGATTGATCTAATATAGTAATACTGATTATCCTAACAAGTTTTCAAATTTTATGTTATCGAAAATTAAATTAGAATAAAATTAATTAAATTTAATAGCTTATTTCACTTTGCAGAAATAGAGATAAACAACTTGACCATCAAAGTACAATACTTTTGATTTATACATCATCTTTATAGTTTCAATAACCGAGTCATTTATAATATTCTAATAACGGAGTACAATATCTTTTATTTCTAATATTCTAAACATAATTAACAACACATTATCAAGAATGTTTTTGTTCTAAAATACAATCAAATAAAGTGATTACAAAAACGGCGATGATCTTCTAAACACGCCATAACAATTCAACTTCAATAATAAGTTCATTTGTTAAGACTCAATCATAAACATAACCCACCGTTGAGTGTGATACGAAATGAATTCACCTTGAATCCGAATCGAATGTCACGGAAATAAACCGAGATAAAGTTGACCGAACTTGAAATGAATTAGAGTCGCTGGCCTGGCCATAATAGGCAGCCGAACTTGAATAGACCCACCCACAGTTGTTTGAACCTAAAATTAACCCGACCCGAAGTCGCCCGAATCCGAAATCAACCCGACCCGAAGTCGCCCGAATCCGAAATCAACCCGACCCGAAGTTGCCCGTACTCGGAATCAACCCGACCCAAAGGCTATCCGAACCCGAACCAACCCTATTCAACCCGTTTATTACCCGACCCAGAGTGGCCCGAACCCGGTAAGCCCCGGTCCGATAATGACCCGGCCCGAGCCCGACATGCTCGTCGACCCGATAATACCCGAACACTGTAGACCCGGACCGACAAAGCAAAGTGGACCGACACAACCCCTCCCAACTCGGACCGACCCAAACCCGACCCGGCCACCCGAATTGACACCTCTATGGATACTCACATTTTGGGATACCCGAAGTTCTGGGTACCCGATTTTGAATACCCTGCAGTCTGACTACGTGTAAAGTTAACTTCATCCATCAACTCATCAAAGATATCGAACCTTACTTGTATATAGGTTTCAAGTCGGGAAATACACCTGTTTCCACTCTACCCAATTGTCCACTGTCCAGACTCCAGCCCAACGCCTGTCCAGTCTTGAAGATAGATACTTTACATGGGAGCATTCCTCCGCATGTGCTAGCGCTCTCCGCCGCTGTCCAACCAACCTAACCGCTCTTCTCTCGCTTTCCATCATCCTCCGCGACAATGGCTTTTCGATATCCAAACCTCCGACGAATCTCAAACCTATTACCTCCACTCCTCTCTGGTCATTTCTCTACTCCTCCTTTCCAATTATCTTCATCCTCTCTCTTTTAATTTACTTCTTCTGCTTTGCCTTTAAATGATTATGTAATTTATTGTAACTTTGAACTGTTTTACCATATTGTTTTTCCCGCTTTATCTCATTAGCTAAGAAATCTATAAGTATGCATTGCAATCGCTGTTTTTAGTTTACACTTTGTTGGCTTTTTGAGCTATTCACTTTTTCTTGGTAATCTGAAAATTGGGATTATGCAAGTATTATTACCGTATGAGTATTGGGAATAATTGGCTAACCTGTTTAAGTTGCCACTTTATATTTATAGAGGAATAAAACCGTCTCTAATTAATACTTTCTAACAACTTGTTTGGATAGCCAAAATAGGAGTCTAACAACTTGTTTGGATAGCCAAAATAGGAGGGAATAGGAGATGACAAAAATCCATTGTTTGGATACCAGGTGAGGGGAATTTGGAGGAAAGGGAAATTGAATGATCAATTTGCGAGAAATTCCACCCTCCAACATTGGAGAGATTTGGAAGGAAAACTCATTTTTATTCACTTCCCTCCCCTTCTTTTCCTTCCTCCCCCCCTCTTTTTTTTTTAATCTAAACACGGAGTAAGAGTCAATAAATAATCAACTACCTTGATAATTACTACCACATGATACCCTTAAAATTTCTCACATTCCGCTTACTTACAACCTGTGTGGTCTCCGATACTAAACACCGGTTATGGTAATGAAATCGTATTATTGCAACCATGGTAACAGAGATTTGTTCTTAATAGTAAGTGATAATAGTTAAGAGTGAGAATTTATGAAGAAAATAACAAATTTGGGGGCAGAGTGTTACCATACGAAATTACATATGAATTTATTTTCATTACCATCTACCAAACGAGCGGTTAGTAGACGCAACTCCGGCAAGTGCATTTTTCTTTGACACGTGCAATAAGTCATGTTTTAAGATAATGGTAGAGGTTGATGTGCCGCTGGGGCTCCGACCCCGTCGTATAATTTATAGGCTCCGCAACAAGGTTTCCAACGATTAGGACAGTAAATTATCCAATTACCACCCTTCTTTTCGGAGTTGGGTTAAAAGGCCGAAATATAGTTGCCCTCCGCAAAAGAAATTGGATTTTGCCAATCGAATCACCAATGATTATTTTGTTTAGTATATGAGTTGTAGGGCAAAGATATCTCTGTTGATATTGTTCAAACATATCATCTGAGTTTGGGATGTGAGCAATTCTTATGCATTATGATTTTGTGTTGTGGGCTTCCGGCTGTTTTTTTTTTTTATTTTTAACTTCCTAGATGAGATGCTGAAATTTTACTGTAAACTGGATTTGTGAGATGGATGAGTGTTACATATTTCTTTGTTTGGTCAACAAAGCTGTTTTTAGATTAGCTAGCTTGAGGCGGTAATTCCATTGCAGAAGCTTATTAAAACTTTGAACTATTTCCCCGTAAATTTATCTTTTCCATCTTGGCATACGAGGGCAGAATTCATCAATCAACCATGAACAAACCATAAATTTATTTTGTTTTCCTTTGCTATGTATGGGAAAAATAATGATTTGCATTTTCACTTTTCATCAGGTCTGGGACGTCAACGATGTGGAGAAGCAGCTTATATAGCTTCCTGTTTGACCCCATTGGCACATACATCAGAAAAGATTGATACAACTGGTGCATGGAGAGGCGTGCATGCCTCAAGGTGGCTACCTGTGTTCCCTTCCCCCCCCCTCATATGTGCACCTTATGTCTTTTTTTCCTTCTTCTGTAATGTTAAGTGTTTGTAAAATAGTTTTCATCATGTTAAGTGGACAATTGAACAGTCATGTTTCAATCTTAGTTCTTCTTTATTTGTTGGAGTATCCTCCTATTTGTCGTGAAGTGGAGAGTAAAATTGAATGGATGGACTATCGGTATAATGCTGGGAGGATTTCTGTGTGCATTTGGGATTGTGTTTGTTATCCAATGGTCATGTAAATTAAGGTCAATTAAATTTTATTTCGTTGTGGCTATTATTTCTCAACTAAAACATTTTATTTTGCTAACCGTCCTAAATGACCAGCGGCAGTTATTTTCAGGTTGTCAACTGTAGCAGATATATCAAAGCAGATTCCTCCTGAAGTGGATCTAGTTACATATTTTGGGTCAACGTTTGATCACATGGAAGGTGTGTATTTGATATTTTTCATGGCTTTGAGATTTTACCCTGCACTTGGTCTTTTTTGACTCAAAGTTTGTTGGGTGATGGCAATATAATGTCTCATACTCTTATGTATTCAGGGTGGTTGAGATAAGAGCATTTAATTATTTTTCGATATTTTTCAGCACTTAATTTCTAATTTTAAATGATGCTCAGCATGTGAGGTACATGTGAAATGAGTACACCAAGAGCATGCAAATCTTTCATTACATTTGAGTAGTATCATGAGTACTGCTAGCTGTACTTGTATGAAGTCTACATGTAACGGTCATTCTAGAATCTAGCTTCTCCTTTCATGGATGCTTAGGTAGTTCCAATCCTATTATAATTTATGTTCCTTTTGTTTTTTTTTGTTGGAAGAAGAGCTTGTTTGCTTCAGGTTAAGATAACCATAGCCATCAGTAATTTTATTTCAAAACATTTAGAAAGAAATCTGATTGGCACATGTGTTTAATGCTCTAAAAATGCGAATATTATTTGTGCATTCTAGAGCTCTTGGCTGCTAGTTTAAAAGAATAAAAAGGCGAATTTGCAGCGGATGCGAGGTGGATTTTAGGCTGGTACTGGATGGATATAGGTGGGCATTGGATAGTTGTTATCCAATGATGTCGATGTGAAATTAGATTTCTAGTTGAGTGATTAGGAAGGCCATGGGGTATTGGATAGGTGGTGGGTGTAAAGATTTGAGTTGCCATAGGTATAGGCGAGGGAGTATCCGCTCAATTGACAACCCTAACAACAAAGTACAAATCTAGATACAAAACCATAATAAGGCTTTCATCTGGGTTTGAGAATTGAGACTAGGTAATAAAATTATTTTTTAAAATTTAGAGGTAAAGGAGGTGGATACAGTGTGGGGCGGGTAAGCTATCCACTACCCACTCAAGTCATACCCATACCAGATGCGATTTGGAATCCTCAAAATTTTATACACCTGCCACCCCTATATTAGTAAAAATTCGAACATAAAAACATGAATGATGCATGACTTTACACTACTTCCCAAATCCCAACGTAATGCTACCTCCGATCTTTCTTGATCTAGACACTTTGTATTTTTGCGCTATTCTCATACTTTTCTTTGACCCTCGTTTGTGATTTATACATAAAGAAAATCATAGTTTTATTGGACTTGTTAGATTCTTCTTAGTGTACATTTTAATGTATCAACTTTTTATCATTTAAAATTATTAACTTATTGGTAATTCAAACTTGTACTTTGGCACTATTCACGTCCTTCATTTTCACCAAGTATTATCATATATATCTCATTTACTTTCGACGTATCACCTTCTCATAGGTTGAACTTATTGATAACTAAAGGTATTTATGGCCAAATGTATGCATCAGCAAACGTGAAGTCAAACTGTATGGATTAGAAAAAGAACCGAACTACTACCAGAAGTATATATATGTGCTACTTACTTCAAACCCTAAGGGCTTTGTTTAGCAAAACCCTTGCTTTAAATCTCATCTTCTAACAAAAAAATATTTTACAATAGTTGTGAACCTGACAACTAACATGGATGAATGGGTACAAAAGGGGAAGAGAACATAAAAGAAATAGTTGAACTTCGAAGTATCTGTTTGATTCTCCGTTTTCCAATGCAAAGGTGTGTCTTATATCCATATTGTTTCATTTATATGTCTTGCTCGATGAATCAATGGTGTATATGCTGCCGCTGATATGGTTGAGTAATCTTTTCCTGCTCCATGCATTTGTAAGTGTACCCCCTGGAGCTGATACCCAGCATTGTCAGTGTACCTTCTGTTGCTGTTATACTTCTAGTTGGAAATGGTCTTGAGTTTTGAAAATTTTGATACTAAATCTCTTTATAATTTTCTACTAAGTAATTTTTGATTGTCCATGATATTTTCAACTTCTTACATAATTTAATTAATTTTTACTCTTTGTTTGATTGTGTAAGATTAAGCCCTCCTTACTAATTTACATTATCGACTGTCAGGCCCTTATCATCTTTGGCTAAATATATCTGATAAAGGCAAGGAATTCTTGAACAAAGATGGAGCATTTTTGCTTGTTGGCGGTGCATTTTCAGATGATTCTCCGGGATCTGAAGGTGATCGAATTGAGATGTTGGAAAAAGTGAAGTTACTTCAGCAGAGGTAAGGGCTTATATTAGAACTGTGAGCTTGATGTTGATGGTTGAAAATTTTCCATATCGATGTGATACGACTTACTTGAATACGTGAACTCTTTTTCTTTGCTCCTTGTAATTCTGAAATGTTGTTCGGATTCTCATCTATTTGATTTTTGAAGTATTAGTATGCCATTGGATTTCTGGATCTTTATTTCCAGCATGTTGAGTGACTACTTCGTTCATATAACTCTTTGTGTCTTGATCTATGTTACTCAGACACGGATTAAGTATCTACTCGCCAAGTATCTGACTCGGCCAATGTAGAAAAAAAAGTAAAGAAGTATCCAAGTGTCGTGTCGTGTCTACGACACTCGATTTTTGAGGCAAAGGAGGGTGTCGAAGTAACATAGGTCTTGCTCACTATTAGAGGTTGATTAGAGAGACTTGTTTTCAGAAAGCAACTAGAAAAACTAAAATGTGGATTGAGGATCCTTAAATTAGGTGCTCCACTTGACGCTAAAGATATTCCGCCCTTGGTGATTTCAAAAAAGGATTGTAGAGGAGCGTGAGTGCCAAGAACAAGAAACGTGCGGATAAAGAAAAAGAAATAGCACAAGGAAACATATTGTATGCATGCTTGTATCAAAAGAAAGAGTGATTAAAAAAATCTTCTACGACATACATGGTTTTTGATAAGTAATAAGAGATGTACATTAAAGTGATACTAAGGGCCTGTTCTCTTCGGCGTAAAACAATTGAACTGAATTGAATGAATAGTGATATATGAGAGTAAAAGTATTGTTGAGAGCTGAGGTGAATTGAACTGAACTGAGAATAAGCGGGGTTCTCTTCATACATAATTAAATAAGCAATTAATATAAAATTAGAAGATTAAAGGCATTGTGAATACCAAAGATTTAACAAGATAAATGATGTGGAGACCTAAGCTTTGTTCTCATCAACTTATTAAATCAAATTTATGTAGAAGTCAAGTTAAGAAAATATGAGTTTGGTTAAGTAAATACAAGTTTAGTTCAATAACAATAATTTAAGTTCATAGAAAAATAAGTTAAGTTCATAAAATATAAGTTAAGTTCAACAAAACCAGTTCGGCATGAATAAGTTTAACAATAATATCCCATAATCTGATTCTCATTTACCCTTTTCCTTAGCCGCCACATGGGTCCACTTGATTTATTAAATATTACTCGTGTCTCTAACTTTCTCTCTTCTATCAAAATCTTAATAAAGAATTTCACTTTCCACTAAGTGTCTCATTTCCTTTGTTTTTGTATGTACAACAACGAGAAGGTCTCGTTGTTGTCGAAACGGTTCTTTTTTCGAATAAGCCAATTCATTTGGGACCCTGCAGATCCACTCTTTTTCCTATCTTTTTCCTATTTAAAGATCAGCCCTTTGTTTTTGTGTTTTCACATCGAGAATCGAAATAAGTTTAATTAGTCGAGAATATTAAGGTGGAAATTTTCCTGTAATGGTGATGCAAATCAAATGGTCTGATTTAGCACAAACACTCTTATAATATGAATTTACTACCTATGTTCCAAATTAGTTTTTTCCCCCTTTTCGAGGTCAGATCTATTAATATTCACCGTATGTTTTCACATGAAAAAAAGAAACATTCTGATGGGTTTTGTTGATTCATTTCAATGTATGAAATAAAAATTAACTCTTCATAATTTCTTAGTATATGATTAAATATATCATTGATCAAAGATGTGTCGTATAAACCATGAAATAGAAAATGTAATAAATAAATTTGCTCTTGTACTAAGTAAAATATGATATATTTTATATTTAAGGTGAAGACAACTATCTCTTTTATTGTAACAATTGTCATTATGTAATTTCTCGCAAGATAATTGTGCTAGTGGTAGTTTTAGAAGAGATTAAAAATTTATTATTAATAATAATATTATTGATAATGGTTGTAATGACGATGATAATAGTAGTAGCCTGATCGAGTGGAGTACGTGAGCAAAAACGGGAACAGGGACGAGGATGGAAATGTAAATCTTAAAATTATAATCGAGCAGGTATGGACTATGGTGCATTATTAAGTGAAGTTTCCTAGATGAGAGATGTAACAGCTACAGGATGATTATCAAGTGAAGTACAGTGCTAGATATGTAGTAGCTATATTAAAAGTACATTTGCAGGTCATAATATTAACAACAACTTTAACGATTAGCAATTGTAAAAGTATTATCATCTTCATAATATAGTTACTTAAGCTAAGGGGATAAAAATAAAATCACCAAACTCTAAGTAGTATTCAAGCAAATAAGTTAAGGTTAAAATAAGTAAAGTTCAGCGAAGATATTTCAAGTTTAGCTCAAATGTGTTAAGGAGAACAGATTCTTAGGGTTAAGAATTTAAAAAGGAATAAGACTTCTTCAGTAGAAATTATATTATGCTATTGATATGCGCAACTTGCTCATCAAGTTTTCTTGTTGACTTTGTTTTTCTAGGGTGGTCTCTTACCTTATCTCAACTTATCGTAATTTTCAGAACTCCTCTTAACTTTCAGAACTTAATTTCTTAGCCTTGCACTTGCATCTAATTTATTTGAACTCATTGGCCTCAATGGCCTGAGTTTAACTTATTTGAACTTATTATAGTCGTAAAATGATCTTGCTTAACCCTTATGATCTTTAAATAAAATGTATTTGAACTAATTTGAATTTATTAGCCTTGAACTTAAGTAGTTTGAACTATTGATCTATTGTACCTGAAATTGTGCTGACTTGTTTTTCTTGAAGTAAGTTAAAATACAATGAGGTGAATAGGGACTAAGGTTGCTTAGATCTTATCCTCTTGTTTCTTTATCACCTACATGAATTCTCATTGGATTATTGTGTCAAAGGGTAAAATCTAAAAAAAATGATATGCTCTAAGCAGACTAAATCTTGCCAAATTGATTTTCTAATTGAGTTGTCTCAACGCACTTTGGGATGCTTTCAACATTTAGAGATTGAAGCCATATTATTAATTTAATATGAGTATGTTATTAAATTAGTCATGTATCTTTATTTCTGTCTCATGTCAGGTACCCATGGCTCCATATATTCGGTTTCCAATCTTGCTCCTCAATCAGCTCAACAGCTGATCATGATCACCTTATCAATGTTATCATGGAAGAATCCATTACTTTTCCAATTTTACTGTGCACTAAGATTTTCCCAGAGGTTAGAGTTCAAATGTCTCTACAGAAATGCAACTTAAAAAAAGTTCATTTTCATGATACTTTGTCAATATTGAGATATTGGTATATAACAATGATGGAATATTCCAAAACTGATGACTTCTGAGTGTGGACCAATGTTGCACTTTAGTGCTGAAGAAATTGAGATTATGTAGTCTGGGCCATAGTTGTTGTGCACATAAATTTGACAGTTCTGTTGTGCTGCTCAGCATATCAAGTCATACTTTGCATAAGTGGAGGTCCTCATATGAAAAGCTGTAAATGTAAACCACCAAATTCTTTTGTGGCTCACAGTCAAGTTGAGCCAGTCATTTAACCTATCACCAAACAAGATGTTGTTCTGGCTTGCAAGATATTTCATCTCAAGAAAGTCTACCTCTCCGTCTCCGTTCAACACCTTAAGAACTCTATGGTGTTTCCTGTTTATTGTT
This sequence comes from Patellifolia procumbens, assembly GCA_947645195.1. Lineage (NCBI taxonomy): Eukaryota > Viridiplantae > Streptophyta > Magnoliopsida > Caryophyllales > Amaranthaceae > Patellifolia > Patellifolia procumbens. Next base: position 96,540 of record CANSGD010000458.1, read on the forward strand.
GTTTTTTTAGCGTAATGAAGGTTTACAATCCAGTATGAGCTTGTACATTATGATGCCACTTTCTGTGGGTTCTGTGCTTTCCACAGAATTTACCTCTATATGCTGACCTTTCAGATGCTAGCATCTTCTGCACACTGCAGCCAAATAGTAGATTATCTGGCTTATAGGTTCAATAATAGAGTTAGACAGTAAATTTGGCTGGTTACTAGTTGGATTTCCCAGTCACTGAGTGGTATGGAGAAGGTTTGTGCGAATGTAATTGAGAAACATTCTGTGATGCCACCTTGTCTGTCGTAGCATCTTCGAGGGGTGCCACCCTAAAAAGAGATGGGCTTTGAGCTAGGATTGGTTATTCACTATACCAAACATAAAGCTAGAAGGATATTTTCAAGCCTATACTCTAATACCCACTATTGACTTAAAATGCTTCTAGTCACCAACGTGAGGGTCAGAGATATTTTTGCTCCATCAGCCCTACTTTTGTACTCCATTTTTGGCTTGATTGACTTTCTTCTAAAGAGCATCTTCTTTGCCGGCAAATCTCAGTCATCCAACTGTGTTCTAAATAGGTATATGTCAACTATCGAGTGTTTAGATAAGTGGATACACATGCTAGGCGTAGCTGTAATGGACATAGTAAGTTATTACATGGATGTTCTCTTCTACTCTTTTTCCCCCAATTGCTCCCTCTTCTCTCCAATCAAATAGCTAAGAAGCAAAGAGAGTGATGAGGGTGCGAAAACAGAAAGAGAATAGCAATAAACTTGTTGGTTTTATCCTATGAAGCTGTATGTACCGCATCCCGTATAAGAGACGGGTAGGAGTCTGGTACGGGACGATTAGGCCCCAAAACGTGTGCAAAACGTATCTGGGATGGTGGAAAACATCGGGCTCAGGTGGGTATTGTTCACTTAAAGACGTTGTCTGGCATTTTTAGACATAAATCTGGTTTTGTGCTTCTCCCTCCCTGCAACTTGCCACCATCTTAATGATCTTATACAACTCAGCCTCACCGGCTTGCCGAGGACAGCCAAGGCGTGAGCATATGCCGTACACTCAAACAAGCATGCATTAGGGGACACGACGTCCAACGGCTAGCTGTACCCCATGTCACTTCCCTTCAGGGAAGAAAATTGCAAATATCGTCGCGTTCGCGGTAACGGTCGCGATGACGCGGGAACGGCTTGTAACAGTCGAAAAAAGACAAATCGTTGTTGACGCGACGTGAATTTTTTCAAAAAATTCACACAATTAGAATTTTAACCTCAAAATGGCATTTTTGAAGTTTTATAAGTATTCTTATACTTCCTCCGTTTTTATTTAAATGTGACACTTTTAGATTCACGGACTCCTAGACAATTTTTGGGAAGGAAAAAGATAGAGAGAAAAAAATAAGGGGACCCATGTGAGAGGAGAGAGATAGAGAGAGTTTATTGACCAAAAAAGAAAGTGTCACATTTAATTTAAAACTTCCTAAAATAGAAATTGTCACATTTTAAAAAAAACGGAGGAAGTAACTTAATTTGACCAAAGCAATCATATGTGTGGATTACACATATTGTGAATAAAAGATTACTTTAAACATGAGATTTATGTCATATTATATATAAAAATTGATACTAAATCATATATATTACTCAACTTGGAAGCCCATGGTAAAGTTTTTCTCCTTTCGTTGGTGTGACCCTATATTTTTTGTGCTACTATGCGTATATTCCCTTTCTTTTTTTTGACCAATTTTCATATGGTAACGGATGTAACGGGTAAAAAAACGCTCTAATGCGGCGAGTCACCGTTACGTAACGGACAACGCGGCGAGTTGGACGTGAATTTCATCGCGGGGTTACGTAACGACATTTCGCGTAACGGCAAGTTCAAAATTCGTTACATAACTGCCGTTACGTAATGTAACGTAACGGCCGAGTTTTGTTTCCCTAGTTCCCTTGGCTTCTCACTTCTCGTCCTCTCACGCTGGTCGCTCTCTGTGCTCCGCTCAATTGGTAATCTATTCCTCTCATCATGTCTTAGTCTTAGATTTTGCAAGTGAGCTAATCACCAAGGGGGGGGGTAGGGGGTGGGGGTGGGGGTTGGGGTTGGGGTTGGGGTTGGGGTTGGGGTTGGGGTTGGGGTTGGGGTTGGGGTTGGGGTTGGGGTTGGGGTTGGGGTTGGGGTTGGGGGTTGGGGTTGGGGTTGGGGTTGGGGTTGGGGTTGGGGTTGGGGTTGGGGTTGGGTGAGGGTGAGGGTGAGGGTGAGGGTGAGGGTGAGGGTGATTAGTAATGCATCTCCATACATAGAGTTACACCATAAAAAATAGAGTCAATTTTTTTTAAGATAATTTCAATTTTTTATGTTAAGAGTTTTATCATTTCCTTTGTTTTTTTATTGCATCATAACTACCACTTCATACAAAAGTGTGAAGGAAAAGCTTCCAAAAGTCGGTATGAATTATGTAAACAAAACTCGGCCGTTACGTTACATAACGGCCGTTATGTAACGGATTTTGAACTTGCCGTTACGCGAAATGCCGTTACGTAACGCCGCGATAAAATTCACGTCCAACTCCCCGCTGTGTAACGGTGACTCGCCGCGTTAGAGCGTTTTTTTCCCGTTACATCCGTTACTATATCAAAATTGGTCAAAAAAAAAAAAGAGAAAGGGAAAATACACACTAGTAGCACAATAACAATAGGGAGACACCTACGAAAGGAGAAAAACATGCCATAGGCTTTCTAGTTAAATAATATATATGGTTTACTATTAGTTTATATATATAATAGGATATGAAGCTTATGTTTAAAGTAATTTTTTTGTTCACCATACGTGTAACTCACCCATATGATTGGGTTGGTCAAATAAAGTTTTAAGAATACTTATAAAACTTCAAGGATGCCATTTTGAGGTTAAAATTCTAATTGTGTGATTTTTTTTATAAAAATTCACGCCGCGTCAACCGCGATTTGTCTCTATTCGGCCGTTACAAGCCGTTCCCGCGTCATCGCGACCGTTACTGCGAACGCGACTGCATCCGCGATTTTTCTTCCTTGGGTATGATACAATTGATATGCGATTGCCATAAATGGGAAATTATGCAATAGAAAAAAACGCAGGAAGTATTAATTTGAGTTTCAAACTCAAAGCAAGAGACTGAGAGAGTGTGTCTACTTCATGTGAGACAAAGTCTTACACAAGAAGTGAGAAGGAATATGAGTTGGACCGTCGTTCACTTTGAGTTGTATTACTTCTCACATAGAGTTACACAATTACAAAATTGGGTCACAAAACAAAAATCGATTTTTAGGTTAGAGTTTCAGTTGTGCATTAGAGTTATATCTCTTCTCACTTGTCACACGAAAAAACCTCCTCACATGAATATATTTCTCTCTCTCTCTCTCCCTCTATCAATATAATATTTGTCGAATCCATGCCGTAACCGAAAATTTTGATTTCTGTTTCCAGTCTTTACCTGTCTAGATGCTACGTTGGTTTTAATTGCAATGGTTATCTTAGATATTGTGTATACTAATAACTTCTTTTTATTTAGATGGTTACTGGGCCTTGTTGCATGTTGTTGAATGGTCTCCAAGATCCCCCATTGTATCATGAAAGGGACATCGATTTGAATACTCTTCATAAAGGTATGTGTCTTCTTTCATGACAGAACTACCTAAAATTTCAATCTGAATTATGTAGATTAGCGTCAATGTAATTGTGACTTATATTTAAATTTGTTATTTGGTTAATGATATAGTGCCAATCCTGAATGAGTGGGTATTGTTAGGTTTGAGGCTTACTGATATGAGGTGGGAATGTTGGGTCCTTTATATGTATCTCATGGTTGGTGGAAGTAGAAAAGGGAAAGTCATAGTGATATTGATGAAGAGATTTGAAAGGGGGCATAATCAAAGATGAGATTGGAGTTGCTTAACTATAACAGCTTCTAATGATTAGTAGGAGGCTAGGAGCGGGGGAGGATTAAGGATCGTGTTTCATCAATTTTTTTGAGTGGATGAAATGTAAGGTTGCGTAAACAATCCTTAAAGATAACAACTTGTCATGGCTGGTAAGAGGCTAGGAGCACGGGAGGATTAAGAATCATGTGTTTCATAGCTTTTTTCAAGGGGATGGAACACATTTGATTTTATGTGAACAAGCCCTTTGCACCACTTTTAGATGCTGTTCATCTTTGCTCTTGTTTTATTTATTGTAGGAGGCATGCTTGCATGTGTGTGAGTGATGGGTGGAATAATCACCTTGACATGCAAAAGGAAGATGGTTATTCGGTCTCCCACATATGGTTGTAAATCATCACCTAGACCTGCAAAACTGACCAGACTTGGAGTCTTGTTCTGAATTCAATATGACAAAAGCTAATCAATTTTTATAATAAATGAATCGACAATAAACCTGGATATGGTCCCACCTTATTTTGATCGGCCGGCCCAAAGGCCCAAACGAAATTGACCTGAGCTGAACCCAATTTTCACCTCTACAAACACCTCCCCTCCAGTAACTGTTCCCTTAAATCTTCATATCCTGCTACTGCCACCGCCAGACTCCACCTGATGACCACCAGGCATATCCAGCACCATTTCAGCATTACGCCTGCTATAGCAGGTCTACAGCCACTGGCCCACTGAGGCACTATCCACCCTGCTGGCAACCACCGATTTTGTCATCTTCATCATTTTACTTCTCTATTTCTCTCCTTTTGCTGCTTTGAATCTTTAATTAAGGTTTACAAGGATGATGAAGCTTTAGAAGTGGCTTTGGACGTTCCGTTTGCAGTGGTTGAGATGTTGATGTAGTGGTGTTAGCGTTCATGAAAACAAAACTTGGCCGTTACGTAAAACATAATGATTGGATTTTGAACTTGCCGTTACACGAAATGCTGTTACGTAATGCCGCGATGAAATTCTCTTCCATCTCGCCGCGTTCTCCGTTATGTAATGGTGACTCGTTCTGTTATAGCGTTTTTATATCGGTTATCTACGTTACTTTAGCAAAATTGGCCAAAAAAGAGAAGGGGAAAATACATATAGTAGCACAAAAACAATAGGCACACACCAACGAAAGGAGAAAAAATTGTCGTAAGCTTTCATGATGGACAATATATATGAGTTAGTATCAAATTGTATTTATGGTAGGATATGGATCTCATGTTTTTAGTAATTTTTCATTCACTATATGTATAACTCAACCATATGATAGCTTTGGTCAAAATAAGTAATAAGAATACTCATAAAACTTCAAAAATGCAATTTTGAGGTTAACTTTTTGATAGTGTGATTTTTTTGAAAAAATTCATGCCGCGTTAACCGTGATTTGATTCTATTCGACCGTTACAAGCCGCATCCGCTTCATCACGAGCGTTACCGCGATTGCGACCACATCGCACCTGCAATTTCTTCCTGGCTAGCGCTAGAGGGATTGAGGACGATGGAGAAAGGGAGGGGGGGAGGTTAGTGGTTAGTGCCTGACGTGTTGTCAAAACAATGTTAAAAGAAGGCCGCATTGTATCGTATCGGCTGTATTGTATCGTATCAGTGACATCTCATGGTCTCCACGACTCCACCGATAATTACCGCGACACCGCTGCCAGAACGGCTATTGAAACTGAAACCACATTTTTGAACTATGGTGCGTGGTGGTTATGACGCTACTGAGGGTAGAGAGGGAGATGAGTATGAGGTGTAGAGGGAGAAGGCAAGGAAAAAAACTCGCAGAATACATTTATTTGCCGGCCCTAGAAAAGGTATCACCATCTGAATCTACATTTCGTTTTTTTTCCTGCTCCTCACTTAAGGCAATTCCATAGTGGTTCTTTATGCGTTGAAAACTTGGAATAATTTATAGGAAAAATTGCCTAGAATAATGCAACCTTTTGGCGATTCGCAAATAATAATGCAACCTTTCGATTATTTTGGAATAATGTAACCTTAATACCCCATTTATTTTAAACAGGATAAAACCGGTTATGACTTGTAGAATAAGTAAAATGGACACTTGTCGCATAATGATTGGCTCTAATAAACAATTTTAAAAAGTAAAATAAAAACAAAATAACAAAAAAAATTAAATCAAACCACCCCTTCCCCCCTCCCACCGTCAGCCTGTAGCCCCAGCCTCACCCACATCCACCACTTCACTTTCCCAGCCACAAACCACCAAACCGTCGCCAACTTCACCACCCCACCCCATTTTTGCCGGCGAGAGTCATCTGAACACCAAAGAGAAGACTAGGTGGTGCAGCTATGAGGAAAAGAGGGGAAGCGAAGGCGGGGGGAGGACATTACGTCCGGTGGTGGCGCAACACACAAAGAGGAAAGGGAAGCGAAGGCGGGGAAGGGGGTTTCGTCGGGGAAGCGAAGGCGGCGGGGAGGGGGGTTCGTCCGATGGTGGGGAGGTGGGGAGGTGGGTGTGGCGTTTTAGAAATGGGGGTTCGTCCGGTGTGGGGTGGGGCTGGGATAGGGGTGGGTGGGGGAGTTTCAGTTGGGGCTGGGGTGGGGTTGTGGCTGAGGTGGGGGGTAGGGAGGTTGGGGCAGGGGGGTGGGGGAATTTCGTTGGGGCTGGGGTGGGGAGGTTGACGCTGGGTGGGAAAGGTTGGGGGTGGGGAGGGTGGGCTGGGGTGGGGGGTTTATTTTATTTTATATTTTATTTATATATATATTAATATATTAATTAAAATTTAAAGCTTTAAATAAAAAATTATCAATGCTTTAGGTTACCGGTCATTTGTCTTGTTTAAAATAAATGGGGTATTAAGGTTGCATTATTCCAGAATAATCGAAAGGTTGCATTATTATTTGCGAATCGCCAAAAGGTTGCATTATTCTAGGCAATTTTTCCTAATTTATATTGATATACGGATGAATTGCATATTCCACAACCAAAAATATCCATTCGTTTAAATTTTATCCAGCATTTAGTTTGTTCCATGAAGTGGGTGGCGCATTTTTAATTTTTTTTCTCTTTGTTTTAAGTTATCAGAGACTTGAACGAGCAGCTTGACAAGAATGCTGGTAGTACTATTAAGCTGAGCAGTAGCTGGTCTAAACCGCGTGAAGGCATCAAGGAACCTTATGCTAGTTTGGCTCGGCAGAACATGGTTCTTTATTTTCCAGGTATTTACTTTTTCATGTACTGATTCTGATGATTTGCTCTCTTTTCTTTCTCTGTCAGAACTGATTTTAAATATAGATCACTGAAAATCTGACGATGGATATCTCCTTTAGGTACTTCACAAGTTCACGCATTCCCTGCCCACTTCCATGGAATAGTGTCCTTGTAGCCAACAATTTAGAGTGCAATTTACCAATGGCTTTATTCTTTCTTTTCACACTGTATCTTTTGTATCTATGTTTTACCTGTAGTAGCAGCCTAGCAGGAAGGTTTTGATGATACTAAATTAGTATCCTTTCTATTCTTTTTATCTGGAAAGTAGTTAGGAACAACACCTTTTGATCTCCTTTTAAATCAAATTTAATGGCAATTGAGGACTATGCTTTGCATTTGAATTTGATTTTCGTCAACTCTTCTGTTCTTAGAAGAGGATTAAAATTTTGGTCAAATGCTCAAACTGTTTTCACGGCCTTGGTAATTGGACTTTTAACAATCTCACTGTGTGCTTTCACATGAAAAAATTACCTCAACCTCACCGTTCCATATATCTCCTGCATAAATATAGTTTTAACTTTTAATCTGTCTCTTTATCCATCTAGCTCTCATTTCACCTGTCTCTTCTCTCTTTCTTTTTTTTCCTCTGGTCTGGGATAATCTATGACTGATGTAGAGAGTGCTGTCATGTCATTTTCGTCAAAACTTTGTGGAGACCTCCTGTTCCTTTTTGTACACTTGGTTTTGTTGATAAAATAGAAGTTGAGAACATAATCTTGTTACAAGGACCATGTGCTCCCCCTTTTCACTAAGAATGTTACCTTTATTTATATAGAATTAGTCCAATAATCTTGTTTACTCACTTAATCCAATAATCTTGTTTACTCTTAGCTTGTTGTCGTCTAAATCATGGATTATACGTTGAAGTCATCAACTTAGAGTCATGTACTTGTATGCAAATTTCTGAAACCAAAACTGACTTGTTAGTTGCTCTGAACCCCTTTTTGGTGTTTGTAATGCATCCTTTTGTCTTTTACCATGAGGGCTACTGTAGACATTTCTTCTCTGAAATTAGAAGAGCTTCAATATTTTGGAAATCCATTTTTTTTTTGAGTTCTTGTTTCCAATCCTCCTTGATGGTCTTGAGAACTACAAATCTACTCCATAAATCCAATTATCTAGTGTTATGTCCTTGAATTAAGTCAAACTTATTTTTCTTGTATCCTTGAATGATCAATATGGTCAGCTTTGGGTTCTGTGATACTTACCTCCGTTTTTTTAAGTGTGGCACTTTTTTTTTCACGCATTTCAAGGGAGCGATTTAGGGGTGTAAACGACTATATTTTACGACGAAATTCTAATACAAGCAAGTTTGACATTCTATATTACATGTCTTGAAATTTCGTTGATTAATTTGCTCGTTTATACCCCTAAATCGCTCCCTTGAAATGCGTGAAAAAAAAGTGTCACATTTTAAAAAAAACTGAGGAAGTATTACTTTCCTTGGTCTTTCTTATTTCTGGGGAAGAGGAGGAGGTGATAACCTGATAAATGAGCATTTTTTTCATTGATGAAAGTAGTACACTCGCAAGAGGGAGACATGTTAAACGAAGGGCTTTCAGCATATGCCTCTTCACCAAAGAAGTAGAAATCACTGAGGGGTGAGGCTTTAAAGTAATACTTGTTCAAAAGAAACGAAGATTTACAATTATGCTAGCACTTCCTGCTGCCATATTAATACAAGTATCTGCTGGATTGTTCCTCTTCAACCCTTCACATCTGGCCTATTTTAGCATTATTTGATAGTTAAAGGTAGAGGGACAGGGATATATCTAGATGTGATACACCATTGCACTGCTATGTGCTGGTGGAACAACAATCACAACAGGACTTTTGAATTTGCTTTTCTTGAATCTGCACCAGGTTCTGTCCAAGACTCATTCATTCTTATATAAAGAACGACTCCTAGTCAGTTATGATGATCCAAGTAAATGCTTTCAGCTTGCTTTTCTTAGTTATTGATGCTTGAGTTTGTGAAGTTGCTTTCAATTCTATCTAAGTATAAGAACAGTTATGACAAAATTGGTCTCTAGTAGAAGAGTTCATGGTAAACCATGCAATGATTGCACAGATGATATGCATACCTTGAATCAAGCACAACATTTAATTACTGTCTTGATCAGCTAACCTGGTACCAAAGTGAAAAGGGGGCCCATTATGGTGATATTAGAGAAAGTGGATTTTAATTTGGACCAGTATTGTAGACTAGTTACTGGTGTAATGTGATTTTTGATAGTTCTTCTGAATTGCAGCTTGCATTTCAGCTGATGAATCTGGCAATAGATTATTCATTTCAGACTGCAATCATCATCGTGTAATTGTATCCGACAGCGAGGGGATGATTTTGGACGTGGTATGTATGAAGTGACTCATTTTTACTTTTCGACAACTTTTGCAGTTCTAAAATCTTGATTTCTACTTCTTTTTAAAACTTGCTCCCTTCATCAGGAGGAAATAGTACAACTTGATATGCAGTTCAAAAAAATTCATCTATTTTATCATAGTAACATGCTTTGTTTCCAAAAGGCTTGCTGGCTTTGCTTATCATTGAGAAGATTGTAGACTCTCATGTATACATGGTTCTGCAATTGTGAGGTTAATCATGCTCTCCTAAGTCCTGAAATTGAAACTTGATTCATATATCTGTATCTGACTGTCATTTTATCATATTCTATTGAGAGTTGGCAATGGGTTGAGAATATTTGATCGTGGTATTATATGTTGGTTGTTGCTTTATTGATTCCAGATTTCTTTCTGGTTTTTGTCAATGTTGATTGTTTTCCGTTTGTTCTTAATTATCTTATTTCCATGGTTTGGCAAAAGCTAGGCTTGTTCTGCCGTGTGCTGTCTGTATATCAATCCCGTTCATCCAACGTTGAACGGTTGCATTAGAATAATTGGGTTTCCCATCCATAGTCGACTTTTTGTATCCCAAATATTTGTTGTTCATGCCAAAATACTTGACCATGGATGTCCTTTCTGGCTCTTTGCGGTTGTGGAACAATAGTGTCTGGTGTTCTACGTAGTTATTTTTCAAAGCTCTATAATTCTGGAAGCTCTGATTTTCGACTATTGATCTAAGTTTATTTTTGAGTAAAATACATATTTATTGCTGAAATACAGAGTCTATGTCCAAACTTACAGATTTCATATGTCAGATAGGTTCTTCCCCAGGTTTTGAGGATGGAGACTTTGAAACAGCCAAACTAATGCGGCCTGCGGCTTCCTATTATCATGCTTCAGAGGATTGTCTCTATCTAGTAGACTCAGAGGTCTAGCTCTTGTTCTTTCCCCTTTGCTTAATGTTCATTGTCTATTTGGTTGGTGATGTATACCTTTTCTGTATTTATTGTTCGCATAGATATCTTCTGCTTGAAGAGCCTAAATATTTTCAATGGTGCAACATCTGTTAAACCAATTCATATAAAGGATCTATTTGAAAAATGTAAGTTGAAAGATGCAATTTGTGAAGACCTGAGATTTTGCAAGTGCTGGGAAGCATCTTTTGGTCTTTCCTTTTCTTTTTCTATTTGTTTATCACGGTGTTTCTCTAAGACAGAGAGTGATGTAGCTTGACGTGCATTGGAAAATCCCTAAATTTCACTGCTCTTCCTTGTTGTCATTTTCCTTAAATATTATGGCATGATCGGGTTGTCCAGATTGCTAATGTGTAAGTTGTAGAATATTGAAGTCTGATTCAAAATCTTAAGTTTGTTGGATCTATTTCTAATTCCCAGTTTTGTGCGTTGGTAGGATTTTCCTCTTTGATGATATTTTTAGTGTCTTCTGAGATCACTTTGGCATGCTATGAAGTTTCCTTTTGTTTCTCTTTGTTTGTGAAGAATCATGCTATCAGAAGAGCTGATATCGGTAGAAGAGTCCTCGAAACGCTGTACCCAACGTGCAATGACAAAGGGAGAGGTGGAGTGTGGACTTGGGTATTGGATAAGCTGGGGTTTAAAAGAGATATGGTCATGAAGTCCGATGAATTTGATCCATCATTGTTATTTCCTTGGCATCTTCTAAAATCCGTGGATGGTGACCTCTTAATCTTGAACAAAAGGTAAGTGATTCTCTTGTGAAATTTTCAGCAAGCTGACTGTGAACAACTTGGAAGGGTTTTACATTCACTTGTGTATCTGTGAGTCAGAGATGATGGAGTGTGAAAAAGGATTCTGTACTAGAGTCTCCATTCTGCTTTATGAGGAAAATTTGTGACATATTTTCTTCTTATTCCTTCAATTACTGAAAATATAACTTCTGAAGTGCTCTAATCTAGCCGTTCTGATTCTGCCCATAGCTCTATAAGGTGTGAAGTGCTTTTTTTTTGGTTACTCATGTTTTGTTGCTAATGAATAGTATATCGAAAATTATAAGCTGAAGTTTTGTGTGCCTCTTAGTTTCTTAATATTAAAACTACAAATCATAATTGTGCTTCAGAAAGGATGAGGGTCGAAGCGAAGAATCTTTACTCTTTTTATTTACTTTGGATAGTGACTCTACTTCCCTTTTCTCTTTTCACGTGATTACTTGAATCCCCTCACTGTTAGTTCAGTTATATGTTAATTGCCTTTTTGTTTACTGCATTATGACTTTTACTTTAGCTAGTCATGATTATTGGTCCAGGTTCAAGTATCCAGCCATTCTTTCATTCTTGCACCATTATAATGCCATTTGGTTTGGGGTAGTGTGAATAGAATGTGTGTCGATTCCCACATTTAGTTTTCAAAGGAAGCTGTTTTTACTTGCAAAGAGTGACTCATGTATAAGGGATTGGGCATGAGTTTGCGCATTAGTGTTGGGAAAACAAAAGGATTCCCTGTTGGAGTACATCAAGGTTCTGCTTTTAGCCCTTCTCTTTTTGCTATATTCATGAACGAATTGACGCGGTCAACTTAAGATGATATACTATAGTGCATGATGTTATTGTGATTGATGTGACTAAAGAAGACGTAGAGATTAAGATGGAACTGTGAAGACAAACTTTGGAATCTCGAGGCTTCAGGCTGAGTAGAAACAAGACAGAATATTTGGAATGTAATGGGGATATTATTATTAACGTTCTCACTTCTTCCGTTATCTATCTATTGTCAAAAGTATGGATAAGTGGACGGAGAGGTGGTTCACAGAAGCATGATGGTTGAAGTGGGAGATGGCTAGAGTGACTTATTGTGATCCATGCCCAAAGATTGAAAGGAAAAATTTACTCAAAAGGCCACTATTGTATGACTGCCGTGAAACATTGTAATGTTCATAAGATGAACGTGGCCGAGATGCACATTGGCCGTGTTGCCATGCTTGAAAGGATATATTGAATGAGATAATTAAGAAGTAGGGGTTACACCTATTAAGCATTAATCGTAAGATGAGGGAGAATCACCTTAGGTAGTTTGGAGTTTTGGGCATGGAAGACGGTTATCGAGTGATGCAACGATTACGAGGCCGGAAGAATGGCATAGTTAAAAATAGTGTGAGGGGTAGGGGAAGACTTAAGAAAACTTGGATGAAAGTGATTGAGTGATATGACTATATGAGTCTACATGGGATTGAGGGAAATATGGCGTAGGATAGGGCACAATGGAGGAAGAGAATCTATGCTGATAACGTGTCTTCTTTCTTTCTCCCCTTCTGATTCCTTTTCCTTCATGTGTTTTTTTAAATTTCTCATGTAATTAATTATTTTCTTAGTTTTCTAAACAATTTTTTTTATTTTTTATTTTCACATATGTTTCTCTCTTTTATATATTTTCTTGGCCCTCTTTTATCAGACTCTCAATTTTCGTTTTTCTATACCTTTATATTTTGGTTTTTACTTCACACCTCTTCCGTTTTCTTATACTTTTTCTTCCTACTTCCCTCACTTTTACCTTTTTATTTCCTTTTTTTTACTCGCTTTAAATCATTCCTTTACTTTTTTTGTTTCACTTGTCATGTGAGATGATATCCTATGATGGTTCGTATGACCCAACCTTAAATCATTATGGGACCAAGCCTTTGTTGTTGTTGTTGTTGTTGTTGTTGTTGTTGTTGTTGTAACCTCCATATGAACTAATGATTCCTTGTCGACAGCCATAAATGACAGTTCAGATTATATTTTCACAGCTTCCTTATTCCCATTGCTGTGTGTAGAATATTTATTATTTGTTATAGCATTGCCCCTCCTGCTCCTTTATTCATATGCTTTAGGTCTCATTGCTCCCAATTCCACTTTTATAGTGCTATTATTTTGGCAAATGTTTACAAACGGTTGAAGATATCTAGTGTTGATAAAATTCAATTGAGGATCTCGTGGCTGCACCTGTTTCTGTTGACAAATTTTAATCTTTGATCTTGCTACTTGCTTACCTTCAGGAATTCCTTATTTCGTCGGTCAACATTTTTAATTATGACGCCGCTTTGTCAGATTTGCATTTGTGTATTGATTCCCAACTTATGAGAACTCGACGGACAAAGATGTAAACCCTCTGCATCTTGTCAATATTACTACATCATTAGGCGTCATCCCCAGTATCTCGGGAAACTACATTGGGAATAATCCATAAAAATGTATAATTTTGGCAGATGATTCGGAAAAACTAACTTGTCTGCTATTGTCGTGCTCTTGTGAATGTTGCATTTGGTTGGTATTAGATAGTGATCAGGATATACAGTTTCTGGCCTTGAAGTAATTCCTTGATCTCCTAGTTCTAGATTGTTGCAGTTGGTTGTCACTAAGATCTCAATCATCCATTATGGACATGGTGGTGCCACTGCCCACTTCATGCCTTACTTCATAAAGGAGTTTGGACATACATCGTCGGACATAGGATCATCAGCAACATCACCAAGCTGTAGCTTTCTCATCCTCTATGATCTTCCATAATTTGTACATATGATGTTTGTCACATCAAGGACTCAATATCCTTCTCAGTCAAAGATCTTAAGAATGCTCAACCCTTCTTTTTATAAATTGGCCCTTATTTAAGCTGGGCTACTACTGCTAAGCAGTGGGATATTCAAATTCGCCATAATCTAAATGTCTTCTTTCGTGTCTTTCCGCAATGAGCCTTGTTGTACTCTTTCTTTTTCTTTGTTAATTTGATCTGATATCCACTTATTGATCATATGATCAACTCTTAGTTTCTCGTGTAATCTGACATACTTGCAAGTGGCATGTATGCCAACCAGGGAAGAAAATCGCGGATATCGTCGCGTTCGCGGTAACGGTCGCGATGACGCGGGAACGGCTTGTAACGGTCGAAAAAATACAAATCGCGGTTGACGCGGCGTGAATTTTTTGAAAAAATTCACACAATTGGAATTTTAACCTCAAAATGGCATTTTTGAAGTTTTATAAGTATTCTTATAACTTAATTTGACCAAAGCAATCATATGGGTGGATTACACATATGGTGAATAAAAGATTACTTTAAACATGAGATTTATGTCATATTATATATATAAATTGATACTAAATCATATATATTACTCAACTTGGAAGCCCATGGTAAGTTTTTCTCCTTTCATTGATGTGACCCTATAGTTTTTGTGCTACTATGCGTATATTCCCTTTCTTTTTTTGACCAATTTTCATATAGTAACGGATGTAACGGGTAAAAAAACGCTCTAATGCGGCGAGTCACCGTTACGTAACGGACAACGCGGCGAGTTGGACGTGAATTTCATTGCGGGGTTACGTAACGGCATTTCGCGTAACGGCAAGTTCAAAATCCGTTACATAACGGCCGTTACGTAACGTAACGGCCGAGTTTTGTTTCCTTGATGCCAACATATCAGCTATCCTACTCTTTCTCGGAAAAAGCACTTGAAGGATAGTAGGAGCTAAAAAATATTGAACCGGCATGACTTGGGCTTATAATATACTTTAATCCAGCGTTTTTAACTACTTCCTTTGATCTTCTAATTGGAACATAGAGAAAGTAAGGGAAAACCAAGGAACTTAGAGAGGAAAAGTTAGGGACCACACATAAGAGGTAAATGACAGGTTATGTAAGATAAAACACTTAAGTGAACCTTTAATTAAACACTTTCGACCATGACCCATCCCACACACCCACAACCATCAACTCGAAAACCCCTTCAACCACCACCGCCACCACACCACTGCGATCAGCTCAAGCATTACAAGCCAACCCAAAGTGCCGCGAAGAATTCCGGCAAGGCAGCTCCGAAAAGTTCCAGTTAAAGCAGCAGTTCGGAACAACAAAAGAGAGAGAAATTTGGGAGAGAGAAAAGATAAAAAGTTCAGCACCAACCATGAATTTGGAAAGGGCATAACTCCACTCATACTCTAAATGGAGTAATTTTTGTGCCTAATCAGATAACTTTTGGAGATCTAGAACTTTTTTGTAGGAACCTTGGCCAAATTCCAACTGCAAGTAGACGGATTTGAAGGAAATAGAAGCTGCAACTGAGTTTAATGGTGGAGTTTTGTGCGTTTCCTTCATTTATGATTGCTCAACTATTGAAGAAATGCAAACCCGAAATCAACCCTACCACCGATAAAACGAGATTTGACATTTGGTAGTTACATTCAACCATTAAAGTTCTAAAGCTCTAGATCTAGAGCTTTAAAGGCTGAATTAGACCAACAAGAATGCTATTCTCTCTTTCTTCTTCAGTCTTCCTTCTTCACTTTCTCTTCTCTCCTTTTCTTCTTCTCCTTCCTCTTTTCCCCCCTTCTTATTCAAAAAAAATAATCATAGGTGGTCAGGTGGTTGAGCAGGTGGATTGAGGAAAGAGTTGGGCCTCTTAAAGGAGGATGAGTTGAGGAGAGAGAGGGAGGTAATTAAAACACTTAGGTTGGTAAAGTTATGGCAGAACTGTAAATAGAATGAAAACGTTTCCATTTTAGGCTGTGTTTGACATATTGTTATTGTGATATTTCCAAATAAGGGTTATAAAAAAACGGAGGAAGTATCATGTATGAGTTTTGACGGGGAATCCGCTCAGTTGTTCAGGACCACTGTGAGGTCTTAAAGATATGTACGGTGTAATACCATTGACTTCCATCTAAGATCAGAAGTGTTTAATATGCAAGCAAGTCTAGAGAGTAGCTTTGCTGTTGTTCATCTAATGTATCTCTTGTGGTTCTCTAATGTGATATAGTTCTAAGTCAATTTCTGTTTGCAGATTTAGCAGTTTATGGATCATGGATATGGGTAGTGGTGCGATCTGCAATGTAGTCAAAGGTATGATAAATTGACTTTACTTTCCCCGATTTTTTCTAGTTTTTTTTTCTACAATATTCTGCAGAAAGTCATCGTATTTTTGACTTGATTTTTTTTCACCATCCAAAGGGCATAAAAACATAATTGCGCTCTGTGACCAGCAGATCATGGACAAATTATCACACTTGGAAGATATTTCTCATGATTTTCTTCAGCAGCTAGTATATTCTAGTTATCCATTAGGTGGTATCTCATATTCTGGTTTTGTCTCCTCGTTTGTTGCCTTGAGAGATCGTTTGTTTATATGTGATACAGGTAAGAGAGTATTTTTTTGCACAGTAAATGTATCTTCTCTATATTTTTGGTCTTTCAGTTGATATTTATGTTTGAACGCTCAATTGTTGCTGAAGTTGCGCAGAGGGTTTTAATGATGAATAAACAAGCTCCTTCCCTTACAAGTATTGAGTTCTCAAACTTTGGTATTCTTGCCCTGCCTTATTGGTTATCTCATCCGTTGGAGAGAGCTTTTGGCATGTAAGTACCTGCTATTCCTGCTACCATGTTTAAGCCGATAAAGCAGATTGATGTAAGATGGTGATACTTCAATATTGCAGGGGCAATGTTTATGAGGAAGCTCATTTTGATCATCTTCAGTCTTTCACTATGTTACCAGGTAGTGTACTCTGAAAAATGGAGTACTAGTTTACTTTTAAAATAGTTTCTTTCTGAAGTCTTGGTAAACAAGGCGTTGTTACGAACATGTAAAGACCCTTAGATTTTGGCAACGTAATGCCTGGAACTTTTTCTGAATTGCATTTCCCTTGCCAAAAATAGGTAAAATAGATGTAAATTTCGGTATCGATATTCCTCGGAATATGGAACTGGTAGAACCTTTGGAAGAATCTTGTGTTTGGCGACAAGTAAGAGGGGCTGCTATCGAAGTTTTAGGAATGAATAGCACTGCAGCAACTACGGAGAAGGTATCTGTCAAAAACTTATTTTTCCCTACAAACTAGCACTTGCTACTTCAATCTTAAATTCTTGAGGTTAAGCATTAAGTTTACATTGTTCGGATAGCTTCTCCAGAGAGGACATTGTAGTCTTGTCGTGTAAAGGTATACTTGATGTACAATTATTTTGTTTTGCAGGTCGGTGTTGCTCAGCAGTGGTATGATGAGTTGGATGGTCTTGCTTTTGAGGCAGAACCAGAGATCTCTTCGGAAAATAAAACTACTCCGTGCAGAGACTTGGAAGATGGGAAAATTCACATCAATTGTGTTGTCAGTGCAAGTCCAGGAACAAGTGAGGTATGTGTGCCTACTCCCACCTTCGCACAACAATTTTTCTGGAAAGAGAAATAAAAGGATAGTTCTATGAAACCACTGAATAAACTGGAGGTTAACTTTTCTTGGTTGGCATAAAGTATATTTATAAAAGTTATTTTTATGAGGGATGAAGATATGGATTATAAAAGTAATTTTCATACTCCTTCCTCTCCACTTACTTTGCACATATTCCTTTTTTGGATATCCCAAATTATACATGCCTTTTTTGGCAAGTAGTTTTCTCTACATTCCAACTACCTACATTAACCAAAGGGATACGTGTCTCGTATCAATTTTTTTTTTTTTGCAAATAAAATTATTGTTTTGATTTTTCTAATATAAATATGAAATGGATAGCGTCTTTAGTTGATTTTTCCGATCTTTCCGACATAACGAAATTGGTTCTTCGATATATTCACATGTATTCTAAGTCTATGATCAATCATTCATTCCAGAGTTTCCTCGTATGACTCATTAGTTTAATTCCTCTATAGTTGGTACAATCTTGTACAAAGCAATCAAAGTACTCTTCCTCCACTCTGATGACATTTTCTTTAGTCTCCAAATCATGTTGAAAAATGTTGTCAGCCATTCAATTCGTCCCTCCCCTAAACACCTCCAAGCTTCAATAAGTATGTCGTCCGACCTCGTATCTTTCTTCAATCCCATCTTTTTAAAGCTGCCATGGCTTCTCTCTTTTGAATCATCTTCATAAACTTTCCATTGAACATATCCTCGATATCTTGCGCCCTTTCAACATTAAACAAGGTATCAAAGTACGACTTCTATTTATCCTTTATCTTCTCATCCTCGGCAAGAACTCTTTGGTCGACACCCTTGAAAGTTATGTCTCGTGTCTTCGTGTCCCTCATACATGCAACTCTATAAATGTCTCTTTCCTCCTTCTTTCGCATCTAATCTTACATGAAACTTTGGATTTGCCTTTGCTATAACTCCTCGTACTCCCTTCTTTGCTTCTTCTAGCCTCTTTACACTTCTCATAGTTCTCATCACTTCTATCTTTCCCCAATAGTTTATAACAATCTCACTTGTACTTTATCGCGTGTCTCACCTCCTCATTCCACCAAGATGTGTCCTTACTTGATGGTACAATTCTTTTAGATTCTCCAATGACCTTTTTCGTTGTTCCTTTATACTATCTTTTATCTTAGTCCTTGTCGAACTAAAGTCATTTCCCTACTACAAGACCAAACATCGTCAATAGCCATCTTGGCTTGGAGCTTTCACCACTTGATTCACGGTTGTACGTTACGTCTTTGCTTTCTCATAGAATCCCTACCCCAAAAACAAGCACCACTAGTCTTTGTTAGGTGCTCTCCCTTGTATCACTTTGTGGTCTCACTTTGACTCCTATTATCTCCACTCCTATATGTCACAAGGTGATAGTCTTTTCTCATACCAAGTGTTCATAATACCAAGACCATACGCTAATGCAAAATCAAAGATACCACTTACTGTTTCATTTCTCTTCCCATGCCCAAAACCTCCACGAATGCTCTCAAAGCCAAACTCGACTGGTATCCACATGTCCGTTGAGATCTCCACCAATGATCAGTTTTTCACGAATAGGCACCAATTGCACAACTTCCTCTAACTCCTCCCAAAATTGTTGTTTAATAGATGCATCCGATCCTACTTGTGGTTCATCAGCGCTTATGAACTTACAGCCTCAACCCCTATAACTAACCTAATACTCATAATGTGGTCGCTCATCCTCGCAACTTCGACTACATCATCAATGTATATTCCTTATCAATGATGATGCTCTCTCCGTTCCTACTCTTATCCTTTCCGGAATACCAAAGTTTATAAAGATTATATTGCCCCATGGAGCTAATTCTCTTTTTTTCCACCAACCCGCTTTGTCTCTTGAAGGACATTATGTGAATCTTCCGCCTCCTCATAACCCCCCACCACCTCTGCCGAAGCAATGTTCCATGTTCCAAAATGCATCTTATTATCCTTACCACTACTCGCTTTTTACGCTTTCTACCCGCAACCATCCCTAATGCGAGAACCTTTGCTTATACGATACCATCCCTCTGCGCTAGGATGACGTGCCACTTCCAAGCGACAACCTAGCAACATTGCATACTTACCACTACACCCGCGGGCCTATGAAATGCAGTGTCGCTGTGAAGGGGACACCCTTTTCATTTATCGATTCATGTCTTGGTATGGGACTTTGTTTTACGCTGGCAGTTCAAACCTACCGCTATTCTCCTTTATCCGATTTGTTTGTAAATCTTGTTAATAATAATACTCCCTCCGTCCCCCAAAGGATTTCCCGTTATTCCATATTCGTTTGTTCCAATTACATTTCTCATTTCCTTATGTGGATATGGTCCATCAATTATAATATTATTTTCCTTACAAAAGACATTTAGCCTCACACTCGCTCTCTCTTAAAAAACAATTCTAAATCATACCCACTACCTTACTTTTCAATCTTAAAGGGAAAGTTTAGGCTCCACACCAACCACCCTCCTTAAACTTTGTGCCCAAAAGAAACGGGAAATCTTTTGGGGGAGTATTTTGTAATGGAAATCGATCTGTTTTCACCCTGTGTTCCATCAGTATTTTGGAAACTAGCAGTTATCTTTCGATTTTTATTGACATTATTTGCTAAGAATTGAAACTTTGATTTACACTATTTTCAGGTGATTATCTTGGCTCCGCTCTATATGAAACTGCAAAGTATGACTAAGACTTGCAAGGACAATCAAGAAAAGGCTGCTGCTATAGCAGAGATTCTAACACCTGATAGAACAAAAAGGACTATGAGGGATACATTTGTTCGTTCTTTGTTAAACTTAAACAGAGATTTAGGGGGAGGTTATATTTGTGAAACCATTGCGCTTAAAGTTGAGATTTGAGATTATCAACCCTCCAAAATCTGAGAATTCAAGGGACATCATATTAACTGATTCAACAATTGATGTTAATGTGTCCCTCAGTTAGTGTATTTTCAAAATCTCGAAGATGAACTATATTTTTTTGCAGATGATTGCAAGTGATGAATAATAACATTATGTTTTTTTGGTGGTTTGTTAATTAATACATAGTTTCTTTTGAAAAACATTGACCATAACTTTAGTTAATGTGTTGATTAAGCTGCATTTGAATTTCATCGCATACACTAAGGTTTGCTCTTATGAAGTTGGTGGCTTATTTTTTTCATGCTTGTGTTTTTTTCTTAATTCAGTGAGTCTCTTTTCCCTAATACTTGCCCATGAGTGTTGTTCCCTCTTTGATTACCCACTTGCTCCTTATTTGTGGCTCTTTAGCTTGATTCTTAACCCAGGTATGGTACATGCCCGAGCTTCCCAAAATTTTCATTATATAGATGAGGTCACTAAGCTCAAATCAACTTACCTGATCATGATAGAGGTTAAACATTCATTAGATGTTTTGTTAAAATGTGTGGATTGGGAAAGGGCGTGGAATGGATTTCAACATTTATCAGGTTACTACAAGATGTTGCATATAAGTTGTTTAATACAGTCTAGGGTTTGTTTACAAGAAGTCTGGTCTCCTGATCTTTAATGGAGTACCCCTTTTCATCTTTAATGCCTTTGAAGCGTCTTTTTAAACTGTGGCTATCCTGAATTGTTGGGTTTGGTCATAACTGTTAGCATTCATTATGTCATCTTGATGCATCGCCTTGTTTGCTTATTTTTCTTTTGTTGAACATCATTGTTATTAAAAATTCACTGATAGGTTCTTAATTTGTAGAATCTTTCAAAAGTATTCAACTAAAAGTACGCATAACAGAATCTTAATATGATGTTATGATTTGATTCTATTATAAAAACAAAAAATGCTACTAATAAGTCAACCTTTGTTCCATCTTTTAATAATAAGTCAACTTCTCGAAATCCCAAAATATGTAAATTTTGTAAATTGATCTTCTAAAATTAAACGCTAACCTGTTGTTAACTTATTATTGAAGGTATGCGGTACCTGTGGCTTGTTATGATTGGTTTAAATTTAGAATATTATTGTTGTTGAATTTTTCAAATTCTCCCTCTCCTTTACTCCCCTCCTTGTGACCTTTGCCTTCCTTACTGCCCAACTATAACCTCCATCCTTCTCAAAACTTCAAACCACCCAACCACAACCGTCCACCGCAACCTTCTTGTGCAGCCGCAACCTTTTGTCCAGTCGCCCGAGACGAGATAGAGAGAAAGAACTGGGGTCGGAACCAACCGCATTGGGCGTGGTGGTGTTGGGCGTTAGAGGTGGTGGTCTAGTGTTGGGAGCGGGGTTAGTAGTGGAGTTGGTAGTGGGCTTTATGGTGGTCTGGTGTTGGGCGTTGTAATCTGATGGTGGGCGTGGTGGTGTTGGGCGTTGGGTGATTTGGTCTGGCAGTCTGGTGTTGGGCATGGTGGTCTAATATTGGGAGTGGGGTTGCATGGTGGTCTGATGGTTGAGTAGTGAGGGATGATGGTGTAAGGTGGTCCGATGATGTGAGTGGTGTCGTGTGGTGGTTTGACTGGTGGTTAGGTGGTGGCAGTAGTGAGGGGTAGTGGTGGGAGTGATGAGGGATGGTGGTGGAGGCCAGGTGGGTCGTTGGTGGTTTTGGTGGTGGTCAACATGGAAAGTTAGGTCCAAAATAAAAATCACGTGTTGTTCAAGTCACCGGTCACCTGAACTTATTGAAAGTTAAAGACCATACAAGCTATACTTATTCATGGATTACTCAAAGGTTAACTTAATATTAAAAGATGGAGCAAATGCTAGCTTATTAAAACCAATTTTTCCATAATAAAATAATCTCATAAATTATTTTTACTCCTATTAGATTTTTATTAGATATTACTTAAATCTTAGAGAGATTGAACTATTATATTCATTTGCAAATGCAAAAATCATTATTAGTGTCTTTAAAATATTGAGAATACCTTTCTACCATGTTGTAGTGTATTTATCACTCTCTTACCCAATCATATAGGATCATACGATTCTACAATTTGATCCTACCGATTTGATCCTACTTGCTTCTTTAATCCAAAGTGGGATATGATCCTCGTAACATTGGGTAACATGTTATGAGTGTAAGTCTTAATGGAGAACGTGGATAAGTTCTGTGTTTTGAGGTTAGCTCTTGGGATGAATTTGTTATGATATATATACTATGTTACTCTAACTTTTCATTTTATCTTAAGTACCTGTGTCGGACCCTCAACACTCTAACGTGGGTATGGACACTCAACACTTCATTTGGGCTAAAATCATGAAAAATTTTCACAATCTAGTCGAGTGCGACACTTAGAGCCATACCTTAGTCCGCACTAGAGCCATGCTCCTTTTGATTAGGGATATCAATTGGGCGGGGCGGGGCGGATGTTGGCATTCCTATCCCCATCTCTGCCTAAAAAACTCATCCCCATCCCCGCCCCATCACCCATGTCGGGGGGAAATTTTATCCCCATCCCCACCCCAACCGGGACACACCAAAAACTATCCTCCCCCATCACCCGCGTGGATCCCCATACCCCCCTTGCCCCCCGCTAGATCCACCCCAACCCCCGTCTTATCCCCGCCCCATTCCCATCCCAATGCCGATTTACTAAATTTTTTGGGCCTATAGAAACAAATGGTAAAAACTTTTAAAAAAGATAAATTACATTAAAAAATAAATTTCTTCAATACAGAGGGATAAAGCGGGGAGGCGAGGATGGGGCGGGGCGGGAGAGGATGGGGCGGGGCCAGTATAACATCCACACCCGCCCCATCACCCACGGTGAATAATGTTTTCATCCCCACTCCCACCCCCACCCTACCACCCGCAAAACCTTCCCCCATCCCCGCCTAACTGCGACGAATGTAGGGCGGGTCTCCACGAAACTCGCCCCACTGACATCCCTACTTTTGATGTCTTTTATTGGTGTAATATGAAATAAGTTTAGAACAAGAGAAACCAGATTATATAGATTTGTGTATATAAAGCATCGCTAGTATGTACGTGTTACAGATAATGGATGATTTTTTAGCTTGTGGATTGTTTTGTTTTTATCTACTCTCCACTCTAATTGGATCATTGTGTTGAAGTCGAAGGGCTTGATATTCTTCGTCCGAATTGTCCCCAGCCTTTTTCTTGGCATAGGGTTGTTACTCTAATAATGGAAACCATTAGGTATTTGGAAGCAATCTTATTCTTTGGAAATCACCAGGTATTTGGAAGTAGGGGTGCTAATCGAGCGAGACAGCTCGTGAGCTACTCGAGATCGACTCGGTCAAAGCTCGGTCAACAATCGACTCGTGTTAGCTCGGATCGAACTCGAACTCGAACTCGACTCGAGACGCTAATGAAACTGAGTCGAGATACGCAAACTCGACTCCAAGACTCGCGAGAAACTCGAATGATATAATAGAGGGTTAAAATATTCGATTTTTATTTACAATCTATCTTATTGGTGTAAAGCCGACTGGAAAACTCGCAAATAGATTGAGATTAACTCGAGTCAAACTCGATTCGAGCTCATGCAAGTTGGTCAAAGCTCGATCGATATTTGACTCGATTTTGACTGACTCGAATCGAGTTCGACTCGAGATCTTAACGAGTCGAGTCGAGTTATGCAAAATTCGACCCGACTCGACTCGTTATCATCCCTATTTGGAAGAAATCTTATTCCTCAGAAATCATAAATTGTAGCGTACGATGCTTTTAACATCATGTGTCTAGTCATAGGGATATTAACTCGTTTACTGGGCCTTTCATATAGAGAAAGATTATATGTCCCAATCTGTAGTTTATTTTGGTTGGTAGGAAGAAGTTTCCCTATCGGATCAGAACCTCACATAGGTCCATCCGGCCCAGATAAGAGGGTTAGGCACTTGAGAGTAAGGGGGAAGGGTAAGGCCCTACCCTCAAATTCTCTGTAGTAGGGATTGAACCCCCAACTTTGAAGTTGGAAGGGTCCTTTCCTTACTACTAGACCAAGTAATACTTGGTGTCTTAATCTGTAGTTGTGCAAGTCATATTGAACAAGTAAGAAGGGATGTTCACAATGTGGTAAGGGAAGTATGGACAAAGATGTATACATAGCAATTGTCAACACTTGTGATTTTATTTGTAGATTATTATGCACTAATCAAAGAAAAGATGAGGAAAAATCGCCTAAGATAGATCTCGGGCATGTGAGAAGGAGACCAAGTGATGCGCCGGTTAGAAGACTTGAAGAGTGGAGGAATAATCAAATTATAAGGGGTAGGGGAAGACCTAAGATGACTTAGTTGAAGGTAATTAAAGTGATATGAGTTTATATGGGATCGATGAGAGCATTGCCGTTGGAGTGACTTGGGTGGAGGGAAAGGATTCACGTAGATATTCCTTTGTTTATTTTTAATGTGTTTGTCTCGTGTTTAAATTTATTTTTGCCACACTTGTCGATACATATCTTTTTACAACTAACGTTTTCAGATGACGATTCATGTTAACAGACCCCAACTCATTTGGGAATAAGTATTTGTTGTTATTGTTGTTGTTGCAGTATTATCATGCATTTGATTTTGTAACTTATGTGTGTTTGTCTCGTGACTGTCAATGTCTGTAAGGTGACTTCTATGATCTACTAGCCTATAAGCACGCCATGCGTGCGAAATAGTAACATAAGAATTTTAAAAAACTGAAAAATATGGCTAAAAGATTGTCATTTTTTTAAAAAATGTAAACTAAAAACTTACCTTTCTTGATTATATCATCTTTAACTTTCTTGATTTATTTAATTTTGTTTTCTTCTTCTTTTTTTTTCTTATTTTTGTCCACCCATCTCTTCCCTTATAATAGAGATCCTTGAATATCACTTCTCACTAAATGCTTATTACAAGAGGTTTTGACTTGCTACTCACTTTTATGTTCATTTGTGCCGTTTATTTATTTATTTTATCTTCAAGCATTACTAACCTACTAGCTCAATTGACAGTGCAATGTGCGAGTATATAGAGGATGAATGTGGGATAACGTTTCACTAACCGTGATTCCTACGACGAGGAATTAGATTTTATTGCTTTTTTAGGATAATTTTTCACTATTTTGTTTTATTTGCTTGAGGATGAACAAAGGTTAAGTTTGAGGGAATTTAGTAAGTGATATTTACATTAACTAGCCCTTTTTCCCCTTTATTTAGAGTATTTTCTCATTCTCTTTTTGCGTTTTTAACTTATTTTTCTTAGTTTAGAATAATCGAGTAATTCATAACTTATCTGTGTTTTTTTGGTTATCTTTATATGGTATAATATTGAAACCCTTTTATGTTCGATGTTTTAGGATCGTTCTTGAAGCTTGTCATCCCACACCGAACATAATAGAGTTTATTGGACCAAAACAACACCTTTTGGAAGTGTTTGTGTACAAGGATCAACTAAAAATGGAGATATGCTCCATATTAAGCAACATTCATTGGCAATTCAAGTTGACGATCAAAGCTTTTCGCATGATCTTTTCAAAGACTGGTCATAAGCTAATTCCGATGAAATATGAGAGATGTACGATCGTTTAAAGTTGAGTTGTCTTGTTAAAAAGGAGTGGGCGCTCCAAATTCGAATGGAGCGGTCCCTTTGGATTTGAACGAGCGTGTGCTCCAAATTCGTTGAAGCCTTCTATTAACTGAATTTGAACAAGGCGGTCCCATCGTATGTAGTGGAGAACTCCACTGAATTCCACCCTATATCTTTGATTTTTGACACAATTAATCCAATACTTTGAACCCTTTATGATTTGCTCTAGTTTAGGGCCGATCTAGTTCACTAAAACTTGGTCCTAAATCGACATGATCAATACTACAAGTCGGTTCAGTGCCGATTCAGGGCCAGGTTTTGGTATCCCCAAACTAGTTTAGGGATATTTTGAGAATCATTTAGTGATGTTTCAGTGCTAGGGTCAGGACTAGTTGACCGATTCAGGGCGGTACTTAGTGCCGGTTTAGGGTCGATTCATCTTTTTTTCGAAGAAATTTGGTTTATTATATTGGAAATGCATCTTAACTAAGATTAATTTTTATAATTATTGTTAAAAAGATAATTGTTAGAAATAACAATTCCTAGATCAAATTTCATATTGAAGCTTCACAAATTAGAAATCCCAATAAATTAAATTGTTTTGTAATTGATGAAATTTCACAAAACAAATTACATAGAATTTCACAATAATAATTAGACGTTTTTTGCAATTTTTTGTACCGATTAACTACTCCATTCGTCCCATTATTAATTACTACTCTTGGCATTCTCTCAGATAAAGGTAGAGTTATCAATTTTTTAGGTGATAAGTTTTTGTTTAGTTATCAATTGTTATTTATTATAAAGGTAGAAGATAGAGTGTGCGGGCCTACGTTGTAAGAATAGATGAGATAAGAGTCAGTGGTGTAATGCTCGAATTTCTAAACTATATTATTAGCTTTAAAACGAATTAATTACGTTATAAATTATATTATTAGCAAAAATACGTGTTAATTAAAAAATTTGAGTTTTATTAAAGTATTGATTTTTATTACGATTTTATTTTCAATTATTTTAAACACGCTAATTATTTTGATATAGTATTATTTCCATTATTAATTTAATTATTATTAAAATTATTTTAAACAACTACTTTAAAAATTTATTTCATTAAAATGTTATTTCATGTACTAGTATAAACATTTTGATGTACAAATTTTAGTTAAACAAGTTTGCTGAATTTACATCTAGTGCTCTTATCACACCTATGCACTTATCACCATCATCTCCTTCTTCCATCTTCCATCTTCCATCCAACCATAGGAAATGGTTTCTCCAAAACCTCAAGCAAACTCATAACTCTCCACTTGCAAATGTCAGATTTTATCACCTATTTTCTGACCAAAATTTGATCTTAGTCAATTTGCAATCTTCATCTTCAATGACCAAATCATCCCCCATTAATGGAGCTTGACCAAAGAAATCCCAAAACAGATTTTCCCCCTCTATAAATACCCAACTCAACCCACTCAAGTAATCAAGCAAACACCATTCAAGTTTGCTTCACTTCTTCTTCCCCCTTCTATTTAAATTTCTGCTTTCTATTAAAGCTTGAACCACCATTAAAACAAAAATTCAAAACCACCATTAAAACTACTCAAAGCTCCACAAACCACCACAACCAAAACCCGAACCACCCTCCACTGCACTCCGACTGCCCAGCCACCGCGCCCCCACCGCGGCACTGTTGTTGCCGCCGCGCCCCAGCAGCGACCCACCCAAAGCCAGCCACGCAGCCCCCTTCTCACCTCCCTCTTCGACCCCAACCGCCCAAAATGCCACCCCCCTTGCTTCCGCCAGCCAGCCATGATGCCCAACGCTACCGCGTCCAGCCACCGGCCGCCAAGGTCGCCGGAAACCAGGCACAAACCGGGAGCCACCACCCTCCTCTGCTTTCCTTCTCTTCTTTCCTCTTCGCTTCTTTTCTTATTTTTGTTTCCACTTAACCCAGATGACCCAAATAAAATAACCCAAAGCCTACTCTCACTTACTTACATTGACCCAAAGCCCAAACTTCTCTTCACTTAAATCTGAATTTTTATTTAGCTTAGCCCAACACTTTAAATTAACCCATCTTTCTTTACTAGTTTTATTTTATTTAATTGAAATAAAAGTTCCATTTAACTTTATTATTCCATTAGTAATTATAGTAATTTTTCATAACTTAAAAATATATATAAGTTTCTAAAATAAAATAATGAATATATTGAAGTTGATTTTCTATGTTTATTTAAATTATTTATAATGTTTAAGTTAAATAAATATTAAAGTTGAAATAATGTTTAAGTACTTAAAATGATTTTTTATAAATAAATTCGAGAAACTTAAACTTTGATTTATAAACTTCCTTGAAATAAACAATAAGTTTCTTTAAGTTTTTTAAATCATTTAAGTTATTTATTTATAAAATCATAAGGGGTTATTTAGGAAACTAATTTTAGATTTCGTTTAATTGTAGACTCCGATCTAGTAGAAGAAGATTATCAAGAGTGCGATCAACTCGTGGATTAGCTTCGAACACGCTTCAAGAGGTAATTACCAATGTTCATCCACAAGTAGATTCTGTAAAATAAAACGATTTAACCTTGAGATTATGTGAATTAATCATGTGATTATGTGATAATGAAGTTAATATGGGATATTGATTATGGATTAGTTATGGGTTATGATTATCAATTTAAGTATGAATTATGAGTAACAAAATGAATGACAAGTGTGGCTTGAGATTCCGAACCATGAATATGGAAGTTGGACTATGGACTATGGACTATGACAATGACTATTATAACGTGGTTTAACATAGTAATTAAACTCGACATAATTTTGTTGTTGTTATTATTATTATTATTATTATTATTATTATTATTGTTATTGTTGTTATTGTTATTGTTATTATTAAAATGGAAGTTATAAACGGAAGTCGACATTGTGATGAGCTTATGATTATGAGTTAATGTAACCAAGTGATGGTTGAGAATATGGATATGCTATCGGAATTAGCCATGTATGAAATGAGTTATGGAATTGGAGTAACGGTTTTCACTCTCAGTTAAATGAACGATGTATATGTGAACATGTGATATGTGATAACTTGAAGTAAAAACTATAAATCACTTAAAGTGAAATAAAGGAAGGAAGTGATGAACAGGTTGCCCTGTATGGGAGGTTCAGCGGCCACCTACAGGTTCTTTTGTTACTATGCTGTAACTCGATGTTATTTGTCTTCCTTCTATCTAGATGTGTTCCAAGTTAGAAGGGGTGTGCACACTAGGGACTCTGTTTCATGGCCAATATTATTTTAGTGGGTGGCTTACGTGGTGTATCACCGGCCCGCTGTGTGAGTGGTTTACGTGGTGTATCACCGGCTCACATTATTTAAGCAAGTGGTTTACGTGGTGCATCACCGGCTTGCTAGCATTCTCCTTCCCTTCCGTAAATGAAATAGAATATTGCTATGTTAATGTGACCTATTAACTGTATGTATTTATGTGCTATACTTTTCAACTCGACTTATATAATATTTTCAACGTATTTTAAACTTAAGTACTTTACGGGATGAAGTTGGAATTACTCAGTTTATCTCTTGTCTTTTTCAATGTTTATTTGCAGGTGGGTGATTGAGGGGAATTATGAGAGATCAACTAGAAGTTGTCATCCACCTAGTTTAATATTTTGCTTCCACCGGAACTCTGAAACACTTAATATTTATTACTTAACGAACAAGTTTAATTTGGTTGTAAGGATTCTATTTATTTAAGTTTGGAACGACTATATTTTGGTTACTCAGCCTTGCACTTAATTCCATGGAGTTGAGTGCGGCGGTAACGCTCCGTCCGAGTCGAACCCTCGTTGATTTTCCCCTCAAACGAGTTTTATTAATAGAAAAATGGTACGGTTTGGGCGGGGTGTTACAAGTGGAGGGGTGAATAAGGTAAAATAGTTACAGCTGGTCTTGTAAGAGACCGCCTACTTTTAAAATAAAAATAGTCAACGACCCAATAATAAGAAGAGAAAATCACGAACCGTCCTTTGAAAATAGGGACCAATTTAATCAATTTTGTGGCCTATTTAATTCATTTCGTGACCTGTTTAGTTCATTCAATACTCAGTGTTAAATTTATTTAATGACTAGTTTTATTCATCCGATAAGTCATATGATTTTTTTTAGGAAACGCTTGTTATATTTCGAGACTAAAATTGAAATAAAGAAAGGAGAAGAGAATGAACAACTAAAGTGTGCTAAATGTCCAGGACTAGTATTGGGCCAGGCTAGAGTAAGATATAATGAGCTTGTTCATAGAATGTGAGCTTTAGTTAGTCTAATTTTATGTTAAAATCAGACCGCCTCTTTTAATAAATTTGTCAAATAGTTGTAGAACATCTTTGTAAAAGTAGGTAAGTTAAATAAAACATAGTTGCTAAACACGACCTTTGATTACTTAATGTAATCCCCCTACATACATATAATACCCTAATAACTTATTCTTTCTCTCTTCCTTCCCAATTTCCCAATCCCGTCATAATGAAAATTCCACTGAATGAATGCACTAATACCCAACAATCTATAGTCTCGTCTAGACCTGTGCAATGGGGCGGGTCCGGATCAGTGAAAAGCTATTACGGGTCGGGATGAGTCAGGGTCATTTGACCCGGCTCGACCCATTTTTGGGCATCTTATATTCAAGGTCATGATACTAGACTTGTGGAATTGGGCGGGGGCCCATTTTGAGCCCTGGTCCGACCCGTTTAATAGGAAGGCCTTGGAGGGGCGGGCTGAAATGGGTTGTGTGGGAAATTAATAGTGGCGGGCTTAAAACGGGCCTAAAGAAGGCCTTTTATATGGATCATTTTATCAGCCTTTTGTTAAGTATTTTAAACGGGGTTGTGTGAAACTCTCATCCATTTTCCACCCCCATTTCATCAAATTCCAGAAAATACATAAATTATATCAAGAAATACATCACCAAAAACGCATGATTAAAGACACTGTATACAACAAATTTCGCAGTCTAAATAAATAAACCAAGAAATAACGTAACAAAGATAAATTTATATTGATAATGTGTTGGGTACAATCTCTGTATTACAGTTTATATAAAATAAACTAAATCCTCTGATTCTGTTCCGTAGCTTGATGTCGACACGTGTTGGTGACGACCTTGACTTCGGTGTAGGACAACGTTTTGTCAACGTCAACCTAAACTTGAGTGTTGGATGGCGTTTTGTCTACGTCAACCTGAATTTGAGTGTTGGATGACGTTTTGTCAACGTCAACCTGAGTTTGAGTGTAGGGTGACGTTTTGTCAACGTCAACCTGAGTTTGAGTTTTTGTTTGGGTTTATTCGAATGAGGGCTGACACAGCTTGAATTTCAATCGAATGTGTTTGAGTTTCTCTGAATAGTCGGCACGAATTTGATGTGCTTATTGACTACTTCTAGAGAGGATTTCGAAGAGAAATTTGTGAGCTCTTGAGAATAATGATTTTCCGACCTCCGGCAATGAAGGTAGAGAGGCCTATTTATAGGGGATGGAAACCCTTCATGGACTTTTGGTGGTTTGGGTTTGGGCCCGTTTATGACGTGGTAGTCTTTTTACCTTGTCCATTTAACCATCTGTTTTGGGCTAGTAATATGGACCGACCCAAATATTTTACAACCCAAATTATATTTATTTAAATTAGGTTTTGTTTAGGTGGGCTAAATTAAATTGGGCTATTATTTCTTTTAGCTCAAAACTAATTAATTTGATTTAAATGTAAAACACTAACGAATTTTTAGTGTCTACAAATTGCCCCCTCGAGACTATGTCACATGCACGTTTTGGGGTGTTTAATTGTGACGGGGTCTCGCCAAATTTGATTTTGATTTGCGATTTTTTTATGAGAGTTATTAACCAAGTATAACTCTAACAAGTTTTGAATCCAAGAATGTTAATCAAGTAATCATGATCATAATTGATTTCAGCCGATAGAAGAACTTCTATCTTTTTTCCTTTCTTTTTTTTTTTCTCTTCTTTAACAAACTGAAACATTTATCTTTTAGAGTATTTGCAATTATGAAAGATAAAATCAGCACATCAAAAGATATCCTAATTCCTAATAGCTTTCGATAACGGTGAACTTTGGTCGAAGATTGGGATATATATGTGTGAATCACATACTTGGCTTTTGTCTTGCTATTTCCACGGCTTCATCCGTATTCAACCTTTTTCTTTTTGTTTGCTTCTTAATCTTTATTTTAACTAAATCAATTGCCTTTGCTTGGAATCTTGCGCATCACCATCAGCATCAATATTCATTAGTGTAATTCCTTTCTACTCTGTTTTTTCTTTTATGCTTTGTTTCTTTCCTTTCTTTAGCTTCTGTTAATCTACTAACATACACACTTGGCTTTTCATTAGGAATGATGATCATCATCCAATTCCTTTTTTTTCATCATCCATGATCATCATCATAATTGAATTTGGCCTCCCCTTTTTTCTAGAATTGACTTGCAGGGGGTTGGAATTAATGGTCTACAACTTCTTTTTTTTTTACTCTCTGATCAATCCATTCATCAGCATTAATAACTAGTTTGTGTAACTTTATTTTCTTCCTATTGCCTGTTTTTTTGATTGCCAATAACATACTTATTGAATTTTGATCATCTGTAGATAGTCGTCATCTTTTTCGATTTTCTTGTGAATCCAAGCTAGAGATGTTATAGCGTCTTGTTTTGAGTTTTTTTGTTCTGTTTTTCTTGTTTTGATTTGGTAATTGCACTGTTTCGCTTTTGGTTCTTCGACCCATCATCACTCATCAGCAATTGTACATCACAATTGAACATCAAGTTTTAGTGTGAATTCCCCCTTTTTCTTATAGATGTATTGCATTTTTTTTTGTTTTGCTTCCCGATGTTTTGCAGGATGCGAGAAAAATTGAAGGGGATCCCATCGTGATTGGCCATTCGTGAATACACATGTGAGCCAATCAAAGGTGTCAGGTCATCGTGTGTGCACCGTGAACTGACATCTTCAGATGGTCCTTATGAAGACTTGAAGAGTGGACTTCATCGTGATTGGCCATTCGTGAATACACGTGTGAGACAATCAGAGGTGTCAGGTCATCGTGTGTGCACTGTGAACCTGGCATCTTCAGATGGTCCTTATGAAGACTTGAAGAGGGGATTTCATCGTGATTGGTCATTCGTGAATACACATGTGAGCCAATCAGAGGTGTCAGGTCATCGTGCGTGCACTGTGAACCTGACATCTTCAGATGGTCCTTATGAAGACTTGAAGAGGGGACTTCATCGTGATTGGCCATTCGTGAATACACATGTGAGCCAATCAGAGGTGTCAGGTCATCGTGCGTGCACTGTGAACCTGACATCTTCAGATGGTCCTTATGAAGACTTGAAGAGGGGGACTTCATCGTGATTGGCCATTCTTGAATACACATGTGAGCCAATCAGAGGTGTCAGGTCATCGTGCGTGCACTGTGAACCTGACATCTTCAGATGGTCCTTATGAAGACTTGAAGAAGGGACTTCGTCGTGATTGGCCATTCGTGAATACACAGGTGAACCAATCAGAGGTGTCAGGTCATCGTGTGTGCACTGTGAACCTGACACCTTCAGATGATCCTTGTAACCTATCTGATCTTGGTATTTGCTTCCATTTGCTTAAGGTATGTGGCCTAACCCCCCTTTTTTTGTACATTAGGTGATTATTTGCTTGCTCAACCAATTTGTTTCGATACTTGTTCAACCAATTTGCCAAACAATATTGCTTATGTTATTGTATGTGGCATTCTCATTTAACATTCATGCAGACCAAGAGTTTTACAATGACTTTTTTTTTGTTTCACAGTTCACAATTTATACTCTTGCGGGCCAGGAGTATTACAATGATTTTTTTTGTTTCGCCGTTCACAGTTTATACTCTTGCGGGCCAGGAGTATTACAATGAAATTTTTTTTTGTCTTTTTTTTTGTGGTGGTGGCTGCACTTGAAATTTTTCTATTTTTTTCAAGCTGCCTACGTACTTGCAAAATGATTATCAAATGACCTTGCAAGATCAAGCCAACGTAGTTCAAGTGATGCAACTCCTTTTCTATTTTATGCATGAGCAGTTTACCCTCTTACTTAGGAGCTTACATGAGCTTACAACCCTAAGAATAATATCTCTTCAGGAACTTGCCATTGATAGGTCCTACACGTAATCCTTCAGCGTCGACAATTTTGTAGGCTCCATTAGTGTAGACCTCTTGTACCACGTAAGGACCATCCCACTTCGAAGTGAATTTACTCCCTGTTTTGCGAGAAGTAAGGATGGGTCTTCTTACAGCTAGAACCATATCTCCCACTTGAAAGGAGCGAGGTCTGACTTTCTTGTTGAAGGCGCGTGACAGACGGGCCTGGTAGCACTCTGATTTTTGTTGTGCTTGAATCCTTTTTTCATCAAGTGCTTCTAACTCGTCCAGTCGAAGGCTATCATTTTCATCACTTGTCAAACCTTCTTGTATGGCTATTCGTAATGAAGGGATTTGAAGTTCTTGGGGTAAAACAGCCTCAACACCGTACACTAACGCATATGAGGTTGACTATGTTGCGGATTTGTATGTTGTTCTGTATGCCCAGAGAGCTTCCCCTATTTTTTCATGCCAGTCACGCTTGGATTTGGCAACAACTTTGCTCAACAACTTGCACAACGTCTTGTTGAAAGCTTCGGCCAAGCCATTTGCAGGTGCATTGTACATCGATGACTTATGTTGAGTGAACTTGAACTTCTCACATAAATTTTTCATCAACTTATTGTAGAACGGCGTTCTGTTGTCGGTGACAATTCATCGGGGTACTCCATATCTGTATATAATGTGAGTGCGAATGAAGTCCACAACATTCTCCTTTTTGACTTCCCGAAGAGGAATAGCTTCTGCCCATTTAGAAAAGTAGTCTGTAGCTGCCAAGATGTATGTGTGTCCCGCAGATGATTTTGGCGTGATTGGACCAACTACATCAAGTCCCCATGCTTCAAAGGGCCAGGATGCAACAATGGGATGCAAGGGCTCTGGAGGTTGATGTATGAAGTTAGCATGAAATTGACAAGCTTCACATTTTCTTGCATAATTCATGCTGTCTTGCACCATAGTTGGCCAATAATAGCCCATCCTTTTTATTCGGTCATGCAATTTTGGACCTGATTGGTGAGCACCACATACCCCAGAGTGAACTTCCTCTATTTTTTGCTTTGCTTCTTCATCTCCTAGACATCTCAACCATAGTCCATGAAAGGACCGTCGGTACAGTGTTCCCTTATAATATATGAAGCGTGGGGCTCGACGACGAATCTCTATTCTGTGCTTTGCATCACTTGGCAGTCTTTCATGAGCCAAGTAATCAATAATTGGTTGACGCCAATCTTCTTCGTCAATTTGATAGGCGGATATGATGTCAACCTCTTCAACATCCTCTTCGTCCGAGGTGGCAATCCATACTTCTTCCATATCTTCTTCATCTGGAGCAACAACCCAGCGTTTGCAAACGGGTACTACTGTAGTGTCCTCTGCCCCCAGTGCCAAGGTGGCTGCAAGCCCAGCAAGTGCGTCAGCCATTTTGTTGGCACTCCTTAGGACATGCTTTAACTTGAAGGTATCGAGCTTGTCGAGTAACTTCAATGATTGTTTCTGATACGGGACAAGATCTTCTTTTTTAACTTCATATTCCCCTGAAAGTTGCTTTAGAACCAACTCCGAGTCACCATAAATGTCTAAGTCTTTGAGTCCCATTTCAGTTGCCATTTGTAGACCTAGTGTGAGTGCTTGATACTCAGCCATGTTATTTGTGCATAATTGAGTCAACACGAAAGAGTAAGTCAGTATATGCTTTTCTGGGGATATGAAGACAACTCCTGCCCCAGCGCCGTGTCGACGAGCAGCACCGTCGAATTATTTGCCAAGGCGAGAGTATGCAATGAAAAATAAATCTTCGCCTGGCAAGTCATCTGAAAGTTCCCATTCCGCTGGCACTGGATGATCTGCAAAGAAGTCGGCTATTGCTTGTCCCTTAACAGCCTTTTGAGGGACATACACAATGTCATATTGTTTTTTAAGCATGGCCCACCTTGCAAGTCTTCCAGACAATATTGGCTTTGAAAGGATGTACTTTATTGGGTCAGCTTTTGAGATGACGGGGACTGTATGAGCCTGCATGTAATGCCTTAACTTTTGAATTTCAAAGACCAAAGCAAGACAAATTTTTTCCATGGGTGAGTAGTTCAGCTCGGCACCTACCAAGGTATGGCTCAAGTAGTAAAGTGCTGTTTCTTTGCCATTTTCTATTTCTTGGGCACACATTGCCCCCAGGGATCCCTCTTGAGCCGCAATGTACAAAATGAGCGGCTTTCCTCTTACTGGTGCCCCCAAGACAGGAGGAGAAGACAAGTACTTCTTTATGCTTTCAAAGCCTTTCTTACATGGATCATCCCATTCAAATGGGGCATCCTTTCTCATGAGATAACTAAAAGGATGACATCTCCCAGCTAGATTGGAGATAAACCTTCTGATGTACGCAAGACGTCCTTGTAAACCGCACAACTCTTTAAGGTTTCTTGGTTCAGGCATTTCTTGAATTGCCTTAATTTTGGCTTGGTCAATTTCAATACCTCTATGCTTGACAACGAAACTAAGAAATTTTCCTGAGGTAACGCCGAACGCACACTTAAGAGGGTTCATTTTCAGTTGACACTCTCGTAGTCTTAGAAAGACTTTACGAAGATCACATAAATGGTTCTCCCTCTTTTTTGATTTGACCCACCAAGTCATCTACATAACATTCCACAATTTTGTGCATCATGTATTCAAAGATCTTTTACATTGCGCGTTGATACGTAGCTCCAGCGTTCTTTAACCCAAATGGCATGACCACATAGCAAAATATTCCTTTTGGAGTACGAAACGCGGTGGCCTCTTGATCTTCAGGTGCCATGAGTATTTGATTGTAGCCAGCAGTACAATCCATAAATGACAAGGCTTCATGACCAGTAGTAGCGTCAATCATGATTTCCACCACAGGAAGTGGGAAATCATCTTTTGGACAAGCTTCATTTAGGTCATGGAAATCTACACAGATTCGCAATTGCCCGTTTTTCTTTCTCACCGGAACAATGTTTGCTACCCATGTGGGATACTTAACTTCACGAATGAACCCTACATCGATGAGCTTGTTTACTTCAGATTCGATCTCGGGAATCATTTCAGGTTTGAACCGTCTTTGGGACTGTTTCTTTGGGCTCATGCCTTTTTTGACGGCCAGTCGGTGGACAACGACTTTTGGGTCGAGTCCAGGCATCTCCTTGTAACTCCATGCAAAGACATCTTTGTATTCAGAGAGCAGATTGAAGTACTCTTCTTCTTCTTCTTGTGATAGATGAGCACTAATATATACGGGGCGTGGTTCGTCTGGAGTTCCTAGGTTCAACTCTTTTAGATCATCCACAGTGGCTTGCCCCCCGTCCTCGAGAGGTTTGGGTGCCTCGTCTGTCTCTACTTCTTCTTCGCTATCGTGAGCTTCATGGCGATATGATTTGAAGACACAAGTTCAAAATTTTCCTCTTCTTATCTGTCAGACGGGGTACTCTGGTTGGTATGTACCACAACCCTCCCCTTCACTTTTAAGGGTCCATGCTTGATGATGTCTACCACTTGTGTGCGCTTCATGCGAGAAGGCACAACACTCTTAAGTTCACTGTCTTCTTTAACTTTGTCGTCCCTCCTTCCAATGCGACTCATCACTGATTGCCTTTGTCGATGGTTACTTGAGGCTGACACGCCTAGACGATCAAAAACTTGTGCTTTCTTCTTAAAATGGAGAGTGTTTTGATGTGGAATGTGACCTTTTAAAACCGCACCCTCTTTCTTTCCATTCCCTTTAAGCCTTCCAAATACGGATTCACGCTTCTTAGGGGCGGGTGGTTGCAATCGATCAAACACTGACACCCTTGGATTAGCTGCATTATTTTCACCTTCTTTTTCTTCGGCTTGCTCAGCAGTAATATACTGTGTAGAAGAAATATTATTCCTATGTCGTGCAGAAATCCGAATAGGTTTTGGAGGATCGAACCCCAAACCTAATTTAGTTGGTTGAACCACAGTACCGTGCTCTTGTAATCTCTTCTGTGTGTCATTAAGTCCATGAGATTTTGCTTCAATTAGCTTCCCCATAGGTGCTGGGTTTTCAAAGTCATACCCAGATTTTGCCAAGAGCTTATAGGCATTAGGATCAAATCTACCCTTATTAAGCCATTTTCTTCTAGCTGTCTCCTCAGATTCTGAGATTGGAGGCTTGAAAATTTGACTTTGGTTGGCCTTAGACAAGGGAAGCATTGTTTCATTCTTCAAAGTTTGAAGAGTACCTACGTCCACCCGTGCATTTATCTTTGGCTCAACTTTTACATCTTGGCATCCTGTGAATGGGGACTCCCCTTCCTTACGACGAGACTTGGGAACATATCTCAAGACTGGAGTTCTTGATGTTGCCCCCATGTCTTGCACAGGTTGAGCGACACTTTGTTCATTCGTCTTTCCCATGTATTGTTGCTTGGCATTACTAGGTGGATTACTAGAGTTTGAAGATGAAGGGACATCTTCATTTTTCTTAACTTCCCTTTTACCTGTCGAGGTAATTTGGGATGGTAACATCTCACTTGAGGCTCCCCCGTCTTCAAAAAACTTAGCATCAGCGAAGTAGGAATCTGCTTTGCTAAAGGGTTTAACATCCGCATTTATTTTCTTTTCACCTCCCGATAGTACTTAAGACATTGATGGAGGGTTGATGAGACTACACCATTTTCATGTAGCCAAGGCCTTCCAAGCAACATCTTATATGACGTCTTTGTGTCAATCACATGGAAGAGGGTGGCTGAAGTTAGTTCTCCCATACTCAGGTCTAGGCGTATGATGCCTATTGCACGCTAACTATTTAGATCGAATCCTTGAATCACTATACGACTATTAGACAACTCCTCCATTGTAATCCCTAATTCAATTATAGTGTTTTTTGGCATGATGTTGACAGCTGAGCCTCCATCTACTAAAATGCGGTTAATCCTTTGCTCAAGTATGTAGCCAGAGACAAACAATGGTCGGTTGTGAGGTTTTGAACCCAACAACAGATCCTCATCTGTAAAGGCTAAGGCAGAGTTACAAGATGCACAATTAGCAGAGTTTTCAATGAGTTCCTCAACCCCTTTTATCTTGTCAACATATAATTCTGGTTGTTAAAGTGCAAGAGCCACTTGCTGACACATTTCTCGAGGCAGTTTGAAGATTTGCCCCCATCCCATCCGCGTTGGAAGGACTAATACAGTTAAAACTTTTGGGTCCATTTCAGTTTCAGAATGTTGAAGAGTCAGTTTGAAAGACACTTTGCTCTCTTCAGCAGGAGAATTATCTTCCTCACTGTCCTCCGTTACTTCTTGCTCATTCTCGACAAAGGAGACAGTGTTGACAGTAACCACAGTGAAGTAATCTTCGGGAAAGAATTCCTCTAAGATTATGGGCGTAAGAGGTTCTTGTTCAAGTAAATCAATGGGAAGGACTTGTGTCTTGACACTTTTCTTTGGCTTCTTCTTCCCTTTCGAGCGCTTAGGGCCCTTCTTCCTTTGTTGCTTCTTTTGTCGGCGGAAAGGTTGTGACTGTGGCCTTGTTTGCTTTCTAGGCCTCCTTCTTGTGACCAATGTCCACCCTTCGTCATCTTCTTCGTGAGGGGCGATAACCAAAGTTTCATGCTCAACATGTGACATGTTGGCCATTGGAGTACTTGGTCTTGCCACATACACAATCACAGGCTCCAAACTTCCGAACTGCAAAATTTGAGCTTGCCATGGAGATTCTATCACGGCGGATGCATGATTAGTCTCAACTGTTTCATCAAGGTCCAACTCGATTCTCCCATCCTTTGCTAGCGGCATGATTTTTTCTTTAAGTGTTATACACTTCTCGATGGGATGACTAACCATCCTATGGTATCGGTAGTAGTTGGGGTCGGCA
Organism: Patellifolia procumbens; assembly: GCA_947645195.1. NCBI lineage: Eukaryota > Viridiplantae > Streptophyta > Magnoliopsida > Caryophyllales > Amaranthaceae > Patellifolia > Patellifolia procumbens. Next base: position 136,758 of record CANSGD010000458.1, read on the forward strand.
GTCTTGCCAACATCCGCAGGCCGTTTAGGTTCGGGAAGCTCGATGACCTTATTCTCAAGCAAGTCATCTAGCATTCCAGACAAGTCAGAATCCGGGAATGGGTACTTCTTTGCTTGCAATTCTTTTAAAGTGGGCCTATCCTTCTTAGGCTCTCTTGAGGATGAACTCCTTTTGTCTTCAGTGTTCGCCTTTCCAGAAATCTTGACAGGCCCAGAAGTGGATGTGATCGACATCGACTCCTTAGTTGAACTTTTCGAAGATTTGTCGCTCATCTTGAAATATTTTTTTCCTTCTTCATTTCATAAGAAGCATGACTTTTACCTCGATTATTGGCTATGGTGAGCTCCATGTCATGAGCTCGAGTAGCTAACTCTTGGAAAGATCTAGGCTTTATACCTTGCAAGATATAAAGCAAATCCCAGTACATTCCTTGTATACACATCTCGACAGCAGACACTTCAGTCAAACGGTCTTTGCACCTAGACTCAGAGCGCGCCATCGGTTGATGTAATCAATGACCGGCTCGACTTTCCACTGTTGAGTTTTAGTTAACTCAATCATGCTAACTACACGTTAAGTGCTGTAAAACCTATTTTGGAACTCTATCTCCATTTCATCCCAACTATCAATGGATTCCGGAGATAAGTCTGTGTACCAGTTAAAGGCGTTGCCTTTAAGGGAGCGAACAAACTGTTTCACTAGCAAGTCACCTTTAGTGTTGGCATTATTGCACGTCTCTATAAAGTGGGCAACATGTTGTTTAGGACTTCCCTTCCCATCAAATTGCTGAAACTTGGGGGGTTGGTAACCATAAGGCATACGCAACCTATCGATCCTCTTGGTGTAAGGTTTCACATAGCATTGACTACCTTGAGAACCTTCGCCAAGTTGACCCTTGACAGCGTTAGCTATCATATTTTGGACTTGTTTAGCAGTCAATGGAAGGTGAGAGTTGTCTTTCACAGATTTATCACTCTCACTTTCGCTTTCACTGTCACTATGCTTAGATGATCCATCCATTGAACTTTTCTCAAGCTTCTTGTTCAGGGTAGCAATTTGATCATTCTGAAGTTTGATTTGAGCATCTTTTTCCTCTCCATCTTTTATCAATTTCTGGAGTAGATTATTCATCTCAGCAAGTTGCTCTTCAATAGTTTTTGTTGAAGTCACCATGACAGCAGCAGTGAATGACTTAGAGACTTGAGATGATCTTTCTATCTCAGGGGTCTCCAGAGGTGAAGAGGCAGAGGAATCATTACTGGATTCAGCATCACCGTAGACCCTAAATGGGCTAAAGAGGGGACTGGTACGAACGACCAATCTCTCTGACCGTTCAGTTGCAGTTTGCTTCCATTTGAGGGGAGCAGCAGATGGTTGGTCAGATTCAGCTGCAGAGCTAGAGCCAAACACTGGCACTTCACGCTCTTTGCGAAAAGAAGACGTGATGGCATTTTCAGAAACAGTTTGCCTAACTGATTTGCGTTGATGGGTAGGGATTGTCGCAGCTCGAAGGCTTGCAGCAGCAGTGGCGACATCAACTTTCTTCATCCCTCTTGTGTTTACACCAAGAGTCTGGTCGGCAATGAAATCACCCAGTGTCACAGTCTTTCGCTGGGTAGCGTCAAAGTTGTCAGTGAACTCAACAATGTTCTTCCTTGAGGCCATTGATCTTATAGTAGTTGATTTTTTTTGTGAAACAGAGATGAGAGGCAGAGATGTCCCACCGGGCGTGCCAAAATTTGTATACGGCAAATTTCGCAGTCTAAATAAATAAACCAAGAAATAACGTAACAAAGATAAATTTATATTGATAATGTGTTGGGTACAATCTCTGTATTACAGTTTATATAAAATAAACTAAATCCTCTGATTCTGTTCCGTAGCTTGATGTCGACACGTGTTGGTGACGACCTTGACTTCGGTGTAGGACAACGTTTTGTCAACGTCAACCTAAACTTGAGTGTTGGATGGCGTTTTGTCTACGTCAACCTGAATTTGAGTGTTAGATGACATTTTGTCAACGTCAACCTGAGTTTGAGTGTAGGGTGACGTTTTGTCAACGTCAACCTGAATTTGAGTTTTTGTTTGGGTTTATTCGAATGAGGGCTGACACAGCTTGAATTTCAATCGAATGTGTTTGAGTTTCTCTGAACAGTCGGCACGAATTTGATGTGCTTATTGACTACTTCTAGAGAGGATTTCGAAGAGAAATTTGGGAGCTCTTGAGAATAATGATTTTCCGACCTCCGGCAATGAAGGTAGAGAGGCCTATTTATAGGGGATGGAAACCCTTCATGGACTTTTGGTGGTTTGGGTTTGGGCCCGTTTATGACGTGGTAGTCTTTTTACCTTGTCCATTTAACCATCTGTTTTGGGCTAGTAATATGGACCGACCCAAATATTTTACAACCCAAATTATATTTATTTAAATTAGGTTTTATTTAGGTGGGCTAAATTAATTAAATTGGGCTATTATTTCTTTTAGCTCAAAACTAATTAATTTGATTTTAATGTAAAACACTAACGAATTTTAAGTGTCTACAGACACATCCACATATTCCACCACAAGAAATGATATACCAACCATTCCCACAAACGCAACTATGAACCTTTCACCAAATTTCATTGTTTTTCTTATGGAATGAATTAATTGGGACATTCTTTATAATAATTTTGTGTAATTTTTGCATTTATCTGATGATAAATGAGGGTTTTATTGAGTCTTGAATAGTGTATTTTTGTAGTAGCAGTCTGAAATTTACTATGCTATTTCATACAACTTATATGAAACGTCCAATACCATTTCATACAACTTGTGTGGAATGACCTTTGATATTTCATATAACTGGGCTGAAATAGCTGAAATAATTCATATAACTAGTTTGAAATAACCATCATCATTTCATATGCTCACTATACAAATCAATTGTGTTGTCCGTGATTATTAGTGTAGCTATTTGATTCATTTGATTGGTCACTTTAAGCGACTGAAATTTGATTGTCCTTTGTCCATGTACATTCTATTGAGCTTTTCCTATGAAGAATCATGCCTAGCTTCGTTGTTTAATGCCAGTCTATTTCATACTAAGTTTCATACCAAGCATAAGGAGATGGTGTTTTGATATGGGCATTAATCAAAAAATCATTTGAGTGGTATGAACTTTTCGTTAGAGATTCCTAGCGGGTGTACACTATATTATGAAATTTGGTTTCATGGCGACAATAGAGTAAGAGAAAGCTAAAGAATGGACAAACATTTGATACCTATTCTGGAATATTTTTTTATCAAGTTGTAGTGAAGGGAGGAGAAGAGAGAAGTCGTCTTTTTTATTACAGTTAATAATATTTTGAGGATTGCGTTTGGTAATTAGGGGTGCGTTTGGCATTCCCCAAATAATATATGGTCATGTCCAAAAATAGATTTGTAAAAAGTAATTTTGGACAAAGGAAAAAAAGTGTAAAGAAAATTTTGGGACGAAGGGAGTATTTATGATGGATAGTGCTTGTTGATCCTAAAAGAAATGACTACCTAAAATTTTCATAAATAAAGACGACTAATCAGTTGGTGATTGAAATATCAGAGTATCCCGTCGTGGTGAGAAATACGTATTAAATACATGAAATACTATTAACGGAAAAGATAAGTGTGTGATCACTAAAAAATTATAACTCTAAAAAATGGAATGAAGACCCTCTGTTTGTTCACGATTCATTTATCACAATCATAGTTCATAACTCATTCATCATATATATAATTCAGAATTCATCAATGTAATCATAATAATAGTTCATTGATATAATCATTTATAATAGTCCATTAATCATCCAAATCATAGATCATTATTCATTAATCATATTCATGGTTCATAGTTAATTAACCATAATCATAATCTTAATAATAGTTTATAGTTCATTAATCATAATCATAGTTCATATTTCATAAATCATAAATCATAATTCATAAATCATAATTCATTTGTCATAATTTTAATCATAGTTTATGATTCACTATTGCACTAGTCATAATATAAATTGATAATAATAACAATAATTTTTTACAGGAAAAATTTACAGGAAAAATCCCACGTTTGGCCGGTCTTCCACCACCGGTACCACCTTCAATTAATCCAGCTATAATCTGACCTTTGACCCTCATATTCCCCCATTGTTACGGGATAACGACAACCTGTTTGACCGGCCAAAATTTCCGTTGACTTTTTTTTTAAAAAAACTTAAAGAAAAGGAAAACCCTCCCCCTCCTATTCCCCTGCTCCTGCCACCCTCCCCTCCCCCGTCACCCTCGCCGGTAAACACTCACCCAACAACCACTTTCTTCTCTTTCTTCTCACCTCTCCCCTGTCCTCGTCCTCCCTTTGGTTCGCACGACAAGACCCCCTCCCCTGCTTCTGCTTCCTTTCGCACACCACTACTCAGTGGCTGTCGCCACCTCCAGCCACCACAGGAGGCTCCCATGCACCCAGATTCCACCGACTAAACAGCCCAACCATCACACTCTCCTCCTTCCCTCACCTTCTCCCCACACAACACCGCAGCCACCCCCTTTTTTATGTTCGTTGGTGCTGCACGGCTGCCTACACTTCGTCGGCAGCCCAACCACCGTGAAACCCACATAATGACGGCTATTGAACAAAAGGGAGGGGGTGACAGCAACGCAACAGTGGGGGAAGGGGTAGGGTGGAGGTTGACCGGGAGGTTGGGGTTTTCTTTTCTTTTTTAAAGTTTTTTTTATAAATTTGATTTAAAACTTTAATTAAAAATTTAAGTTTAAAATATACTTAATTAGTTATTAATCACGTAATTATAAAGATTACCCATGATTGTAGGTCACCAACAGGTGACAGACCAATATGAGCAGATGAGGGTTAAAGGTGGGATTATTGCTGGATTAATTGAAGGTGGTACCAGTGGTGGAAGACCGGCCAAAATTGGGGTTTTTCCTGTCAATTTTTCCTTTTAAAAATTTCTGTTATGGTATGGGGTTTAGGGGCGGTACAAGAATGGCCAAATTCAAGGGCAAGTCGGTGTACGGACATGTTCAGGTTCAGGTTCAGGTTCAGAGTTGATTAGAATTAGGGTCGGTCTAAAGTTGATATCGGGGTTAGGTAGGGTCAATTGTGACTTTTGAAACATTAAACTTGAACCAAGCCAACTCCTTGGCGGGGTCGAGCAGGTTGACGCCTAGTTTTTCCCGGTTTTGGGACGAGTTACACGTTTTAAAGTAATACCGTAAGTGCATGGTGTCTGTATTTAGCAAAGACTTAGCAAGGACAAGTCGAATCGACATGGAGAAGGCATCCTTAGTATAAGTTTAGTTAATTAACTACTTTAGACGAACAACAACAACAACTAAGCCTTATTTCCAAAGTGATTTGGGGTCGGCTAACATGAATCGTCAACTGAAACTGTTGCCAACGGAGATGGCATCGACAATAGTGATAAAAAGTTTTTAAAAGGGTTTAAGTTTTAAGAATTTTTTAAAAAAGTTATTGAAAACAAGGTTTACACCAAAAAGTTTTCAAATTTAATACCAGCACAATTGAGAAAAACAAATAAATGCAGTAATCACACCCCTTCCTCCACATGGATACTGCCCCTCCACCCATTTCTATCCAACGTCATGTTCTCCTCAAACCCAAGTAGCCTCATATTTCTTTCAATTACCTTCATCCAAGTCATCTTAGGTCTTCCCCTACCCTTTACAGTTTGGTTACTCCTCCACTCTTCAATTCTTCTCACCGGTGCATCACCTGATCTCCTTTTCACATGACCAAACCATCTTAACCGATTCGCCCTCATCTTTTCTTCAATGGATAACTACTTTAGACGAAACATGGAGAAAAATAAACTAAGGTAAACTGATCAATAAAGATAAGTATCATTCAAGCAGGCAAATATCAAGTTTTGTCAGTCAAATCAATCCAATTACCAATCACCTAAGAAAATAATCAAATGCAACTGTTATATATGACATACAAATCTTGAATAGGTGCTCACAAAGGTATCTCTCATTTATGTGGTAGACAAAAGATGCTCAATCACTCCCCATCCCGACCATAATATCCCTTCCTAACTCAAACTCTCATGTGTTTAGAAAGTTAATCAATGACTCTCATCCTAGTAAGGTCGACTCATATATCATACTCACCTAACTTTGACAAATGAACTCAATATCCTTTCAGTCAACATAAAACACATGCTTAAAAGAACTTTTTAGGGTTGTAATGGATCTTCGGTCAAGGTATTAAAAATTTTGACTGGAGAAATTATGATGCAAATTATGAACATTGTACTTGCGAGTATATTTAACTTTCTAATATTGAATTAAAGTTGAGTAAGACATACTTTTTTTATAAAAAGTAAGAATTCTACTAGTTGAAAGAAAATTCTATATGGTCACCCTCAATTTTTCAAAATTCTATTTGGTAGACAATTTTTTTTCCCCTCTTTGGTAACCTTTTACTTTACATTTTATATTCCTTATAACCTTATTGCTAAAAGAATAATTTTCTAATTACAAAATTGATTTTTAATTACAAAAATTAATGTTAACTTGAAAATTAAAAAATAACCTAAACCCTCCCCTCCCCTAGCGCAGCTCTGCCGGCCCTGCCCCACCCCTACTCACACCGGCCACAACTCACCCTCCACCCTATCGCAAACCCCCCAAATAACCATTAAGAACACCACTTAACCTCCCCCCAAACTCAATTCCTATTTGAGCTATCCGCTCACTCAATTACCTGAAACGTCAGAATGACAAACAGAAAATCAACGCACAAACGATACTTCAAAAATTGTCAAATAAATGTCATCATCATAGTAATTAAGAGAAAAATCCAGCGAAATTGTCGTGGTATTTGCTTGCTTTTGGCAATATTGCCGGAGGAGCTGGGCTAGGGGAGGGAATGGTCAGTTGGTGGGGGAGGAGAGCGTTTATATTTTTGTTTTCAAAATCATTTTTCATAATTAAGATATTAGTTTTATTATTAAAAACGAGTTTTGTTACTTTTGTAATTAGAAAATCATTTATTTATGCAATAAAGTTATAGGAAATACAAAATATAAAGTAGATTGTTACCAAAGAGAAGAAATAGTTAAGGGTTGTCATATATAATTTCTCCTGAATATATTATTAGTGAAATCATGCTATGTGTACAATACACTTCAAAATCCTTACTTTGAGGATTATTTAATAAATAATGAAAATGGGAATAATGCAAATCTAAATGTTCCTCCATCTCAAAATCGTAACTTCTTTAAATTTTTTTGGGAAAAGGTAATCAGTTTAACCATAAACTCTAATTATTAAAAAAAAGGTCTAATTTTATATAAATTTAGTATTTAGACTCAGACAATACTCTAGGGTTTATCTGTATTATACTTTAGTACTTTAATACAATAATATCGGGTACAAAGATGTTAGTAAAAAGTTATAAATTAATAGTTTATTCAAGAAATGCAAATAAAATATTGTTTCTCATTAAAAACACACAATATCATTATTAGTATTTGATAAAAATCCCAACAATAACTCCGTCTGTGAGTGTCTGTGTGATATTAACTGCCGGTCTCAAGACCGGATAAAGGAGGAGAGTTTCGGTAGGTTGGGGGCGGCCAGCGTAAAACATATCCCCATATCATGATATGAATCGACAAATGAAAACCGTGGGGGTGTTCCCTACACAGCGACGCGCTGCATTTCATATACCTGGGTGTAGTGATAAGTATGCAAGGGTTGCTAGGTCGTCGCCCGAAAGCGGCGCGCCATCCCAGCGCCCGGGGGTGGTGTCAAATATGCAAGGGTTCCCGCATCAGGGACGGGTGCGGGTAAAGAAGCTAGTCCAGGGTAGTGGTAGTGGTAGTAGGATGTGCTTTGGAACATGGAACATTAGCTCTTTGATGGGAAGATCGGCGGAGGTGGTGGAGGTTATGAGGAGGCGAAAGATTCACATAATGTGCCTTCAAGAGACTAAGTGGGTTGGTGGAAAAGCAAGAGAACTAGCCCCATGGGGTTATAAGCTTTGGTACTCCGGAAAGGATAAGAGTAGGAACGAAGTAGGCATCATTATTGATAAGGAATATATTGATGATGTGGTGGAAGTTTCGAGGAAGAGTGACCGCATTATGCGTATCAGGCTAGTATTAGGGAGTGAGGCGGTGACTATCATAAGTGTATATGCGCCGCAAGTGGGATCAGAAGCATCTATTTAACAACAATTTTGGGTGGATTTAGAGGAGATTATGCAACGAGTGCCTATTAGTGAAAAATTGATCATTGGTGGGGATCTTAACGGACATGTGGGCACTAGTCGAGTTGGCTTTGAGAGCATTCATGGAGGTTTTGGGTATGGGGAGAGAAATGAAGCTGGAAGTGGTATCTTGGATTTCGCACTAGCATATGGTCTTAGTATTATGAACACTTGGTTTGAGAAAAGAGAATCTCACCTTGTGACGTATAGGAGTGGAAGTAACGCGAGTCAGATTGACCCCTTTTTAGTAAGGAATTCTTGGCGGAAGAGTTATGCAAACTGCAAGGTGATACCGGGTGAGAGCGCAGCCACCCAACATAGACTAGTCGTGTTTGATTCCCGTGGTAGGGAGTCATTAAGAAAGCGAAGACCCAATGTGGAGCCGCGAATCAAGTGTTGGAAGCTCCAAGGGGAGCACAAAGAGAACTTCTTAGCTAAGATGGCTAGTAAATATATTTGGTCTTGTAACACGGAAATGGATGTAGATTCGACATGGACAAAGATAGAACTTAGTATAAAGGAAGTGGCGAAAGAGGTCCTTGGAGAATCTAAAGGAACTGTACCATCTAGTAAGGACACATCTTGGTGGAACGAGGAGGTGAGACAAGCGATAAAAAACAAACAAGAAGGTTATAAACTTTTGGGAAAAGGTAGAAGCGATGTGAACTATGAGAAGTACAAAGAGGCTCGAAAAGAAGCCAAGAAGGCAGTACGGGAAGCTAAAGCAAAGGTAAACCAAGAGCTTTATGCAAGATTGGATACGAAAGAAGGGAAAAAAGACATTTATAGAATTGTGCGTATGAGGGACAGGAAGACAAGAGACATAAGAAAGGTAAAATGCGTGAAGGGTGTGAACCAAAGAGTGCTTGTGGAGGATGAGGAGATAAAGGATAGATGGAGGTCGTACTTTGATACCTTGTTCAATGGTGATAAAGCACAAGACATCGGGGATGTACACATCCCGTCAAGTATGTTAAATCGAGAGTTTATGAGGAGGATTCAAAATGGAGAAATTGTTGCAGCATTAAAATAGATGGGATTGAAGAAAGCTACGAGGCCAGATGGCATACCTATCGAAGTTTGGAGGTGTTTAGGGGGGAGAGGAATCGAATGGATGACAACATTCTTTAACATGATTTGGAGACACAACAAAATGCCATTAGAGTGGAGGAAGAGTACTTTGATTCCTTTGTATAAGAACAAAGGCGACGTACAAGATTGTACCAACTACCGAGCAATCAAACTAATGAGTCATACGATGAAACTCTGGGAGCAAGTGATTGAGCAAAGACTTAGGAAACATGTGAAGATATCGGAGAACCAATTTGGATTTATGCCAGGAAGATCGACTATAAGGGCCGTCCACCTCATAAGACAGACAATGGAACATTATCGTGATAGGAAGAAGGATCTACATATGGTTTTCATTGATTTGGAGAAGGCGTATGATAGAGTACCAAGAGAAATACTTTGGTGGGCGTTGGCAAAGAAAGGTGTTCCACAAAAATATATAGATATCATCAAGGATATGTATGAGGGGGCAACTACGAGTGTGCGGACTACGGTGGGGAGGACAGAAGAGTTCCCTATTACGATCGGAGTGCATCAAGGTTATGCACTTAGCCCTTTCTCTTTGCTCTAGTCATGGACGAACTAACGAGGTCAATTCAAGATGATATACCGTGGTGTATGATGTTTGCAGATGATATTTTGTTGATTGATGAGACAAAGGAAGGTGTTGAGAGTAAGTTGAAATTATGGAGGCATACATTAGAAGCCCGTGGTTTTAGATTGACAGAAGTAAGACGTAGTATATGGAGTGCAAGTTCAGTGGGGTTACAAGTAGCGAGGCAGGGGCGGTCACTTTGGATAGCAAAGTGGTTCAAGGATCGAACGTCTTCCGTTAACTTGGATCCATTCTCCAAAATGATGGAGAACTGGATGGAGACGTGGCTCATAGAATTAACGCGGGTTGGTTAAAGTAGAAAGAGCCACCCGGTTCCTTTGTGATTCCGGCATTCCCAAAAGATTGAAGGGAAAGTTCTACCGTACGGCAATTAAGCCTGCTTTGTTATATGGCACCGAATATTGGACGGTGAAACAATGCCACGTTCATAAGATGAACGTGGCGGAGATGCGTATGTTGCGGTGGATGTGTGGTCACACAAGGAAGGACCGATTAAGAAATGAAGTGGTTCGGGAAAAAGTTGGAGTTGCATCCATTGAAGAAAAGATGAGGGAGAATCGGTTAAGATGGTTTGGTCATGTGAAAAGGAGATCAGGTGATGCACCGGTGAGAAGAATTAGGAGTAATCAAATTGTAAGGGGTAGGGGAAGATCTAAGATGACTTGGATGAATGTAATTGAAAGTGATATGAGGCTACTTGGGATTGAGGAGAGCATGGCGTTGGATAGAAGTGGGTGGAGGGGCAGTATCCATGTGGAGGAAGGGGTGTGATTACTGCATTTATTTGTTTTTCTCATTTGTGTTGGTTTTAAAACCTTTTGTTGAAAACCCCTTTTACAACTTTTTGGTGTAAACCTTGTTTTCAAAAACTTATTTAAAAATTCTTAAAACTTAAGCCCTTTTAAAAACTTTTTATCACTCTTATCGATGCTCTCTCCTTTTGCAACGGTTTCAGTTGACGATTCATGTTAGCCGACCCCAAATCACTTTGGGAATAAGGCTTAGTTGTTGTTGATAAAAATCCCAACAATAGTGTAGTGCAACAATGGTTAAAGCATTTATCTTTCATACACGAGATCGCGGTTCAAAGCTTCTGACGGCAATTTGCACTTTTGTATAAGAATAACATAGTAAAATATTGTTAAAAAGAAGAGAGTGACACGTAGCAAATTACGATTTGTACTTACGATTTTTAATATATACTTCTATATATATAATTGCGTGTAGGCAGCTGTCTGCTGTACCGTTGACTATATCTATTCATGGATTTTATTTTTTTTACATTATCATTATATAGGCTCGTTTCGGATGGCTTGGCCGAGCCAAGGAAAAGAATAAAAATCGAAGAAGCATCAAACTCCATGCAATTGGGTCGTTGCGATTAAGGGTTTGATGTCATTGCCGAGACGGTAATGATAGTATCTTGTACCTGAAACAGTGGCTCACTTTTTCTAAGTAATGGAAAAGAGGACCAAAACATGCCCCGAAAGGAATCAAACTACTCACTAAAATAAGTAAACATTAGATTGTAAAATGGATTAAAATAGTCTCGAAATGGAATATTGGACTAATTTTTTTTTTCTGAATATTAAATTTGCTGCTACCAACTTTTAATTTAAAGTTGATAGTCTCTTACAAGACTAGCTGAGACAGGAGATTTCATAAGTTTACACCTTAGTTTGAATACAAATGTCGGATTAAATAAGTGGGATTTTTTAACTAATAATGCAATCACAGTATTATGCTACCCCTGGTTCACAATTGTGGCTCCGCCACTGATTCAGAATCCAATATTAAAAAGTTCAGCTTCCAATGATAAGGATTAAGGAAACATTTAGAAGTTACTTGTCCATTCAATTCATTTTAAGGTGACGCAAGATTCAAAAGTTACTCGTTCAACCCCTTTGTTTCTTGCGGTCCTCTGCAGCAAATAAATGAAAAGACGTGCCACAACCGATGGTAAATACTGCATTTTCATTCAAGCGAAGTATACATAGCTTTAGCTGCCTCTGAATGCAACTAGGTTTAAGTTGCTACTCAAGGTGAACATAATTAACACAAAATGCACCAAAATTTGAAGAATTGATTGAATACATTCCTGAATACCCTATAACTTACATTACACCTTTCCACGCTCTCCTACTTGCCTACTGTCTCAATGTTATACACAAATACACAATAACCTGCTAGCCTGAAGTGGATACAGTACTCCATTTTTTTAACCCCATTTCCTTTGTTGTACACCCTAAAAATAAAGGGAGGAAGGGAGGGAGAGTGTGAGAAAGATAACCTCTGATATATATTAAACCATTACTTGCTAAAGAAAATCCTCCTTCTTTTTCCTTTTCCTTTCTGCATAGCCTGTGAAGAAGCTCACCCATAGTCAACACCATTATCACTAAGTTATTGCAAGTAACATCATGGATAAAGACAAAAAAAACTGCAAGCAGAAAATCATTGATCAATCATACACATAGCAAAAGTACAATAATGGTATGGGGGAAAAAAAAACAAATCTTCCACCCAGTAAACAGGATTGACCCCACCTATGGCATGGTCCGAGTGTCAAATCTATGCAGCTTTATGCTTGCAATTGCAGAGACGCTGTTTTTGTTGGATAATGGATTGAATATGCATCTTCTGGGGTCAAGTTTGACTGCAAAATTCAAGAAGCTACACTGTCTGAAACCATTTTTGACGAGGTTTGTATTACTACAAGTAATAATTTTCTCATTATACATGATACAGATAGATTGTTATCGTGTTTACTCTAGATCTGGATGTATCGTAAAAACTATTTGACATGCTGACATCCTATCCAAAGAGGCACCAACAATGAACTTTGGAGTGATTTTAACTAGCCTAGTATCATTCCCCATTTTCCTCATAATTATAAATTGATGAAGAGGAGTATATTGTCTTACCGAAATTTACCAGTCTACCTAGGATTTAGGATCTCATACAAAGGCAGATGACAGTACCAACCATGATTCTAATAAACTGTCTACATGCACAGCCTACTAGCGCCGCTAGATCACATAAAACTCAGCTACCAACACAAGCGTGAAACAACAGAAGCATCAACAGTTTAGCACTCCACGCCATAACTGCATCTAATAAAGCTGGAACTCTATATTGTAACTATTAAAGCTTAGTGAGGAGGGTGATAGCTCCATCACAGCAGGATCGCAAAGTCAAGCAGAGGACATGTCCAAAACCCTTAGCAATAATGTGTATACAATAGTTATATACATGGCTTCAGAATTTGTCAAATCTCCTACTCCCTCCATTTTTGAAAGACCTTAATATGCTTTGAAACCAAAAAACACAGATGGTGAAAAAAAGATAAGATAGGAGAGAAAAAGTGAGAAACAAAACCCAAATAAGGAAAAAAACATGTTTTAAGGTTATGTGAAATATTCATACTTTATATTTAGTGAGTGTCAAGGTCTTTGAGAAACAAACAGAATAAAGCCTTGGACATGATAAAACAAGAAAGAAATGTCCAAATCAAGAATCTCGTGCTGCATAATATATTTACAAAAAGAATAAAAATGAATACAATTAAACTGGAGGCCAACTTATAAGGGAAAGCGCACCTTCATAATGAATAATCTCAATGTGAGGACAATTGTATCTCTTAAACTGCAAGGCAAAAAGAATATAGCTTAATATACGTAATACTTAACAACTCAACAACATCTTGTTACATATGACTAACAGTGCAATTCTTGTTCTTGTCCTTCTTGTAGTTTCATATTTTCCTTCTTGTAGTGATTATATAGAAGTATCTTTTTAGTGCATAGGAGGAGACCATGAGCCTATGTATCTACACATGGCTTCCCACTTAAACGCCAAATATCTAATCCTATTAGTTTACTAGTACTATCAAAACTAGGAATATATGGAACTACATTTTAAAAAGTAACTACAAGGAATCATACCATAATATTCTTTATCTAACCCCTTGTTTTTTGTACATTTCGTGAAGTAACAAAAACTTTGTTTTTCTTGAGAAAAAAACTTGAAAGAGTAACCTATCCTATATGTAGAATGAGCCGTAAAACCTAGCATTTTTAAGATATTCAGTCTATAAAATGATGTCATAGACCTAATAAGTTTGTAGACCCTTTCTGAAAACCAAAACCCCTGAATTGGAAGTACTTTAGTGCTATTCAATAACTAAACTAACAGCCACCTAGCAGGTAACTAGTCAATCTTATAAGCACCTAAATAATGGAAATGCCGGTAGTAGCAAAAAAAGAAATAATTGGAATTGATATGGAAGACGAAAATTATGCAGCAATACCTAGCAATGTCTGGTAAAGTATCTTCAGCTCGCAGGAGGTGCACAACCTCACTGGGACTAGATATAGAAAACTCAAAGAGATGTCCATGGGCAATGGTTACCTGCACACAATCCACATCAAAATATATACGGCTGCACAGTCTTGAAGGATTTGAAAACAACTCTCTTTTTTTAAACAGACAAGCGAACACATCAATTTATGGAATCAAACAAGGTTGTTCAATTATGGAAAAGGCATTCCATAGTGGATTTTGTCATCCCCAGAACGTGCCATTAGGTAACGTGTGATTTTGATCACACCATGACATCAGTTATAGACTGTTATTTTACTATATTAGCTGTTATATTACATAATTATATTAGCTGTTATATTACATAATTAAAACAATTTTGCTAAGTGATACAACTGTATTTACATTTAAGATACGATTATACTCATATTTAGTCATCGTAAGTGTTTGGACCCACTTATATCCATAAAAATAAAATAAAAAATAGAGTTCTTAAAAGTATCTTTACGCTATATTCCAAAAAAACCACAAGTCTTGAATTACAAAGATAAGTGTATTTTTCTTTTCCATTTTTGAAGACAGGCCATGAAGCGCACTGTAACACTAACATCCCTGAGGCGCCACTTTCAAGACATAGGTGACTGCAATTTTTTTAATGCATCAGAAAAAGCCATGATTAGGTTTGAAGTTTTCATATTCAATAGCACTCATATCAATGAAATCAATAAATAAGTAAAACGGACTTGTTATATTGTTCAGTGGTTGTATGGGCGCGGGCAAATTATATCTTTCGGCTCGTTTATGATGAATTTCTGTACAAAAACGAGTAGGGTCTGTAATATATATATTGGATTACACTCGTATTTAGTAGTCCAAAATCTGAATTGACTCCATACCATGGATTCACAGTAAAAATAAATAGAATAACTTCTTCACTAATAAAGAAATTCACAGCATAATTCACATAAGTAGTACAAGTGTCGGCCATGCTTCTCAACAAAGACTAACATGAACAAGAACAACTGGTTCTATTTTCAGTAAGGGCAAAATCGTTGAAATATTAGCCACTGCAAGAGGTTAGTATCGGTAAAGCCTTTCATTAGTCATCTTCTCGGTTCCTTCACAACGAACGGAAAAGACATATTATGCAATGTGTGTCCATAGATCTTCGTTCGTGTTTCTTTCACCCTCATCAATGTGACATATTTGGAGTGTCTCAGAGGAGTTTAGATGTGGTGGTATCCTTTTGTGGGGGATAATGTTATGGTATAACTGACAAAAGTATAATATGGTATAATTATAGTAACGATGGTATTCCTTATTTCCTTTCCATACACCCTATTCTAGCAAAAATTCTCAAAGTTCACTCAGTACACCAAGATCTCCACTGAAACAAGAAATAATCTTAGCTGCACGGAAGAGAAACAAGAAGCATCAAGCAACAAGCAACAAGACTCACTGAAGAACCTATCTGAACACTTTCCTAGGTTAGTCTTCAATGGCACCTTATCATTCTCATTGGATAGTTATACTTTTACATACTCTCACTCAATCCCTTCCCAAAAATCAGTACGCAGCTGAGAGTTCAACCCCACTTAAGTTTTTCCAACGCCAATCAGCTATAGGACAGGCTAATGCTGATCATTATACGTTCCCTATTCCCGATGCATAAAAATCCTCCAAGAAGCCTTCAGCAGTAAGACTATAAAACATGGTAGGGGCCAGGAAAAGCTCTTTACTCAGCCCCCAAAGAAATAAGGTTTATTAGAACCAGGGAAGAAAATCGCGGATATCGTCACGTTCGCGGTAACGGTCGCGATGACGCGGGAACGACTTGTAACGGTCGAAAAAAGACAAATCGCGGTTGACGCGGCGTGAATTTTTTCAAAAAATTCACACAATTAGAATTTTAACCTCAAAATGGCATTTTTGAAGTTTTATAAGTATTCTTATAACTTAATTTGACCAAAGCAATCATATGGGTGGATTACACATATGGTGAATAAAAGATTACTTTAAACATGAGATTTATGTCATATTATATATAAAAATTGATACTAAATCATATATATTACTCAACTTGGAAGCCCATGGTAAGTTTTTCTCCTTTCGTTGGTGTGACCCTATAGTTTTTGTGCTACTATGTTTCTTTTTTTGACCAATTTTCATATAGTAACGGATGTAACGGGTAAAAAAACGCTCTAATGCGGCGAGTCACCGTTACGTAACGGACAACGCGGCGAGTTGGACGTGAATTTCATCGCGGGGTTACGTAACGGCATTTCGCGTAACGGCAAGTTCAAAATCCGTTACATAACGGCCGTTACGTAACGTAACGGCAGAGTTTTGTTTCCCTGATTAGAACTACAATAGCATCTAAAGAGGGCCGTCTTAAACTAGGCTAATCTTACTTGTTAGGTGGTTTTGGCAGCTTCTTTTACTGAGTGTTTTTCCTCTGCATTCTCTCTCTTCTTTTACACATTATATTCTCCAATTTACGTTATAAGGATGCCACTTTCTATTTTCTAGGTGTTAGATACACATAAAAAAGAGCAAGCAGCAATGGGCTTGCTGAAAGAACATAAATTTTTGTTTTCAACTTTACTTTTAAGAAAAAAGGTCGCGAGGAACTACCTTTCTAATACCACTGTTTGGAAACAAATACTTCACATTTTTTATAAAGAATAAGTACCTTATTAGACAATTTCATTCAATCAAACACCATCAATTAGTTTATGATGGAATACTAATTATTGAGGTTGTGGGATGGACAAATTTAAAGGCTGTGTTCGTTCACATCAATTGATATTGGTGGTCAAACGAAGTTGACAGCATAGTTGATAATTCAATCGGTGGTGAGACAGACGATAACTCTGGGACAGAGCTTTAATTATGATTTTTTCTTAATCTTTCTCCTGTTTTCTTTTAACCACAATAGATCTTGTATTCATTTTGTTTCTACTGTCATCAACTGCTAAGTTGGTTCATAGATAGGACTATAGGAGTTAAAATATCACAACGAAGAGGATGCAGATTCATACAACGGTAGTCGGTAGGCTTTTGTTTATCTATTTTATGTTAACATGGATGCATCTCATGGAATTTTATGTGAAAAATGGACCATTGCTAATTGGAGAGATTCTCATGGTAGGCGGTCATGACTCGTGAGATACAATGCCTTTTATATAATAATGTCGATGTCTTCAAGCAATATCTAAGCATATTATCTTAAATTGGACACATGCATTGAAGATAACAAGAAAAAGAAATCATACAGTGCTTCCTGGTACAAACTTCTCATTCACAGCAATAGTGCTACCCTTGATACTGTAACCCTCACGCTTTACAGTCAAAGTAGCTGGCTCCCATATGTCAAGATAACCTGTCTGCACCAGTTAAGCCCCATATTACAATCTATTTCTAGAGAACTATAGTTAAATTCGGAATAAATCAATGAATACGTAAAAAGGTAAGAAGGCAACCATACCGAGACAGATACTTTATATGAGGCCTGACCATTTCGCAAGTTTTGTTCTATATGACTCTGCATAACAGGATCTGTATCAAAGAAAGAACTCTTTAGCTACTTCAACAAAGATTCACAGGTAATGCAGCCACTTCAAGTCAACAGATTGATATTCCCTTTTTCCCAAAATAATATCTAACTTAACATCTTAATACTTTTTCCTAACCTTGTTCTAGTATCATTGCAATCTCCATCTTTACACTAAACTTCATAAACAGATTTAAGCATTAAGGAAGGAGTGAGACATCTACTTGTACGTAAGTTATACAACTCTACATTCAATCAATACTGAATTACTCCTCAGAGCGTAAGGAATTAGTTACACGAGACAAATCACAATCAGATATACAAGCAAAGAAAAAACAACAAATATACAGGAAGTACATCTATAATCTCTGTACTACCTTTCAGATAACGAAACAACTTCATGAATCTCACTCACTCTAGGAAACTAGATACTTCATAACTAGTCATCAAATTGCTTGGACATACTAGGTCAGTCATGGTCATTTCGGAAAAAAAAAGGCTAGATGGATTTACTATTAGACTGAAAGAGACACAATTAAGGTGGAAAACCCTCACATAAGATAGGTATATACTATAAGGTAGCCAAAGCAACCTACGCAACCAATGATAAAGTGATGTCCTTTTGTTTCGGACAAAAGCAAGATTTGAATTTACTATTTTCTCAAAGTACTATAAAGAAAATATTTTGATGATTTCACATTTAAAATCAGTGTGTATCTAGCAAATGAAGGGCCAACGCTTGCAAAGCATCGAAGTCACATCAGGCCTACTACTTTGAAATGGACGTATTGAGATCTGAGAGTGTTACACATTCAACATCTATGAAATCTAAGCGGGGCATCCAGTTTAAGATTGAAAGCCTTTTTTAACTTCGACCATAGTTCGGCAGATAGATATATAAAGATATAGGGACAGCAGAGAAACTAATGCAATAATTTTCTCAAAAATGGCTTGAGATGACATTTTAACAAGAACTACCAATATCAGTTTATGTCCACATACTTGCAAACAAATTAACATGAGAGGAACATGCAAAAATTTATAAGAACAATTGCAAGATAGGCTTGTCCCATGCCCAAATTTTAGAACTGTAGTCAGACTTAAAACTCGTTTTAATGACTATGTAACACATGCTAAGCTAAGACAAATCGCTGCTACGTTGAAAAAAATTGAATTCAATGAGGCTGCAGAAGAAAAGTTATACCAATCTTCTTTATTCCAACCAGGGAAACAAAACTCGGCCGTTACGTTACGTAACGGCCATTATGTAACGGATTTTGAACTTGCCGTTACACGAAATGCTTTTACGTAACGCCGCAATGAAATTCACGCCCATCTCACCGCGTTGTCCGTTATGTAACGGTGACTGGCCGCGTTAAAGCGTTTTTTTACCCATTACGTTCATTACTTCATCAGAATTGGTATAAAAAAGAGGAAGAGCCAATACACATAGTAGCACAAATATGTTGGTAACTTGGTATACACCAACAAAAGGAGAAAACTTGGAATAGGCTTTCAAGTTAGATAATATATAGAGTTAATATCAAGTTTTTATACATAATCGGGTATGAATATTATGTTTTAAGTGGCCTAAGCTGTCAAGTTAGGTAATATATAGACCCTAGCTTCTCATCATCTTGTCAAACCTAGGGGTGTAAACTGACTGTCCAAGGCTAGAATCCAACACCGTTCAGTCCGAAAAATCTTGTACTGGATTTGGACTAAGTTCCCGAGTCCAAACATTTTCCAAACTCGATTTGGACTCAATCTTTTGTTCTCCATCCCAAACTTAAGTCCTAAGTTTTAATATAAGTAAAAAGGTATAAGGTGGACTTGAACCACATAGACAATCAAGATCTCTATGCTTTCGAATCTTTTGTTGCCCAGCAAAGCCTCACTTTTCAGATCTAGGGTTTCCGTTTTTATTTTAGGTTTGAAATCACGTAGCTTTTTTAAACAAAAGTCCAATTGGATTGGGTATAGGCAATAGAGGAAGAGGAATATGGGTCACTAGCATTAACGGATTTGGTTATGACAGCTAGCGATGGGGGTCTATTTTGCCCTGCATTTAAGGACGAAGGATGTGGTTTGCACAACAAGGGCCAAAGGCGCACTATGAGCAACATTGGTATAGAATATTTCAGGCTCGACTTACACTTGGTGAAGTCCAATCTTGATCCATATTCAGCATTAGTCCTAGACCTCAAATTGATATAGATACTTGGGTAGGAATTAGGATCCTCAAAATCATAAATAGACAAGGAAGTCCAAAAAGAAGAATACAGAATAAGTCAACATTCCCTTCTTTCACCCCAAAGATCTCTGACAACAAGTGGAGACCAATGGCCTCAGACCCCAGGCTTAAGCATCAAATCACTTCTACTACCAAGATCAAGTTTCCTATCGGAGCACATGTGCTCTCTGGAGAAAACCTTGGAGGCAATTAGATGAATCTGAGATGCTAGAGAAGCCTTATTCAGTTGCAATAAAAAAGAGGAAGCCCAGCTTCTCGTAATAATCTCCTAATGGGGAGGTGGAAAAACTTTGCGAGGAACTAGCATCCCTATGAAAGCGGAGGGCAAAGGCATTGAAGCTTAAGATTCCTGAAACGGAAGTCTTCTTGTGAATCAGATAGCCAAGGATTTAAGAACTTCTTCGGGGACATTGAGCATCACTTCAGTGCAGCTTACGTCTAAGATCCACAAATGTTAGCATATATTATATATTTATATATGAATTGGCAAAACATAGAATATTTCTATTTTAGAAATGACCATTAATAATTGGCCGAGTTTATATATCCAAATCAACCAAATTTTTGGTTGGAGCTATTCACTCACATCAAATCTCCCTAAAAGATAACTTACTCTTCTCTGTGAACTGCTGCCTTTCTTTATCTTTGGAAGTGATATAACCACACAAAAAACAGGGTTTCCCATGGCATGCATGGCGTAAATGTTGTCGTCAAAGCAATATATTTCTTTGTTGAACATAATTATGAAAATTTAAGTTCTTTTAAGAGGAGATAATCATTGATGGAACAGTTAGCTGAAAATATATTATGGAAAGATGGAAAGATTATACTCCCTGTGTTTCTTTTTAATGGTTAGACTCAGCTTTGTCACGATCTCCAATGTATACCTTTGACCATCAAGAAGTTTAGTTCTATATTGCCTCCCTTTTTTCAGTCCCATTAGCTTAATCATAGTCATAATATTCTAACTTTGACAGTATGTAATAGTTTCTACACGACTGTTGTCTGTAGTTGCAAGTTTGCAACATCTTCTATTTCATGGTCTATAACGCAGAAATTCAGCCATTATTTTTAAAATATTATCAGTAAAAATGATGAAACATTGACATTTTGATAATATACGTCGAGACATCCAATAGGACCCCACATGATTATAGTATTTTTTTGTGATAAAATATAGTCATGTAGGATCTTGTTAGATTTCGCTTTATATTATTTTAAACGAATAAGTTTCGCAAAACTTTTACAATTCCCTTCGTTCAGTTGACTTTAGTTGGGATACTTTTCCATATCCGACCGTCCCAAGGTTAGTTAAGGTACTTCTATAATTTAGACAGACCCACTAATTTTTTAATATGTATCAGTCTACAATCAAACCCTCGCACCTTTATTGATTTTGATGTAATTCATTAAAAATGATATCTTCCCCGCCCTTTCCATATGGACGCACGCGATTCACATATAATTCCACTTCATCGAATTCCTAAAACTAGGTGAATTGCAGAGAGGGGTAATAATACTCAATCAAAGAATTTGGTCAAGCATGTTCTTTAAAGACTGCAAATATAAACCAGACGTAACAAAAAAGAAGAGTATCAGTAAAAAATTATGACTTGGTATCTTGAAAATTCACATTGAAAAATATAGCATGATGCCAAGATCGCAGAACATTGTTTTGATAATATACATATAATGAAAATTTGTAACCCAAGTTTTTAACATGGAAACAAAAGGCGAAGTCTAACCTTTGAAAAGAAATCAAAAGTTATATTCCCTTGGGTTTTTTTTTTTTTTTAACTTTGTCCATTGTTCTTTTAGAAGTGTTCAAAACTAGCTCTTCCATTTCCTTTTTAGTAAGATTTCACCATTTAATCGCCTCAATTGACCTTACCAATCTGAACTAATCAAATTACCTGCTCATTGTTTCTCCTCCCTATGCCTCACAATCCAGCCCACCACCTCCCCACCATGGTACCGCTTTGCCCTTTTCTTCTCTAGCGACTCTTGTACCTCCCCTTTTCCGGCGGCCTCTACCCCCCCCCTTCCTTTATCTTGCCGCTTTTTTCCTCTCATCTTTGGTAAACAGTTTCCGGCTTGGCCCTCATCTCCCAGCACACTTTCAAGGTAAAATTCGTCCATGAAAGCTCCACAAGAACTTTCATCTTTCATGGTCGAATTCAACCATATAAAACCCTAGTATCTCCCCTTCTCATCATCTCTCTCTTTCTTCCTGTCTCGAACTTGGTTTTTTTCGATCAAGTGGTCTGGTGGTATGTCGAGAATGTAAATTTTGTTAAACTTGCTTAGTTTGGGTCTTAGTGTGGTTAGTGTCGATGCCTAGTTGGGTTGCAAAGGTGGTTGGATGTGATGTGGCGGTATGTCTCGAACGCGGGCAATGCAAAGCTATGTTACTTTGACTCGGGTACTGACCAAGGAATGGAGGAGAGAGGGAAACGGTGAGGAGAATCGGAGTGGCTGTCAAAGGGTGTGGGAAAGGAGCAAAGGGAGAGACGATGAGAAGTAAAGTAATAGGCCCGCTGAGTTAAGGGACGTATTCCATCCTCTTAGCACAAAGTACTAATAGGTGAGCGCATACCACCCTTTCTCCACTCCCTTGAACCCCGCCCCTCCAAAAAAAACATTTGCCACACTTTGGGACCATAGATGTGCTCTCACTAGGTTCCCTAAAGTTGTAGTTTTCCCGTTGAAGATTAGGTACAAGAAAACAGCCTTTCTACTAATTTTTAAACTGAAATAGATCGGAGATTAAGTTGTACAAGCATGCATGCACAAGATGTACAGGGCAAAAAATTGAAAACTATTCTTAAGATTTAGAATCCAATGATATTTTCGGTTCAGAAAAGAAAACCTGTCAGAGAATGACAAGACTAATCAATTTAACCCCGTTAAAGGAAAATCTTTTAATGTCTTACCACAAGTGATTTTTCTGTGCTCATTAGCAAAAACCTTCACAAGCTCCCCCTGCATATTCAATGAATGAACTATTTATTGAAAGAAAAACTTGGAGCATAACACTGCAGAAAAATTAAAACTTTAACCATAAAACATCAGCATGAATAAGGTAACACTGCATCACCATCACCAGAAGAAAACTAATAAAAATGTACCTTTCTCTTTCTGTCATCCAAAGGTTGGACTTCAATAGCAAGATAAGATTCCACATCATCAGCTGTGATTAGGTAGACAGGTTGCTTCGCCCCTGATATTCACAATTCCTGAGTTTCCAATTCTACAGCGATAACCAAGCACAGATTGAAATAAATTTAAAAAAAATCGATGCTGATAATGAGGCCAAAGTACCATCGATGTATTTCACAGATCCATCCTCCAAATGGCGCACCCACTGTGTAACAACATATAAGCAATTTTAACAGATGAAGTCAAAGCGAATTTCTGAATATGTATCTCAAAAATAAGTCTCTCAAGAACAAAGACCTCAAAGTTGCAGCTGGTTGTTCCATTGGTAGAATAGCCACAAGCTTGGATTTCTCGCCCAGGATAAGGTTCACCTGATATTTGAAGGTCCTCTATTGCTGGTAATGGGTCATCATCAGCAGCTGCATACAGCAATGTGACATACAATCAAAATAACACATATGCTGAATAGATATCTCACAAGAGACCACAAATAAGTTACCCTCAGAGAAAGAGGATGAAGGTTCTTCAGGAACTGGTTGAAGATAGGGGGAATAGGAAGAACTAGGATCCTCAAGTGTGTTAGAATAAGGGGACGCCCCTGATCCCCAAGTTCCGGCATCTTCGTTCTCTTTATGGGGCCCCTCTGTAGCAGCTCCGTATACATCAGAACTACTGACAGGTTCCTTAAATTTCACCTGCCTATTATGCGTAGCATGCAATTCATCACGGCCAATAGGAACCTGTGTTGGTGTATCATGAACATCTGCATCCCTGAGGTCAAATAAAAGCCAAATCATTGCCATAACTATATAAGTAAGAAAAAAGGGCAATTTGATCAAAATAGTGCTGTACACCTAGAAGTCTGAAGAAGAAACTGTAAGAAGATATTCACAAAACATAAGCTCACATTTGAATTGAAAATTAGACATGTTGCATTAAGATATTAAAATGTTTGTATGCAAGTACAAAATCATAGGCTATAGTGCTGGGTAGAAAATAAAATTGGTCACCTTTTTTTCACAGAAATGGATTGCAGTTATATTTATCTATGTTCCTAGAAAGCTGTCAAACTTATAAAATAAAAAGAGTATTCAGCTTTCAATCGAAGAAAACATGAACCCTAAAATATAGCACCCTAACATATCTGAGTTAGAATCATAGAGTTTACTTGTGTCCTAAACCAGGTTACCTTGACAAATAAACAAGTGTTTTTGCTACAAGACTGCATTTTTTTTACTTCCTTTTCTTTTTAATTAGTTAAGAAGGCTAAAACTGTTTCATGTACATAAACAAAGAATCCACACACCAATAGGCATCGCAAATCAAATGCTTCATCATTCCCAACGGGAAGCTTAAAACTGAACTTCATTCCCAAAGAAGGCATAGATTACCATCCAACTTCTGAATATAAAATCAGAGTTATTAGAAGGCTACAAAGCATTAGTTTCTGCAACAATAAAAGCTCGGCATGGATTCTTCTGCTTACTAGAAAGGTAGGTTCAGATATGAGCAGCGGTGCGGCCTTATGGCCCTTATCCCTAACCAATGTACTCCCTCTTTTAAATAAGTAGCCAAGTTCAGCTTTCCTTAATATGGATGCAAGAACAACTTTCCTCAAGTAACAGCTCCACAATTTCAGTATTCCACAATTTCAATATTCCACAATTTCAATATCTCATGACTATTGCTACAGGGAAATATCGGAAAATTGAAAGAATAAGATGGACACTCGCTAAGGAGAAAATCACATACAAAATTGATGCAAATGCTTCTACAACAACAAACAAAAGAATAACCTGTCGTAAGAAGACTCCAATTTAATAAAAAAAGGCAAAATACTGCATCAAATTCTATCCTTTTATAGTAAAAGAGAAGAGACTAAAGTAAATAGGGATAAACATTCCTTGACATAAGTAGCTATATTGTTAAACGTAGAGTAACTTAACGTCGCACAGTGCCATGACAGATAATGGTCATGCAGCCACTTAAGCTCTGTTCTTTTCAATTAATTTTGCTTATCTAAACTTATCTTAAGTTATCTTAACTTATTAGAGCTTATCTTAACTTATTTTTTCTAATTAGACCTTATTTGACCTTATTTTACCTTATTAGATGAAACCTTATTAGACCTTATTTGACCCTATTCGGCCTTATTAGACCTTAGTAGACCTTATTTGAACTTATGTGAACTTAATTTTTCTGATAAGAACTGAAAATAACGAACGGACCCTTAGACAGGCAATGAGGATGGTTTTTAGCTGTCGCAACCTAATTTCACAATGACAGACAAGCAAGAAACATTTACTGTGCGGTATCTTTATGGTGATGGACTCAGATTCAGCACCCTGACGTAAACACTGGGATTGGAAAGAAGGGACATAAACACCTGGAAACATGGTTCGAAAATACAGTTTAGGTTTCGGAAATGGGAACAGTCGCGGTTACGAGGTAACGGAACGGATACGTTGGTCGCGGACCGCGTTGCCTTGGTCTCGGCAGGAAATTAGTTTTAGACTTTTTTTTGGTCTTTTTTGCTTCAATTAATCTTAGATCTTAGTGGAGTTATATAAGGTTCAGTAGTGCGGTGGTGCTAGCAAACCCTTGTTGTCCAGGTGATACGGCCGATACGGCCAAAATATCGGGCTTTTTAAATCCACCTTGTTGAACCGGTCGAATTCGGTTCGCCAAGTTGAAAACCGTTCCAACTCGGCGAACCGTTCCGAAACGGCTGTATTTTTGCACCATGCCCGGACATATACTTTACGTACAACAATAATAAATCTTTGACTTAGAATAGCAAACACAAATGAAAAAAATCTATTTACTTTAATTGACCATAAAATTTTTAACTTCAGAGACTCCTAAAATCGACCAACAGATTGTTAAATGAAAACAGGACCCACCAACTAAAGAGATGTTGTAATTGTTCACAGTGGCAATCTTCATTTGAGCAGGCTCACCTGCTAGCAAAAGGTGAATACCTCCCCATATGATCTATCTCTGCATTTTGTGCAACAGCAGCACTGGCGCCAGCTTGAACAGCATGCTGCCCCCTAGAATTCCAATCTGCAGCCATCTGACCATCTGAGTTTGCCAAGTTTGCAGGGGAATATGATGGACGAGGCACAAGTTCAAGCCCAATATTTCTCTGACAGAAAATATATGGAAGTTAAGAAAAGCATCATTGACTCTATGCATACATATGATATATAGCTATGCGATCATACTGAAGAAAGTGCTGCACCACCGGGATGTTCAGGGGACTGTGCAGAAAAATTTGGGCTAGTCCCACCAGAGCGCCATGGGGTCATTTGATATTGAGACTCTTTTAATTTTGCCTGGCAGCACAAGAAGACACAAAAGACCATCAGCCTACTCTGTTACGATCTGCATTAGCTAGAAACTAAAAGCTACTACATATAGTGTGATAAAAAAAAATTTAACTAGGAACAAGGGAAATGGGTTAAATTTACCTCAGTGATATTTAACTTTTCCTGCAAATGTTTAAATAGGACCTGAAACAGCCAGTAAAGGAAGGCACTTTCAGTAATGAGCAGAAGTAGGAGAAACTTTAAACTTAACTGCCAAGACAACAACCCACAAACCCCTTCAAGGGTAAAAAAGACAGAATAAACAGGAAACAAAAAGGGCACACACCCACATACGCCAAGAAAAAGAGAGTATAATAAAAAGGAAGTTTTGTCAAGAAAGACCTTACAAGTTTTGTGAGAAAACGTCTTATATAAATTTGTTTGTGAGAAAACACCTTAGAAAACATTATATATCAAATTATACCCCATATTCTCATATTTCGCCAATTTCGATCATAAAAGTCAACTGGGGTCACTGACTACCTTATTCTCTCTCCCTCCCATTTGTGCATCGGAGTTTGGTCTAGAACTTTTGGTTGATATGCATGACTATTACACAAGAAAAAAAAAAAGAGGAAAAAATAGACCCAATATTTACTTTTTGGCCTAACTACGATAAAAGGTGGGTAAATTGATAAATGATGAAATAAAGGCTTTTTATCAAAAAAAATATTTTAAAAGGTCTTTTTCAAAAGTTACTTCCTCATAAGACCTTGAGATGGCAGTTCTGGTCCTTCTAACACTAACAGCCATCAAAGAAATGAGGGGGGAAAAAAACCCTGTAAGAATACCATATACTGGCAGGCAGTCAAAAAGCTGAATATTCACCCTCATGGTCAGAACACTGATAGGTCTATATTTCATGTAATAAAAGTAGTTCTGAGCCTTACAACATCTACAACAATCTGTTACAATTAAGCACAAATCAGTAAGTCACAAGCAGATGACTGGAGAATGTACAAAGGTTTTAACTGGAAAAAGAATTAGATTCAGCCAATTATCCAGAGAGCTTTAACAACCTCCCCTACTTGTTTTCTTGTTGAACTGACATAGAGCAACAAAGCCTTTTGTACTGTTGTGATAAGGAGACATTGAATAGTATGGCTTATCAAGTGTACATTAAGTTGCTTCTTTCCTGGGGGCGGGGGTTGAGGGTAAAGGGGGATACCTATAGGCAATAAAAACAAACATATTGAGAGAGCACCAAGCGAAAGGAAGGGTAAAGCAAAATTTATCAAGAACCTTCACGGCTTCACATTGTGCATCAACTTCATGACAGAAAAATATGGAGAGAGAGAGAGAGCAAGAGAGAGACAAGTGCTGCTCTAGCTGCAGCACTTTTCTCATGCTTTCAGCAATACAACATAAAGAGGCTCTGCCTCCACACAGATAATTGCTGGATAATGGCTAAGGAGACAGCACCCTCAAATACAGACATACTAGTACTCTTGCAAGCCACAAAGTCCCGCTTCCGCATAAAAGTTTGCGCCTAGCGCTCTGCATGGTCGGGTGTCAAAACTCACAACACTAAGACCGTCTAATCCTACTGATTGTTAAAAGTAAAGGTTCATTTTCCTTTTCCTTCACCATTA
Organism: Patellifolia procumbens; assembly: GCA_947645195.1. NCBI lineage: Eukaryota > Viridiplantae > Streptophyta > Magnoliopsida > Caryophyllales > Amaranthaceae > Patellifolia > Patellifolia procumbens. The sequence goes on from CANSGD010000458.1 coordinate 164,964, forward strand.
ACGGTGCATTCCAATCCAAACACATAAAATCCACATGCCGCCCCATTTGCACAATACATATTGGGGGGTGTTTGGGTAAACGGCTTTTGGGTGGCTTTTTCATTGGCTTCTGGCTTTTGGCTTTTATTACAGGTCAAAAAGCCAAAAAAAGTGTTTGGTAACTGGCTGCAAAAGCCAGCTTTTCAGTCAAAAGCCGAAAGCTGCTTTTTGCTTCCGTTTTATATTAAACAGCCAATAATAATGACAGGCGTTCAAACAAGCCACTAAAAACTGCCGGTCAAACAAGCCAACATATAAAGCCACAAGCCAACAGTCACCAGCCCATTGCCAAACACCCCCAATGTCTTAAATAGAGACAGCCTGATACCCACGCGGCCATGGAAATCCTTCTTGAAAGACATTAGAAAGTCCTCGAAAGATTCTTGAAGGTTCTTGGAATTTTTGTAGATTTTTCTACATATCTTAGTAGTACTACCTAAAATTTTGCCTACAAGTTTTTACTAATCCACTTGGAATATGTTATTCTCGTGTTCCATGGTGCTACAAAAACGGCCGTATCAATTCGGTTCGCCGGAGTTGTAACGGTTTTCAACTTTGGCGAACCAAATTCGACTAGTTTATAGTTCATACCATTGTTTTATGTAACACACCGAGATTTCACTCGTTCCAAATAAAACAACAGTTCCCATTGTTTTTTCAACTTTTTTTTTAAGACAGACACCCTAGATCCATTAACTGCGGATGAAATATATGATTTCATTCATAGAGACGTTGGGCTTTTTGCTCGAGAGGTATAAATTTCTTCATAGACGTAAAAGTCGTCTGCCATTTCATTCATAGAGAAAGAAGTGGCAAAAAGAACGAAGGTGTATTGTTAGCTTGACCTCACTCTTACTGCTTGTTTGTTTTAGGTAACCAAAAGTCGCGTGCAAAGTGCATTTAATGATTTGATTTTCTGCCAACTCACTTATTAACACTTTCGACTTTTCAGCACCACATTTCTTAAATAAGGAAGGAATCCTGACAAGGAAATTTGATTTTTATAAAAAAAATTGGTGCGCAATCCTTACAATTGCGACTCGATCTACGGTCAACATATCCCTCCCGTTCCTCTGGAGCCGCGGCCTTTTCCACTACCGCAAACAAAACCGCACTTTTGGACTATAATGTGTAAAACTTGCACTATGCCGAAGATTTATGTGTACAAGTGGCTTACAAGACTTGCATCCACCTTGGTTGTACAATCACATTGCATCAATATTTCATTTCTTACCAATGCTCTAACCGTTAGTTTTCAAACCTTTTAAGGAGTTCCCAAAATTTTATCACCTGAGAGGGAAATTCGCTCCTTCACTTGAGAGACTTGCATACCTTAAAAAGTATCTCACAAGACCCGTATCTCCTCGCAAACTCCTTTATCATGCTTTCTTGAGATCATCCAACTTATGGAGATCTTTCTTCATGCAACTCAAGTCATCAACATACAGGCAGATCATGAAGCCTCTAAATTTCACATAAAGCAAAAACTACCTAGGCTTCTTTTTTAACTCACTCTGCAGGTATAACCATGGATATTGCTAAACCTAGATGTAAAAGCTAAATTCAACTCAGAAGGAACCTTTTTCCCTTTAGCTCATGATTGGAGCTGATCAACGGGTGCCTCTTCCTCTAGCTCTTAGTTCAAGAAAGCCGATTTCACATCAAGCAGGAACACGTACAATTCTAAGTCAGCTGGTGATGCCAACAAAAATCTGATTGCTACAATTCTAGCAAGTAGCAACCAGAGCAGAAGTTTCATAAAACCAAGTCCTAACAGCTAACCATAACCTTTCATCACTAATCTTGCTTTGTACTTCTAAATGCTCTCATCTTAATTACGCTTACACTTGAACACCCATTTTAGACCAACCCCCTCTTTGCCTTCTGGCATATCCAACAACCCCCAAGTTCTATCTGAGAATATAACATCAGAAAAAGAGATAAAGTAGACAATTTACAAATGAAGAGTTCAAAGAGCTGCGTAAAGGATTGATATCTAATGTTCGAGTGCTGGTGGAAGTAGGTATACTTGATGAGGGTGGTGTATTGCTACTCAATACACCTGTTGTCAAGTGACTCAGGTCCCAAACTCTCAATCGGATGCAGTAATGGTACTGGCACGCTCATCTGCACCAGTTGCCAAGGGAAGAACAAGGCCTTAATGACAAGCTAAATTGTTTAATCCATTTCCCTGATGATACCCCCATCAGATACAACATTCCAAGACACAATCATCTTTCTTCTTTGTATTGCGTAACATATAACCTCTGGATTCCTTATTGCTAATGGACACACTTTCCCCTTTCCATCCAATTCACAGCTTGATTCATCGACAATGCAACATGAGACTATAGTGCAAAAAAATGAAAATGGAAACCCAAAATGAAAAGAGGAAATGCAAATTTTAAAAGTAGAAAAAGGGGAGCTTTTCAAATCAAAAGGGGAAATTTCAAAGAACTAAAAAAAAGTTATTCTTAAAATTATGCTTTCGAGAAAAATATAGTTCTTTATTTCTTAAACAACATTCAATGAACTTAGATATCATTTCATTAGATTATATGGGTACAATCGTGAAAGCTAGATAACTGAAAATCGACCAAAAGTATAATAATGAGATGTTTTTTGGTACAGAAAAAGATCAATGACGTTAGATACTAAAACAAAAGGTTCAAAAAGATAGGAAAAAGAAAATTTTCAGAACTAGATAAAATAAAACTTCCTACCCCACATGCACACTCTTTTCTACAGTTCAAAACTTCCAAGTACAGTAACTCCTCACCCCCTGTTTTAACCAGTCAAACCATCAAAGCCATACCCTGAAATTGGGAAACTCCTCTCTGGTTCTGTGTCCAGCAGTGGAAAGATGATATCAGGGACCGCAAGTAGAGTTAGCCCTTTGATTAAGCTCATCGGAGCAGGATTCAACAGATCTTTTGTCGACATCCAACAGCAAGTTTATCATCTTCCTCACCTTTTTTCTGTCACACACAATAGGGTGCATGCAACCAAGCTGCACTCCTCTCTATCACACAATAATTTTGGAATTCGTATCATCTTTTTCTTAATTTCAATGTTCTTTCTTACCACCTAAAAAATGTAAGAAACTTTTGTGGCCGGAACCATGTGTATTCAAGGCAACTACTAGTTCTTCTGCATTCACCAAGCGTCTTCTGATCCAAAGTAATTTGCCTTCTTTCGCTGGCTTGAGGGAACGTCACTGTGTATCATAGACCACAAACTCATTAATGGCTAATAATGGTTCTTCTGATTTTCTTCCACTCCAACTTTCAGGACTCTTTTCAGGAACTGGTTTTGTTGGAGAAAATCAAAGTTGTAAACAGCTTTTGCCTGAAAGTCATCATGAAAGCCTCCCCTTAAGCATGCTTCTTGCAATCTCAACAATTTTTCAATTTTAACGTAGCACCGCCATTTTATTGTGGGATGAACAAAATTGTAAGCTTCGTATGGATGTCTTCCCTTCTTGTAATAACCAAAAATGGCTTTTGAATTCACAAGATCTGTCATTCTAAGTG